>CM035098.1:41043202-41643202 GCA_020205505.1 Panax japonicus
TAAACGATGGAGTCATCAATGCAGTCGAACCTAGTGTTAGTTGTGATCGAAAGATCGTCAGCCCACTATGGTATGATGTAATATAACAAAGTAACAAAATGGTAGAATCCTCAACGTACTACTAATCTGGTATGGTATCATGACGTCATAAAAGATTTTATGGTTTTCTTGTAAATTATGAAGAAGGTCAATTAATTTGGCTAAATTATTTCGATTGATGTCCGAATTGTTGATAAAAGTCTAAGCTATTTGATTCGACCAGACGGTTGTTGAAAAATATTTATGGAATTCAAGCATTCTTTAGTATTTATGCCAAACAAGCTTGCTCTGGTGCGAATTCAGATGTTGAAAAACTAAGGTGAACAACCCTATAAGGGGACATGTTTTTGGGGATAATGGTTACGAGCGTAACGCATATAGTCGTTACAAAACACTACGTTGCGGCCCAACGTAGTGGTGCAATAGGCTGGCCACCTAGTGTATATGAGGAGGATGTTTTCAGTCCTTGTGATTGATAAACACTCTGGTTAGAGAAGAGTTCACGGTCTTGTGACCCCTCAGCATAATTTGGAATCTAACATTTTTCATATTACTTCCCGATTATTGAGGGATGAATGTAGTAAGTAGAATGTTCCTTAGAAAGGAAAAAGTGGTGGAATGGATTGGAGAAAGTTATAATAATAAAAAATTTCCAAAAAGAGAATGAATAAAATTATTCAAAAGAATATGTAAGATTCGGAATCCGAGGATGAAATCCTTATAAGGGGGAGAGGATGTAAGAACACGAATTTTAGAAAATATTAAAATAAGAATTTAGTAGATAAAATCCTTATAGCATGAGATGGGTTCGAACAAGAATATATAAGTGTATTACGAGGTATGTGGTATTGTGGTACATAGGGTAATATGAGCTATGTAATAAGTGATGTTGTGTTTAATAAATATATATTATTATTATATATTTGTTATAAATTGTTGAGAGGAATTAATAATAAGATGGATAAGATTTATCTATCGACATTAAATAATTTATAGAATTATTTTATCATAGTAAGTTGGTGACATTAAATATCTTTGATGGATAATCACCATTTTCTTGAATATATATACTAGTAACTAGTATGATGTAATATGAGTTTTAGTTAGTGCTTAAGCTAACCAGTGATAAATTGAGATAGTAAAGAATAATTAGTTAATTATGAGAATTAACTAACAAGTAGAAATATTGGTTAATTTATATTAAAGCGGAAGTTATATTATGTAATAATATAATTTGAAGGGGTTTAAGAATCACTTAAGTAAATAGTGAATATGTGATTATAGTGAGTGCTTTATATTTGAGTTTTTTGGTAAGAAATCCGTAAAGGAGATTTCATAGTTTGTTAAACTATTAAGGAAAAATAGAAGTTTGATAATTAAATTATTAAAAAAAATAGTAATCCATGATGTGGAATCAAAGAAGAGGTTGATTTTAGATGGGTTACCATTTATGAGGTATATGTGAAGTATTTAGGATCGTAGATTCTATATCTGTTAAAACAAAAACTTTTCTGCCTCTGAACTTGGTATGGCGCAGCTCAGCTGCGCCATTTCCAAGCCTATGACCAGCGCAGCTGCGCCGGTCTGTAGGATGTTCTGAGAAAGTTCGTAGAATTTAAGATTCAAGAAATGGATACTAATTACTCATAGGGATTAGATTAACACTTATGATGTGGCTGAATATAAAAATGGAAGAAGTTGTCTTGGGACAATCAAATAATTATACGTATAGTGTATAATTTAAATAATTAATAGAGTATATATTAATTATTTTAAGTGTAAGATGAGCTAAATTATTTAGCATTAAGGTAAAGTGTGTGGCATAAAATTTATAATAAAATAATGTATAATTGTGGAAAAGCCAAACGTGGCCTAGACCCCTAATATTTTATAGTAGAGATAATAATCTTAAGTTATATAACTCTAGTAAATAAAATAAATGAGCCTTGTGGGGCTTGATTATTAAAGTTAAAATAGACTGACGAATTGTCTGAAATTATTAAAAGGGAATTAATGGAAAGATAATAGATGATTGATATTAATCATTTTGATAATTATGTGTGATAGGAAGTAATGGGTTGGGAATACCCAACTGAATGATATTTAGCCCAATTAAAATATTATGTGGGCTAATGTATATGGAGTATATGATGTGAGTACATAAACAATGCCTAATTTTACTTAGGGTTGTAGAATTAACACATTAAAATTTTATTTTGGGAATTAAAGGAACTAAACTAAGCTTTAGTTACTGAGAAATAAGCTTGTCGCAAAATCAGTGGCTAAATAGAACATATAACTACATTGCGTAACTTCCAAATTCAGTTGAACGAACAGTGTTCAAGCTTCCTTTACGTGACCAACAGACAATGAACAGTAGCTATGCATAGGTGATGATTGGCTATGAAGATGGCTGGGAAGTGGTGGCTGAAAAACTCCTTTATAACCTATGTTTTCTTCCATTCTCCACTAAATTAAACCATGGTGCAAGACCAAGAACTGGATAATCCTTCCTCTATAAATATAGTCTCCTACTTCTATTTCACGTTGGTTGAGTGTCTGAGTTTCTGCTATTGGAAGTTAGTAGAATTGGAGAGGTAGTAAAATTGGAAGAATGGAGGAGCTACAGTTAATAATTCCAAGCATTCAAGAGGTAATAATGCTAACTTATATGCTTTTGATTCCTAAGTTTTCAATTCCTTAGAAATGACAAGAAAAACTTGCTTTTGATTTACAAAATTGATGGCTAAGGATTGTTATAATCCATGAATTGTTGCTAGATACTGATAATATAGTCAAATGCAAAAACAACGAAAGTTAAATGGACCAAATTGGTTGAGAAACGAATTCATAGTAAATGAATTCGCTAAATTTATCAAAATATGAACATTTAGTGTGAAAATGAGTTTTAGATTAATATTTGGGTTAGTTAATATTTATGTTAATTTTTTGGTATTTGGTATGTTGTAGTTTTATGAGTTATAAACTCATAGAATCGAAAACGGACTAATTTAGATGAGTATAACTCATTTTATGAAAATCAGAAGGGGTATGGGTCTATAAAATTGCGAAGAACAGAGTCTAAGAAGTTGTTGTGCCTCACTGGGTGCAGTTACGCTGCCCCTAAGGCCATTTGGGGGGCAGCTACGCTGAACATTAGTGTCTGGTAGACTGCTTTGACCTGCTGTAGTAAATTAGACATAATATTTTCATACGAACTTCGATTGAGGTGATTTAAGATGATCTAGAACGAGAACGAATAGACCTACAACAGTCATCTTTGTGACTGTTACGTATTTGGAGACAATCGGAGGGCGTCGAACGAGCACATACGCAAGTATAGTGCTCCCGACGATGGAATATGTTATTCTAAGTGATAAAACATAAATATGCATGATAATAGACATGACATATAAGATTACCTTACTCATAATAGAATGCTTTAGCATGGCTTAATATGTGTTTTGAAAAGAAACTTGGAGTTTTGAAAAACGAATATTGACGAACCTTGAGTCTTTGAAGTTATGATATTTGAACACATAACTATTGTTGAGTTATGAGTATTCTTAAGCATGAGAAGTGATTTAAATTTGCTTTACTTATTATCAACTTACAATAGCTATGTTGAAAATGATTTCTAAAGAGAACTTGAAACTTTGAGAACGAACTTAAAGTAACGTGTGTACTTAAAGTTCTAAACGTGATAACATACATACATGGCTTAGTTGGCTATGAAATGAGATTAAAAGTTGAACCTAGTTGCTTTAACTTGGCCTAGAATGACTTTTAAAAGTGCACTTGAACGCCTTATGCGTTTAGACATGACGAATATGTTCATCATCTAGCTAAGCATGAATTGGACCTTTCAAGTGTGGTTTAAAATATGCTTTCAAATAATGAGTTATGATATGTCTATGTAAATAAGATATATACATGTGAGGCATGCTATTAGAGGCTTATTAGCACCAATATATGGTTTAAAGGCTTATAACATCGAATCTTGTCAAAGAAAGTTGTTACGACTTATTGATTGAAATAATTCATTATGGAGCTAAGTAGATTGAATATGATCTTGAAAATAGATCACAACCTACTTGAGGTATGTTTACAATACGTATCAGAATACGTGTTATGCTAGAAATTATAATGGGTAATAAAAATCCTAAATCTGGTCTGGCCAAGGGACGGCACAGCTGCGCCCATACCAGGCCAAATTGCAACGCAGCTGCGCCACAGGGCAGTGATGCCTGATTATTTTAACTATGAATCCAAACCTTAAAGAATATAGGTATGAATATCTAAAGTTATAATACTTGACATAAATGTAAATTTAAGTATATGAACAAGTAATGGTTATATAAAACCCAAATTTGTTAAATTTTATTAAAGTATGCAAAATGTAAGAACGATGTGGATTGCGTATCTATAAACTTTAAATATGCGTCGAACACATAGCGAGTCAAGTGTGTGATAAAGATTTATGAAAGTTGATATGAAGAATGTGTAGCTAAGGTGTAATATATATACATAGCTATTCTAAGAGTTTACTAAGAAAGCAAATGGAAGGTCTTAAAAACCAAGATAGAGAACAATGTAACATTATTATTACATTAAGAATGTATGAATGTATGACTAATGGATATGAATCAATGATTATATAACTGTGTAGGAATACACGTAGTGCAAATAAGCTTTAAGCAGTTAAGTCGTAGTTATTAAACTACGAATCAGGCAAGTCTTTCAGTTCCTATTTGATATATAAATTTTATAATTTTTAGTTGAGCTATATTATGCTATGAGAATGTTAATGTATATATATGAAATGCATATGATATATTTATGAAATTTAAAAGTTGATCTTTGATGATATACTTGTGAAGTAAACCTATATGCCTGTTATATGAGAAGTGACATGCGTAGTAAATATTAATGGATTATGAATGCATGAGATGAGTATGCTATTATATGCTATGTGCTGTATGAAAACTGTTAGAATTGCTGGATTGTCGAGCTCACCCTTGCAAATAAGCACTTTTGCAGGTTAAGGACTCACGGTAAAGATTACGTGCTACTTAATTGATAGAGTTCTATAGTATCGAAGGAAGTTGATTTATTGATTTAAATATATGTTCTTGAACCATGTTTAGGTTCTAGGAGATGTAAATGATAATAGTTTACAATGTGTAATACCTGTTGAGTTGTAAAGTTGTACTATGTGATGCACAGAGGAATTCAAATCGAGATGTACAAATTTATACAGTAATTCGAATAGAATGAATCACAACATAATTTGATTCAAGGGTATGTAATTGATTCAAGTTAAGAAATCAATAAAAGATTTTTCAAAGGAGATTGAAAAAGTTTAAATTATTTCGCTTATTTTTATAACATCAAATATGATGTAAGACAGAAATGGTAAATGACCAAGATTTGAAACTTATACAAGTTTGGGTCAATGTACATATCCTAGAAATGGAAAGAATTTATTTTCTAAATTTTAATAAGTAAAGTTATATTCATTAAGTTATGAATAAAAGATATAAATAGTTTGATGATAGTAGTATCGTGGCGGACCGTATCCGAGGTTCGAAGGGACCTGAATTTGGGGTCGTCACATGCCTAGTGTTATTATGAAAATATTGACTGAAGATCAATTGGGAAAGCTTGAGTTGACTTGTTTAGAGAACTTTGTAGATGTTGGGGAGCCGCAAATGTTTTCACAATTAATCCATCAGGCTTTGGTGAGAGAAATTTATCAAAGGGACAAGGGGGATATGTGGTTATTGTTTGGTGAGAAAAGGGTAAGATTCGGGTTGCCATAATTTTTTTTAATTTCTAGTTTGCATTGGCAAGGAAATGAGGATGTGACAACCGAGATTTTGTAATTCAATTGTAATATTTATTGGATTAAATAAATATTTTTTGATGTATTAATTATTAGATTAAATAATTAATTGAAGAAGTTGTGATAGATTAATTTAATTATATGTGTTATATTTATTAAATTAATGTGAAGAATTTTATTATTCGAAGTATGTATTTATATGAGCTTATTGAATTAAAAGAAATATTTAATAAGACTAATAATATTTTAATTAATTTAATAATTAATTAGAGAATTAATGTATCTTACATAATTAATAAATGAGAAATTTAATTATGTGACTATGTGAATTAATGAGAAATTATTATATGTTATTTGAATTAAATTAAATTAGATGTTTGATTTATTATCTAATTGAATGTGACATGATTTAAACTATATTATAAGGGATTAATTAAATTAAATGGGTATAGGCTTTTTAAAGCTAGCCAAACATGGCCTTAGTGGGAGTTGAGGGCAGTTAACCCATGATGGGTAACTGACCTCCATAACGCGTCAGTTCTTTATTATATACGTCTTCCTTTTGTTTTATTATTTGCTAAGTTTGGAAAAACAAAACAGAGAGGGAGAGAGAGTTTTGAGAATCAGTGAAATTAAAGGAGAAGAAGTGTAGAAATTGGGAGTTATTAACTTGGTTATCACCTTGTGTAATCCAAGCAGAATAATCAAGGGTAATCTCTTCTTCCCCAAATTTCAAATTACGTTGTTTAAATTTTGTAAAATAATTGTCTTTCAAGTTTCTGTAAAGTCTCTATAAATTGGAAATTGTATTGTTATGTGGATACATGTGATGATATGTTAGCATAGCATGTTTTACTATATATTATAGATTCCCATATCATCAGTTTCATAATATTATAACGTATGTTATTTATAAAGTATAGAAATATGGTCATATGGCCCTTATACATAAATTTAATATGTCAAACATATATTGTTTCATAAAATTCACATTCGTATATAATTATGCATGTTAAAATGAAGAAAACAAACCTTGAATGGATGGATTTGGTATTATAACGAATCCGTAGTGTTGATTTTAATGTTTTGTGTTCAAAACCTTCAAGAACATCAAGAATAGTGAAATTGCATGTTTTAATTCTGTAATTATGTGTTTTATATGGTTAAAATCACTCTATAAAGGTTCAGTAATGATTATGTACGAATTCTAGTATGTGGGTATGTTTAATTTGATGAATTTAATGATCATATAATGATAATTTCGCCTGATTTTGTGTTCTTCACGAAATGGAAATTCAGAAACTGGAGTTTCGCGCTGCGGCGCCAACTCCATGCCTAATTCCCGTGGCGCAACGCCATGTCTCAAGCTGCAGCGCCACGACGCCACGGTGCCAAGAACCAGTATAACAGTGGCGCCGTAGCACCACTTAGCAGAATCTCTAGAAATGAATTTTTTAATACTCAAGTCTAGTAATGTGTTAGTAACTTAATCTAATGAACATAAAAATATGTTAGACATATAATGAGGTGTTAAAATAAATTCTTAACATGTCAATAACACATTTATGTGTGAATTGAATGATTGAACATATAGTTAGCTTATTGTTCATGAAGTGTAAATTATGTGACAATGAGTATAGTAGTTGACTAAGTATAGTCATAATTCGAGTTAGACAAAAATGATGAACGTATGATGATTAGTTACATTATATTTGACTGGTATTGTGAACGTAAATGATATGTAGGATTAAATCAAGGAACGAGTATAATTAACGTGTAATCTACGCATGAGGCAAGTTTCCTAACCCTACTCATTATCTTTATATGAGCTTTTAAGTTGTCTGTTTACATTGAGAAAATTCTCGTTATTATTGATCAAGTACATTTTAAAATGTATTAATCTTTCAAAGTATGATTCTGCTATACAATAATTATTCTATTATATACCTTTTGAGATTGCTATTCAATTTTAAATTATCAGTTATTGTTGAACTTTGTTAGACTAGTGATCCCTTAATGATTCGACTAGTACATAGTTGATGAGCGTTCTAAATTTTAGAATCCTTGATGAATTATCCAAACCAAACTTCCTTTGGTGCGGACTCTAATGTCAAACTGAGATGAACAACCCTGTATATGGGATTACTTATGCGTTAGCGTTAAGATATTGTGCACAACATGGTACTAAGGGCTGATCCCCCATAAGTACAAGAAGAAGAGTCCATAGTCTTATGACTCTTAAAGGTTTCAAGTATAAACACTTGACAACCTAGGACATAGTTCAAGGTCTTACGACCCTCAGATGTTCTTTTATTTCTGGTTATTCATTCTTGATTGAAAAGCTGAGTTTTCATGTTTTAGAAGCCTTTTATTTATTCGCATGTTATTATTTCTTTGTTATATTGTTATACTTATGGGCAATCGTGCTCACTCTTACGTAATAATTACATTGCAGTTAAGAACAAAAGATCAGACGAGCCTTCTACTAGTAAAGGCAAGGGCAAGGTTAACAAATGAGGAAGACTTGTTGTTATTTAAGACTTAATGTGTATTTATTTACAGACTTGATGTTATTTAAGACTTGTTATTGTTTATGATTCCGCACAGATGTTTAAGGTTAGAGTGACCTGGGATTGTATTTTATGCAGATGATGTAACCCCATAAGGGGAGATTCATTTATTTAATTCTATCTATTGCATGGTTTGCTTTTAATTATGGGTAGATAGATAGATGGTATTTTTACAGTGAACATCAAATCCTGCGGAAATGGAAGTACCCGGATTTGGGGGTGTCACAGAGGATATTTCTACATTTAAGGGAAGGGAAAATTAGTTAGTGGAAAAGTTTTTTGGAGATGAGGTTGTGACCCATACTAGTATCGGGAGGATATATCGGAAGGCTGTATTTGATGATGATGAGGAGTCTATCAAGATGTTAAGTATATTCTTGGTTTTCAATTTCCTACTAGTTATTATTTCAGATAATCATGTTGATGAGGTATTGCTTAACTTTCTTTCTTAAGGGGACCTTGATAGTTATCCGTGGGGGAAATTTTCCTTTGAACAGATGAAGAAGCCTTTATCCCTTATTGTGATGGGACATTTAAAGAAGGGCATGAATGGGGGTGTTATATAAAATTTTTACAAGAATAATTATTGTAAATATTATAAGTTAAATGGATTGCCTTATGTTTTTCAAGTTTTCTTATTTTAAACCATTCCTACTCTTAAAGTCCGGGGTTTCTGTATTGATGAGCATCTGTTAGAAGTTAGATTATTTAGATGAAAGGAATTAGGGAAGGCTCCCAAAAATGACAAGTTGAATAATTTAGTGTTTGGTTCTGGGTTACTATTAACATTACGTTTGGTTACCTTTATGTCTACATTTGGTTACTGATTTTAATTTATTATTTTTCATGTAATGTTTTGTTTTTTTAATTGTTCAATGTTTTAGAGATGCTATATTTATTTTTTTGACTCTGTTTCAGTTAAGGATACACATGCTCATTCCTATGACTGATGAGAAGGATCTTATGGATTTGGGAGGTTTTCACTTTTTCCGTGGACATGATGGTGGCTTTAATGTTTTTGATATGAAAGTGGATAAAACCAGAAAGGGTGGAGATTTGGGTTTTTCACTTTCTGATATCAAAAATATTGTACATGCACGGGTGAGGCATTTGGAAAAGAAGGTGCTTGAAGTTAAGAAAGAAATTGAGAAGTTGGGGGTTGATTTGAAGGATGAATTACATGTTTTTTATATCGAGATTTGTAAGGACATAAGGAATATTTTAAGAAAGCAGCTACGTGGCCACACTAATGTTAGTGAAGGTGGGAATGAAGGTGATGATGATGACGGTGGGAATGAAGGTGATGATGATGACGATGGGAATGAAGGTGATGGTGATGATGATGATGATTGTAAGACCCCAACTTTTTATGAATAAAGATTTAATTTCTCTAATTATTATTTTGAATAATAAGGTGTTGATTTGATATAATGATATAGTTATGGGTGATATGTGTAAATTTTTCAAAGTAAACAAGTTGTCATAGAATATTCTTTTTGTCGAGGAATATCCGTATGATGACGTAATCATTGGTGGACCACATAATGGAATAACTGTCGGATATAAAAAGCAACAAAAATAACCTTTTTATAAAAATAACGGCAAAGCTTTTACTGTTAACTGTTGAAATACCCAGTGATAAAAGTACAGTAATGCGCGTTGTTGCACAATAGCACACGGTATTACATAGTATTTCTCATTATTGATTCTTATGTAAGAATTCACTCAGTTTCATTTAATAATTGCCACAGTAACTGTTGCATAGTATCTCATATTATTGATTCAATTTTTGTCACAGTATCATCTGCACAATATTTTATATTATTAAATCAATAATTGACATAACACAATTATTCATATTATTAGTTAGCATTATTGGTAATGTCTAGAAAATTCTGTCGAGAAAAGGGGTTAGGTTATATAATTATGCGCCAATAAAGATAAATCCTTATCGAAAAGCCCCCTCTTTCTTGTGAATGATCTGGTTGTTAATATTGTGAACTTATAATATTAATTATGAATAATTATTATGTGGTGGATATTGGTTCAATTTTGATATAAATAAAGGAATTTAGCATGAAATATTTGTTGAAAGTTTAGCAATTATCTTCTCCGATAAAATTAAATATTCATTCAAATATATTATTATAATATTACATTATAATAATGTGATAATATAATAATATAATTTTTATAATTTAAATGGTAATATTACTATTATAAAATATACCTTTTTAGTATAAAAGTGGAGTGAAGGTTATCATTTTGGTTTTGAATTATTTTTCCAAAACCATTTTCATGCACTTATTCTTTCATACCATCTCCTGCAATACAAATCTTTTTGTTCCAAATTTGTGGGCCCCAACCATTGGAAATGATAGGTTAGGCAAAGAAGAAAAGAAAAGTTAGGCAGGAGTGTTAGGCAGAAAATTAGGCAAACCTGCTTATTTTTTTCATCCGTGATGCACTATAAAAGGGGAGGTAGCCTCCTTCCTAAACACACCAAATATTTTAAACATTCTTACTGAAATATTGTGAGTATTTCTTTTGAGTATAAGAATACTTTGAGTGTAGCTTTTAGTGCAAGATTTTCTCAAGATAATATCTGATATTCCAAGTCAAATCTAGTTTTCTACTAAGGTAAATGATATTATTTTATTTCAATACTCATAAGAAATATCATTTTCTTCCATATTATGTAAGTGATATTATTTCATTTCATATTCCTAGGTTTAAACTTATTAGGGTAAGTATTGCTTCTATAATTCCTGAAATGATTAGAAATTCCTTAAGTTTTGCGCTTCATCTAATATCATTTCACTGGAATATTGATATGAACTCTCTTATTAAATTTTAAATCTTTTCATGTCAGGGTATTATTTATACGGTACTATTCATACGGTACTATTCATGAGTATTGTTCATAATAAAATTTAATTTTCTTTTCTGTCAAAATTATTTTTGATACATGAATATCATTATTGAATTTTACTCCACAATTAATTATCATGTTAATAATTTGGATAATTTTTGAACACGGGATAAATTAAATTATAAATCTCTAATATTTATCCATGATCTCACTTGATTGATTCTTTATATTATTGTCATAATCCTCATGCTTATATTGTGTTGAAAGTCATCATTGGCCCGTAGTGCAAAGATGGACTGTTGATTGGTATGATCATGACTAGAAATTGTGTATTGGTATAATTATAACCTTTAATGTTACATATAAGGTTTGTGGTGAAAGTCCTCTTTAGCCCGTAGTGCATAGATGGACAGGTGTTTGGCATGATCATGACCACTGGTGATACAAACGATTATCTTTGGCCCATAGTGCATAGATAATTCGTTGATTGAAAATAATTATTGATTGGTGTTATAGGGATAAAATATTGATGATGAACTTTTAAATCATAGAAGATAGTAGACATCATGCTCTACTTGACTCTTCTAATGAATTATTATTTCCACTTCAATTATTGATTTAAAACTTGTTGTCTATTGTATTCTCTCAGATTTTTCCCTATTGAGGACTAAGGATAATTTGTTCTACATTATCTTAGTCATAATATTTTTTACTGGGCTAGTTGAGCTCACCCTTTTCCTTTTGGTTCCATTGTTCTTCTCAGGAGGTGAGAATGTAGCTGGGACTAGTCGAGGAGTGGAGTAATGGTCCAAGATGGTTATTTTAGTAATCATCACTATTTTTCAAAATAGTGTGACAGTAATTATTATGAGGATTTTATTTGACTTTGGATATTGTCTACGAGATAATATTTGTATTAAAACTCACAGTGTATGTTTTGTCATATTTTACGCGACAATTAATAGTTGTATAAATGAAGTTGTATTTGAATTCTATACCATGTTTTTGGCGACTTAGAATGGGTTGTGTGGACCTATTTTGGGAACGTCACAATGATGATGATGATGATGATGGTTCCGATGATTTAGGTAATGGTTCTGATGATGAAAACTAGTTTGATGGAAAAACTGATGATGATGTTGGTGGTATGGGTGGGGCTCACAGTGATGGAGATGATGACAAGGTTAAACATATTTGTTTGTTTTTTCTATGTTATATGTTTTTGTTTTATTGATTATTTAGTGTTTTTTATTTTTACATATTAGCAAGAACAATGACAAACCAACTTTGGATAATTTAAGCAAGACTTATGGGAAAGAGCTTGATGTTTTTACCCCTACCGGGGTTCACAGTTATGGAGATGATGACAAGGTTAAACATATTTGTTTGTTTTTTCTGTGTTATATGTTTTTGTTTTATTGATTATTTACTGTTTTTTTATTTTTACAGATTGGCAAGAACAATGGCAAACCAACTTTTAATATTTTAAGTTAGTCTTCTAGGAAAGAGCTTTTTGTTTTTACCCCTAATGAGGTTCATGCTTTTTTCAATCTTAGCTTCTTTCATAGATTGGATTGGTTACTTCCTTATAGTATTTTTGTTACTGCTCAGTCAGTTTGGAGTTTGTAGTTGAAATTCTAATATTATTTGTGACTTATTTTGTCAATTGCTAAAGGGGGTAAAATTGAGGCAGAAAACAGTTCGATTTTTGATGAAATGATTGTAACTACTCAGGGTATGGTTCATTATGTTAAAGTGGAGAGAAGTACTTCTAAAATTTGTGGTAGACTGGTTTGTGCTTCTACGAAGAGTTTAATTTATCCACATACAACGAAGATTGGTTCTGTTGCTTCATCTTCTTCTGTTGTGGTTCCTACACAAATACGCAGAGTTCTTTTTGCATTTCCCAATGTTTGCATGGGTATGCCATTCAAATTTGACGATGTATTGTTTGATCTATGGTTTAAGATTGTCATGAATAACAAGAAAATGTATGTTATTTGTAGTTTAACAATAATATAGTTTTTTGTTAAAAAGAATTTGTTTTCTTTTACTTATATGATTTTATATTTAAGGATTGAATAATTCTCTGGAGATAATGATAAGATTGAACCTGCATTCAGATTTGGGGTTGTCCCAATTTCATCTAAAATGTGGTTCTACAAATGAAAGACTCCTGGACAGTGGCTTGACGATGATGTGAGTTTCTTAATTTTTGAAATTCTGTTGTATTAGTTTTAATTCCTTTCGAGTTTTTTTGTAAATTGATTTTCTTCTCTGATATTGTAGTAAATTATTTATGGTTACCTTATTTAATTATTTTGGTCACTAGTTTTGATAGTGTTGGTTACCTTTATCAAAAAGTTTTAATTTTTGGCAATGGTTTATAGCTTATGGATTTTGGTTTATTTATTGGTCTAGCATATCAACATTTCCTTCTACTACGTCCAGAAATTTTCTAGGCACTCTGCCAATATTCAAATTAGGGTCACTACTACAGATTGTTAGTTTCATGTGAAGTTTTCTACTTTATATGGTCAATATTGTCTTAAAAATGCGGATACGACTCTACTGTCGGGGGAGGGTGATGATGCTGAATACATTCGTGGATATTTAATGGATGTTAACACACCTTGTGTTGCTGTTGATTATGTTTTGTTTCCCATTCATAAGATAGATCCAGATCATTTGTTTTTGTTGATCTTTAATGTGCATCTTAGACTTCTAGTAGTTTACAATTCTCTTTAACCAACCAGGACAGTCACGCGAGCAAATATAATTGATGTTTGTGAGGATTAAATTTGCATTCTACCCATAATCTTGTCTAAGTGTGGGTTTTGAAAGGGTATGTCAGATATTAATTTTTATAGTGAACCATATTTTCAGAAAGGGGAACATGATATCATTGAACTTGAATTTTGTAGAAGGGGTTCCTAAACAAATTGAGGGTTAAGGTTTATATTGTTTCCTTTTCTTTAATTATTCCATCGAGTATGATGTTTGGTTTAATTTGTTTTCTATTTTGTTTGTTTTTGCAATGATTGCGGTATGTTCACAGTTTGTTTTCCTGAACATTTTCTTCACCAAAAGTTTGCTGAAATGCCTAATCCATTCCCATTATCCAATACCAGAAGAAATTATGTGTTAACCTCTTCATGCATGATAGGAATAAGCAAGTAGGGGGATACGATTCTGATATAGAATATCAATGTAGATTTGTCCCAGAAGAATAGTTTGGTTGTATAGGTCATTTCCTTGTAAAGTTTTTTATTATATTGGTTTTTTTTGGATATTCATAACCATTTGTTATGGTTACTGACTTTTTATTGTTTAGTGAATGATTTTCTTAATGGAATTACATCTTTGAATATATTACCAGTAGTTTGAGATTGTTTGTTTGTTCATATTGAGTTTTTTGGACTCTTTTCTTTAAAGGTAACCAAATGTGTATTAATGAGTGATAGAAATTCATCATGTTGATTACTATTTACCTTTTGATAATTTTAACACATTGAACAAGTTAAGGAATTCCATTATTACTTATCTAATTTACAATATTTTCTGAATTTTAATTTGAAAGTATCTTGTTATGGTATGTAGAAGTTCTAATGTATAATATACCCAAATTAGACAGTGCAATAAACATGTGTCCAATTGTCTAATATATAGTGACCAGTAAATTGTATCCCAAATGATCAATTTTATAGTGATGGTAATGTATGTATGATTAATTATTATTTTTAACAGAAGGTGCAGATGGTATCTGAAATTCCATGTAAGAGTTCCCATTTATGTAACTGCTGGTTACTTATAAATAACCTTTTACAAATAAAATTATTTTGAATATGGTGCAGTTGGTAGCCAAACCTTCATACAAAGGTAACCATTTTAGTTTTTGTGGGTAACCAAATAGTCATAAAAAAATTTCAGAATAGTTACCAAGTGTTACATGTATTTGTTTTCTTTATCTTGTTAAACCATGATGAAATCAGAGAGTAGTCATGTGGTTTTCCTCTTACTTAATGTAAGAAGAAAAAAATGCAAAAATTTATTTAATATTGTGTAACACAATCTCGGTTACCTTTCATCAATAAAATGGTTACCATATGTCTGGTTACTGGTTACTCATAGTAAACATCTAGATGTTTTTGTAGTTACACTTTTTTTGCTGATGTACTATATCAGACCTTTTTTGGTCGTAATATTGGTGGATTATTGCATGTTTTCTTGTTGTGTCCTTTTTCTTGGCACCTACTGCATTTGTTTTGAATTCTGTTTTCAGATCCATGCTTGTACCTCCCTATCTTTGGTCTTCCCGCTGGGCTTCTTGTATTTGGTGGTTTTACACATATGTTTCTTATTTCTTCTGGCACATCCCAATTCTCTTTGTCATCTAATGGCAGGATAGAAGTTGAATATGTGTCTACTAAAGTTGTTATTGAGTACTTTTTTGAGCAAAATGCATAACAGTTCAAAATCCTTTTATTGATAACAGCAACAACGTGTGGACAAGGCATCTCGTGGTACTGAAATTTATGATATGTGCATGTCCTTTGTTCCATGTCCACAATAAACTGTTTGGTGACATCTTAAACAGTGAAAATCGTTAGGTTTGATGTCTCAACCTATCACATAATTTAAGGGTGTAGTTAGTATGTATAATCATTTATTTTCTTTAATTTGGAATAATGGAAGGCATATGTACTGTTGGTAACTTTTTCAGCATATACATGTAACCAATTATGACTAATGTTGTTTCCATAAAATGAAAATATAATTTCTGGTAGACATACATGTAATAACTTAAAACTTGTATTACTGACCTTAAGTTTCTTTGATTCA
This sequence comes from Panax japonicus, assembly GCA_020205505.1. Classification (NCBI taxonomy): domain Eukaryota; kingdom Viridiplantae; phylum Streptophyta; class Magnoliopsida; order Apiales; family Araliaceae; genus Panax; species Panax japonicus. Next base: position 41,059,371 of record CM035098.1, read on the forward strand.
ATGATATTAAATTGTAGTCTTCTCTCAGCTGTTGTGGAAAGGGTAGTGAATGTTGATATAGTGTTTATTTGTTTGTGAAATACCATCTTTGAACCATACAAAGGAGGCATTCAATCATTGTTGTAACTGGAAATTCTCCGATTCCCTTGATTGCATTGTTGATAGATTCGACTGTGTTTGAAGTCATTGTTGTGTACCTGCTTACAGTCCCTTAGAACCTTGTGTACTTCTCTAACTTAACATCTTCCTCCAAATATGTCCTTATTCGAGCATCAATTGCATCAAGTTTAGTCATGTGTCTATTGAATTATTCAATAGTGTAAGCTCTACAAGCCCCGTTGTATGCTTTTTTAAGTTCTTATCCTTTTTTTTTGAATCTTTTTTTTTATATTTTTCAAGACATGATATGTACATAAACCATGCATGACATCGGGGAACACAAAGTTCAGTCCTTGTACAATGGCTTCATGTCTATCTGAAATAATGCATTGGACTTCCCTAACTCCACAAGCCTTTCTCAAATTGACAAGAAACCATCTCTAAGAGAATTCATTTTCACTGTCAATCACTGCAAAATTAATCGGAATAATGTTTCTGTTTGCATCCTGGATGCTTGCTATGAGGAGTGTTCCCCCGTAGGTTGATTGTATGAATGTGCCATCAATTACAATGATTGAGAAGAAATGATACCATGCTTCAATGGATGATCATATGGCAAAGAAGAGATACTTGAAACAAACATTAATTGTACTTAAAGGACATTCTTTTGAAATCAGAGGGAGTATGATATTGTGATAAACTTCAAATTTGTGATGTTATCCGATCCATCACTCTCTATAGTCTCTAAATTATACCATCTTCATTCCAACTGTAACATTAATATTTACTTTTGAAAATTATATTTTTAAATTTAAAATTGAGTTAATTCATTAAAAAAATTTCTCCATGAACGCTCTAGTTTTATTCTCATAGTCAAATTAATTATTTTAAAATTAATATATCTTTAAAAAGATTAAGATATATGCCAAAAAATTATGATTATAACAAACTACAAAGGATTTAATACTAATGCCAAGTTTTGAGATTTAAAAGTACTATATAAATATTTTTAATTATTAATTTTAAAAACGGTCAATTTGAATATTAAAGTCAAACTATGACGTTTATTATAGGATAGATGGAGTATAAAACCATAAATCTTATCACAAGTAGTTCTTTTTAAATAGTTTATAATATTCATCATTATATTGACTAAAATTAAAATAATTTATGTCAATTTTAAATTTAAAAATATTTTAATTTGACTTTAAAAATTAATAATGATCTTATAATTAAAAATGAGAGACTATTTAGCAATGAAGCTTAAGTGATTTTCAATTATTGGAACGGAAGTAATATATGTAAAGTCACCGAACCCGGATACTTGAAACCCGAACGGAAGTAATATATTACTTACGGGCACGGGGGTGATCAGCCCGTTATGCCCTGTATTGATCAATACTACATTGCTAGAACGATATTATCGTTCATCCTTTATCCGCCGTAGCGCATAAAAATTTCCCATGATTGGGATGTTCATAACAGTCTTGAATCCATACCAAAACAATTTGGTTGGATAAGTTTTATCTTGTTCAACAACAACTTTAAATATATGTCTAGCTGGATCAAATAGCTTAGACGACTTTTATTTCACGGTATACATACTAAGCAACTATAAGTATGTATCAACATGTGATAAAATATAATGATTATCCAAGTGGGGACACTTGTATAACCATATTATAGAAATTAACGAACAGAATAAATAACTTGATCAATATTAACAGGATAAAAGAAATTGTACAACAATTATTGCTTAATAGCTTGCTTATACAGAATCATTGCATAAGTATATACAAAGGTTGAAATATTTGAACAGTTCAGATATTATCTTACGTATGTCCTTAGCATAAAGTAAATGCAAAGGGTTAGATACTTGCCTTGTCTGCTGCTTACACAACTTAGATATATCTTTTCTATCAAGTCCTATCATTAAATAGATCATTGTCTGATTAGAATAATTTATTATATCATATAATACTGCTTATTGCAGTCGGCACATTTCTAATCACATTGTCACATAACTTTAACACCATTGAATCACAAATAAACAGTTATACAGTCAATCTAGCTAAGTCCAGATCAATTTCTGAAACATGTCGGTCTACCGACAACTTTATCGGGTAATATCGAGTCTAAAACTCTATACAGTTATACAATATCCACTTAGATATCTTAAACAACCGTTATAACATTTTTCATGACCTTATAATAATTATAAAATAATTATTATCATTTACCATAATTTTTGAAATATCAGAATCATTGTTAAATGATTTAAATATCAAACAATTCTATTATCATTAATATTTAATTAATATTAAACTATTAATGAAATCATTGCCAAAATATTAGAGTCATTAATAATAACTTAAAATAGTTTTAAAACATTGATATTACTCTTAAATGATTTTTAAAACATTTAAAATCACTATTAAATAATTACCATTAATATTTAAATATTAATTTATTATTATCCAAATATTAAAATTTATTAATTACAACTTAAAATATTTTTAATTCACTTATATCCTTTTTAAATGGTTTTTAAATGAATAAAACCTTTTTTAAACTATTTATTTAATATAATTATTAAATAAATTTAATATCATTAATCAATAAATATCATTAATATTAAATTATTAATGAAATTATCCTTTAATTATTAAAAGTTATAGTTTATAACTTAAAATATCTTTAAATACTTTATTTCCATTTAAAATGATTATTTTAATATTAAAATCATTTTTAAACTAACTTATTTAATATAATTATTAAATAAATTTAATATCATTAATAATAATTAATTAATGAAATTTAGCTTTAAATATTAAAAGTTATATTTTATAACTTAAAATATTTTTAAATACCTTATTCTTATTTAAAATGATTTTTAATTTAATAAAATCATTTTTTATTCATTTATTTAATTCATTTAATAAATAACTTAATTATCATTAATATTAATTTATTAATGAAAATTATCACATAATATTAAAAGTTATCAAAAATAACTTAAATTATTTTCTTATACCATAATATAATTTTAAATGATTTTTCAAATATTAAAATCATTTTTAAATAATTTATTTAATATTATAATTAAATAAATTAAATACTTTTAATATTCCAAAAATATTAAATATTTATGAAATATATTTAAAATAATTAAAAACTAATTTTCAGAATTTAAAATAATTTTTAATAATTTATTTTGTATTTTTAATAATTAAAAACTATTTTTTTCTATTTATTAAATAATTTCTGGAAAATAAAATAACATTTGTCGCTAAAGACTACCTATAGCGACAGAACCGTCGCTATAGGTGTTCTTCATGTTCTTGAGCATTCATAGCAGTTTGCAAGGTATCGAGTTTGACCACAATTTCCGGTCATATCCTGATGTTAATGGGAATGATATTAGTCAGATATTGTAGTACTAAAGCACGACTACACGATCCAGCAATTAACATGACCATACAACCCATAACAAAGCAGATCTGGAGCCACGAACAAGCTGTCAGAGCTGTTCTTCATTTTCTGGGTTACCCAGAAATGAAGAACAGTTTGACTGGCTCGTTTTGGGCTTCCATAACTTGTTGATCGTGAGACATTTTTGTGATTTAATGGGTGCAGTGTGTAGCCAGAATGTAAGAGAGTATATCTATCCCAAAACATCAACAAAATAACAACACAATTGACAGATATAGACCGGTCAAATCTCGTCAGACGTCATGATCATGCGTTTTCTGGGTTACCCAGAAAATGCATTTCATGAACGTCCGGCCTAGTTTCACCGCCCACTGAGATCTACCTGTTCAATATATTAGTAATATAGTGCAATAATATTGTAGTCCAAACAACAGACTATACCCTAGAAACCAAGATCATTACAAAAAAATCATAACACAGTCAGATCTAAGGCCACGAAGATCTTGCCAGAGGATTCTGGGCACGTTCTGGGTTTTTTCAGAATTTGAAAGTCATGGTCGGTCAATGAGGTTTGACCACCCATAACTTTCATTCTGAGCATGATCTGAGTTATATGAAAATTCCAGATTACAGAGACCATAACAGGCTACAAGATTCAAGCCTTAAACAACTAAAAACTGTAACAGACAAAGATTAAAGAGACCTGACATTTGCTTGTCAGACAACAAGAAAAATTTTCCAGATTTTTTTAAAAATACAAATTCGAGCACTTTGATGTTATGGATTTGATAAATACCAACCCAGATCATCATAATAACTTATAAACAACATATCCTAACACATAAATACAGGATCTAACAACCGATTTTTGGACAGAAATTGAGATAGGGTTTTATACCTTTCTTGGTTTGATTTCTGATTTTGTGTTGCTGACTTGGTTCTTGCGTTAGTGGGGCTTGATAATGGGTCTATAAAGCTTAACAATTTCGTTGGTTCTAGTGAGAGAGAGTCAAGTATGAGAGTTGAACAAGTTAGTGTACAAAAAATGATTTTTCTCTCTCCTTAAATCAATTTATAATCCAACAAGATGCATGTATGGCTGATCTAGAACCCTTGTGCTGTCAATTTGTGCCTCATTTTTCAAATAAGTTGGTCACCCACCCAACCTATTGTCAAAACCTAGTTTGTAGCTTCAATTAATGCATAAGGGGCAATTTGGTCAGTTTAATAAATCAATTTAATGGTATTCTTGGCATTTAACAAACCCTTAGGGTTTGACCCTTAGGGTTTAATCCTAAGGTTTATTACATAGTATTTGTAGAATTTAGCAATTAGGGTTTGTGCCAAAAAAAATTAAATAAATAAATAAAATTATTTTAGTTTCTAAAATTTAAAAATTAAGATTGTTAATTAGATTAGGTTTACTAATTACGTTATATATGAATGTTAGGGTTTAGTACCCCTAATCATAATTACCCTTGCCAATTTGGCAATTAGTGTTCACAATTTTTAATAATTAGGGCTACTAAAATATATAATTAGAGTTTATATTAATTAAATTAGGGTTCTTGATATAAATTAAATTCTTTATTTATATATGGACATTAGGGTATTATATCGTAATTAACTTTACCACTTGAATAATTAGTGCTTAAAATTAACAATTAGGGTTCACAGAAATATCGATTAGGGTTTCGATTTCACAATTAGGGTTTCGCGACAAAATTAGGGTTTCGTAACAAAATTAGGGTTTCGCGACAAAATTAGGGTTTCTCCTAATTAGCGCTCCATGAAGTAATACGTAACCATATATCATATAACACAGATATTTAATAATCTTACATTTCCCATTTAAATTGATAAATAGAGTTAAATCAATTAATGCTAGGGTTTGGTCAATATACCATAATTAACCAACCATCAACAGTACAATTTTTACAGTACATATTTATAGCACTGAAAAATCAAAATATAATTAATATTATATTATTATCCTCATACCTTGACAATAATCCAAAATTAAGGTTTGGATTCCATATCTGATTTATTCTTTCTATTTAACTTTAATAATTAAGGTAAAATTTAGTTAATAACCTGAGCAAAATTCATATAATGAAATAATCATTATAATTATTCTAAAATCATTTTATATATTATTTAAATAATATATACTTATACTTTCATAGAAAATAATTAATAAAATATTTTCAATAAGGAATTAATTATTATTAAAAATATACTTTTTAATAATCGATATTTCTTAATTAAATTTACTTGTAAATAATCATGTAATAAATATATTTTTATTTACCACATAAATACCTATACACATTATCTTGTACAAATCCTCATCCTTAAATAATAAAAAAAAATTATACGCAAAATTTATGATTTATTTGTATCTAAAATATCAGGTTGTCACATTCACCCTTCCTTATAAAGATTCCGTCCCCGGAATCACCACTTTAAAACCTATACCTACCAGGGTACATGACATTCATAATCGTTGCAAGTAGATTTTAATTACTTTGATCAGACTGATCTTTAACTTTTTATTAAAAGCTTGTCTTTCTGATTATACGGAAATTTGATTTCTAAAGAAACTCAAATTCCTCCCTCAAAATTTCCTTATAAAATAATTTACTATAAATAGGAAAATCATATATAAGAAAAATACAAATTATAAGAAAAGTACTTGGAGTTCCACCGCCAGCTGCCACCGTGTCTTGGACTGTCATGTTGAAGACTCGTGCGGTAGATTTCGTCAGCTTGCTGGATGAAGTTGGTCCTGTGATTGCCAAAGTTCCGCCGCTTTTCCCCATGTTCACACTTGCTGCCTCCGCTTTCCTTTTTGGACAGTCTTTCACCCTATGATCCTTTGATCCGCACAGAAAACACCCACCAATTGACTTAGAATTGGGGCAGTTGGGAGAGATATGACCCTCCTGCCCGCACTTGAAATATGCGAATTTTCCCTTTAGACATTCCCCTAAATGATTTTTCCCACAATTCCCACATTGCACCAACGGCTTCTTATTTGCACCTTCTTGTTTTACCTGTACCCCACCAAAGTTGTTCACCTTCCTCTTATCCCTCCTATTCCCAGTATTTGCTTCCACCTTCCCAGTTCCCTCTAATTTTCCCTTGTTCCTCCTTTCTTTGTTGTAAAGGCTCATAGCCTCACTTCCCTCCTCAGCAACAAGTGCTTACTCCATGAGTGCTGCAAATGTAGGGATTTGCAACACTGCCACCTTGTTGTAGAGCCAGGGTTTTAATCCTAGCTCAAACCTTCTCGTTTTTTAGCCTCCGTATCGACCTGATGCGGGGCGAACCTAGCCAATTCATTAAATTTTGCGGCATATTCCGCAACAGACATATTCACTTGTTTTAATTCAAGAAATTTAACTTCCATCCTAGCCTGCATACTAGATGAAAAATAGTTTTCGAAAAACAGGGTTTTAAACCTTTCCCAAGCAACTACACCTTCCCCAGCCCTTGCCTGACTAGCTTCCCACCAAAAATTTGCTTCACCCTTCATCATGTAGGCAGCAAAAACCGTTTTCTGCTCCTCAGTTACCCTAGCTATTACAAACGCCTTTTCTATATCTTTAACCCAAGTTTGGGCTTCTACAGGGTCAGTTGTACCTCTAAATTCGGGAGGTCCTACTGCTTTGAAGTCCTTGAAGTTTGCTAAGCGATTGTCATGTTGGTTCCCAGCGACTGCCGTTCCTTGTTGCATGGCTTGAGCTATCATATTTATGAATTTCTGCATTGGATCTGGTTGTGGTTGTCCTTCAACGTTGTTGACAGATTCTTCTGCTCTTTGATTTTGGTTTTGTCATCGAGGCGGCATTATCTGGTTAAATAAAACATAATTTAACTTACATTCTAAACCTTATTATATAAGTTTAATATATTAAACTTGTTTCATTACCCAAACATAAGTCCATTTTCATTAATTCAAAAATAATTTACATAGCATAGTCCATACTACTATCCCTTTATGACCACAAGAGTCGGGATTTACAACCTTGATTAACACAAAAGTTGAGAATATTACATTACACAAACATACTAAGCACACATACAATACTAAACAAACCTAACACCACATAACCTATACTACCTATTCACTATGCCTTTTCCTTGATCGAGGATAACTTTTTGCTTGATGACCTTCTATTCCACAGACAAAACAAACACACTGCTTAGGATTGGGACACTGAGGAGAAAAATGTCCGCCATGTCCGCAATTGTAGCAAATATTTTCGCCTTTCCTGCACACGCCTTCATACTTCTTGTCACATTTTGTATATTTTTCTATGTGTTTAAAGTTCCCTTGGTTGTTATAAGGATCACGATCATTCATTTTTCTTTTTCCCTTCTGGTTCGGAGCTGCATTTGACTTGTTGCTTTTAGCTCCTATTTGGTCAATTTGGATTTTAAGCTTATCTTGTTCTTCCATTGTTTCAATTAATGCTTTCCTCAGTTGGCTATTTAGTAATCTTTCTATTTCCCACAACCGTTCCAAAGAGGAAACCTGGTCCCGCAGATTCTGCACTTCAGTTGATGCTTGGTCAGCTCCAACTTCAGTGTCTGAATCACTGTCGGTTAGTTCCACCATTTCCGGATCTGGTACGACATTCTCCACAATAACCACCTCATCGAGGTTGCTTTCACTTTGAGCCTCTATTTCAGCTATTGGCTTTGATATCGGCTTCTTCTTTACGATCCAAGGGTATCCTAATCCTTTTTCACCTGACATCTACACACACAAATTATCCTGATTAGCATAGAATATATACACATAACACATAAACGTTTTATATAAGTTATCTTTTAGTTTGTTTGATGATGAATTTATCCGATTCATCTATTTTTAAACTCTATATGAGTTATTTATATTTTCAACGTTTTCCTCTGTTCTAAGGTTATAGCCTAAGGTCTATCCCACCTAAAGTTTCTAACCCTATAGCTTTGATACCATTCTGTAAAGTCCCCGAACACGGATACTTGAAACCCGAACTCGGTGCTTCACGATACCATTTCTATGAGCGGAATAATACTACTAATGATAACAAAAATATAGATTTTTAAACTTAATTTACATATTATCAGAGTTTAGTTCCCAAGTACGAAACCTTTAAACATTCGTAACATGATAATAATATTATTTATCATCCTTATCATAAAGTCAGACTATTACATAAAATAGCTTAAATATTTAATCAGCAACTTTCCCTTTCCCCTTGTTCTTGGCAGATCCTTCGGGTTGTTCACACTTAGCTGAAAATATTTAAAATTAAGCAAGAATGAACATTCGAGTGCCCAGCAAGTAATAGCAACAATAATAGTTAACTGGAAGGATTAAATGTTTTCTTTGAAAGGTACTTCTACAACGGATCAACAATTGTGAAGTAAGCTGAACCAATAATCAACAACATGTCATTTTGATTTCAAATTTTTTGAAACTACGTACAGACTATAAATGATGATCAGTTGACAGACTATGAACATTGTTTTATATTTTTGAAAAGGTTTAAACAGAACTTCATCTGTAAACCGTCATTACTTACGGGCACGGGGGTGATCGGCCCGTTATGCCCTGTATTGATCAATACTACATTGCTAGAACGATATTATCGTTCATCCTTTGTCCGCCGTAGCGCATAAAATTTTCCCATGATTGGGATGTTCATAACAGTCTTGAATCCATACCAAAACAATTTGGTTGGATAAGTTTTATCTTGTTCAACAACAACTTTAAATATATGTCTAGTTGGATCAAATAGCTTAGACGACTTTTATTTCACGGTATACATACTAAGCAACTATAAGTATGTATCAACATATGATAAAATATAATGATTATCCAAGTGGGGACACTTGTATAACCATATTATAGAAATTAACGAACAGAATAAATAACTTGATCAATATTAACAGGATAAAAGAAATTGTACAACAATTATTGCTTAATAGCTTGCTTATACAGAATCATTGCATAAGTATATACAAAGGTTGACATATTTGAACAGTTCAGATAATATCTTACGTATGTCCTTAGCATAAAGTAAATGCAAAGGGTTAGATACTTGCCTTGTCTGCTGCTTACACAACTTAGATATATCTTTTCTATCAAGTCCTATCATTAAATAGATCATTGTCTGATTAGAATAATTTATTATATCATATAATACTGCTTATTGCAGTCGGCACATTTCTAATCACATTGTCACATAACTTTAACACCATTGAATCACAAATAAACAGTTATACAGTCAATCTAGCTAAGTCCAGATCAATTTCTGAAACATGTCGGTCTACCGACAACTTTATCGGGTAATATCGAGTCTAAGACTCTATACAGTTATACAATATCCACTTAGATATCTTAAACAACCGTTATAACATTTTTCATGACCTTATAATAATTATAAAATAATTATTACCATTTACCATAATTTTTGAAATATCAGAATCATTGTTAAATGATTTAAATATCAAACAATTCTATTATCATTAATATTTAATTAATATTAAACTATTAATGAAATCATTGCCAAAATATTAGAGTCATTAATAATAACTTAAAATAGTTTTAAAACATTGATATTACTCTTAAATGATTTTTAAAACATTTAAAATCACTATTAAATAATTACCATTAATATTTAAATATTAATTTATTATTATCCAAATATTAAAAGTTATTAATTACAACTTAAAATATTTTTAATTCACTAATATCCTTTTTAAATGGTTTTTAAATGGATAAAACCTTTTTTAAACTATTTATTTAATATAATTATTAAATAAATTTAATATCATTAATCAATAAATATCATTAATATTAAATTATTAATGAAATTATCCTTTAATTATTAAAAGTTATAGTTTATAACTTAAAATATCTTTAAATACTTTATTTCCATTTAAAATGATTATTTTAATATTAAAATCATTTTTAAACTAACTTATTTAATATAATTATTAAATAAATTTAATATCATTAATAATAATTAATTAATGAAATTTAGCTTTAAATATTAAAAGTTATATTTTATAACTTAAAATATTTTTAAATACCTTATTCTTATTTAAAATGATTTTTAATTTAATAAAATCATTTTTTATTCATTTATTTAATTCATTTAATAAATAACTTAATTGTCATTAATATTAATTTATTAATGAAAATTATCACATAATATTAAAAGTTATCAAAAATAACTTAAATTATTTTCTTATACCATAATATAAATTTAAATGATTTTTCAAATATTAAAATCATTTTTAAATAATTTATTTAATATTATAATTAAATAAATTAAATACTTTTAATATTCCAAAAATATTAAATATTTATGAAATATATTTAAAATAATTAAAAACTAATTTTTAGAATTTAAAATAATTTTTAATAATTAAAAACAATTTTTTTCTATTTATTAAATAATTTCCGGAAAATAAAATAACATTTGTCGCTAAAGACCACCTATAGCGATAGAATCGTCGCTATAGGTGTTCTTCATGTTCTTGAGCATTCATAGCCGTTTGCAAGGTATCGAGTTTGACCACAATATCCGGTCAGATCTTGATGTTAATGGGCATGATATTAGTCAGATATTGTAGTACTAATGCACGACTACACGATCCAGCAATTAACATGACCATACAACCCATAACAAAGCAGATCTGGAGCCACGAACAAGCTGTCAGAGCTGTTCTTCATTTTCTGGGTTACCCAGAAATGAAGAACAGTTTGACTGGCTCGTTTTGGGCTTCCATAACTTGTTGATCGTGAGACATTTTTGTGATTTAATGGGTGCAGTGTGTATCCAGCATGTAAGAGAGTATATCTATCCCAAAACATCAACAAAATAACAACACAATCGACAGATATAGACCGGTCAAACCTCGTCAGACGTCATGATCATGCGTTTTCTGGGTTACCCAGAAAATGCATTTCATGAACGTCCGACCTAGTTTGACCGCCCACTGAGATCTACCTGTTCAATATATTAGTAATATAGTGCAATAATATTGTAGTCCAAACAACAGACTATACCCTAGATACCAAGATCATTACAAAAAATCATAACACAGTCAGATCTAAGGCCACGAAGATCTTGCCAGAGTCTTCTGGGCACGTTCTGGGTTTTTCCAGAATTTGAAGGTCATGGTCGGTCAATGAGGTTTGACCACCCATAACTTTCATTCTGAGAATGATCTGAGTTATATGAAAATTCCAGATTACAGAGACCATAACAGGCTACAAGATTCAAGCCTTAAACAACTAAAAACTGTAACAGACAAAGATTAAAGAGACCTGACATTTGCTTGTCAGACAACAAGAAAAATTTTCTAGATTTTTTTAAAAATACAAATTCGAGCACTTTGATGTTATGGATTTGATAAATACCGACCCAGATCATCATAATAACTTATAAACAACATATCCTAACACATAAATACAGGATCTAACAACCGATTTTTGGACAGAAATTGAGATAGGGTTTTATACCTTTCTTGGTTTGATTTCTGATTTTGTGTTGCTGACTTGGTTCTTGCGTTAGTGGGGCTTGATAATGGGTCTATAAAGCTTAACAAATTCGTTGGTTCTAGTGAGAGAGAGTCAAGTATGAGAGTTGAACAAGTTAGTGTACAAAAAATGATTTTTCTCTCTCCTTAAATCAATTTATAATCCAACAAGATGCATGTATGGCTGATCTAGAACCCTTGTGCTGTCAATTTGTGCCTCATTTGTCAAATAAGTTGGTCACCCACCCAACCTATTGTCAAAACCTAGTTTGTAGCTTCAATTAATGCATAAGGGGCAATTTGGTCATTTTAATAAATCAATTTAATGGTATTCTTGGCATTTAACAAACCCTTAGGGTTTGACCCTTAGGGTTTAATCCTAAGGTTTATTATATAGTATTTGTAGAATTTAGCAATTAGGGTTTGTGCCAAAAAAAATTAAATAAATAAATAAAATTATTTTAGTTTCTAAAATTTAAAAATTAAGATTGTAAATTAGATTAGGTTTACTAATTACGTTATATATGAATGTTAGGATTTAGTACCCCTAATCATAATTACCCTTGTCAATTTGGCAATTAGTGTTCACACTTTTTAATAATTAGGGCTACTAAAATATATAATTAGAGTTTATATTAATTAAATTAGGGTTCTTGATATAAATTAAATTCTTTATTTATATATGGACATTATGGTATTATATCGTAATTAACTTTACCACTTGAATAATTAGTGCTTAAAATTAACAATTAGGGTTCACAGAAATATCGATTAGGGTTTCGATTTCACAATTAGGGTTTCGCGACAAAATTAGGGTTTCGCGACAAAATTAGGGTTTCTCCTAATTAGCGCTCCATGAAGTAATACATAATCATATATCATATAACACAGATATTTAATAATCTTACATTTCCCATTTAAATTGATAAATAGAGTTAAATCAATTAATGCTAGGGTTTGGTCAATATACCATAATTAACCAACCATCAACAGTACAATTTTTACAGTACATATTTATAGCACTGAAAAATCAAAATATAATTAATATTATATTATTATCCTCATACCTTGACAATAATCCAAAATTAAGGTTTGGATTCCATAACTGATTTATTCTTTCTATTTAACTTTAATAATTAAGGTAAAATTTACTTAATAACTTGAGCAAAATTCATATAATGAAATAATCATTATAATTATTCTAAAATCATTTTATATATTATTTAAATATTATATACTTATACTTTCATAGAAAATAATTAATAAAACATTTTCAATAAGGAATTAATTATTATTAAAAATATACTTTTTAATAATCGATATTTCTTAATTAAATTTACTTGTAAATAATCATGTAATAAATATATTTTTATTTACCACATAAATACCTATACACATTATCTTGTACAAATCCTCATCCTTAAATAATAAAAAAAAATTATACGCAAAATTTATGATTTATTTGTATCTAAAATATCAGGTTGTCACATTCACCCTTCCTTATAAAGATTCCGTCCCCGGAATCACCACTTTAAAATCTATACCTACCAGGGTACATGACATTCATAATCGTTGCAAATAGATTTTAATTACTTTGATCAGACTGATCTTTAACTTTTTATTAAAAGCTTGTCTTTCTGATTATACGGAAATTTGATTTCTAAAGAAACTCAAATTCCTCCCTCAAAATTTCCTTATAAAATAATTTACTATAAATAGGAAAATCATATATAAGAAAAATACAAATTATAAGAAAAGTACCTGGAGTTCCACCGCCAGCTGCCACCGTGTCTTAGACTGTCATGTTGAAGACTCGTGCGGTAGATTTCGTCAGCTTGCTGGATGAAGTTGGTCCTGTGATTGCCAAAGTTCCGCCGCTTTTCCCCATGTTCACACTTGCTGCCTCCGCTTTCCTTTTTGGACAGTCTTTCACCCTATGATCCTTTGATCCGCACAGAAAACACCCACCAATTGACTTAGAATTGAGGCAGTTGGGAGAGATATGACCCTCCTGCCCGCACTTGAAACATGCGAATTTTCCCTTTAGACATTCCCCTAAATGATTTTTCCCACAATTCCCACATTGCACCAACGGCTTCTTATTTGCACCTTCTTGTTTTACCTGTACCCCACCAAAGTTGTTCACCTTCCTCTTATCACTCCTATTCCCAGTATTTGCTTCCACCTTCGCAGTTCCCTCAAATTTTCCCTTGTTCCTCCTTTCTTTGTTGTAAAGGCTCATAGCCTCGCTTCCCTCCTCAGCAATAAGTGCTTTCTCCATGAGTGCTGCAAATGTAGGGATTTGCAACACTGCCACCTTGTTGTAGAGCAAGGGTTTTAATCCTAACTCAAACCTTCTCGTTTTTTAGCCTCTGTATCGACCTGATGCGGGGCGAACCTAGCCAATTCATTAAATTTTGCGGCATATTCCGCAACAGACATATTCTCTTGTTTTAATTCAAGAAATTTAACTTCCATCCTAGCCTGCATACTAGATGAAAAATAGTTTTTGAAAAACAGAGTTTTAAACCTTTCCCAAGCAACTACACCTTCCCCAGCCCTTGCCTGATTAGCTTCCCACCAAAAATTTGCTTCACCCTTCATCATGTAGGCAGCAAAAACCGTTTTCTGCTCCTCAGTTACCCTAGCTATTACAAACGCCTTTTCTATTTCTTTAACCCAAGTTTGGGCTTCTACAGGGTCAGTTGTACCTCTAAATTCGGGAGGTCCTACAGCTTTGAAGTCCTTGAAGTTTGCTAAGCGATTGTCCTATTGGTTCCCAGCGACTGCCGTTCCTTGCTGCATGGCTTGAGCTATCATATTTGTGAATTGCTGCATTGGATCTGGTTGTGGTTGTCCTTCAACGTTGTTGACAGATTCTTCTGCTCTTTGATTTTGGTTTTGTCGTCGAGGCGGCATTATCTGGTTAAATAAAACATAATTTAACTTACATTCTAAACCTTATTATATAAGTTTAATATATTAAACTTGTTTCATTACCCAAACATAAGTCCATTTTCATTAATTCAAAAATAATTTACATAGCATAGTCCATACTACTATCCCTTTATGACCACAAGAGTCGGGATTTACAACCTTGATTAACACAAAAGTTGAGAATATTACATTACACAAACATACTAAGCACACATACAATACTAAACAAACCTAACACCACATAACCTATACTACCTATTCACTATGCCTTTTCCTTGATCGAGGATAACTTTTTGCTTGATGACCTTCTATTCCACAGACAAAACAAACACACTGCTTAGGATTGGGACACTGAGGAGAAAAATGTCCGCCATGTCCGCAATTGTAGCAAATATTTTCGCCTTTCCTGCACACGCCTTCATACTTCTTGTCACATTTTGTATATTTTTCTATGTGTTTAAAGTTCCCTTGGTTGTTATAAGGATCACGATCATTCATTTTTCTTTTTCCCTTCTGGTTCGGAGCTGCACTTGACTTGTTGCTTTTAGCTCCTATTTGGTCAATTTGGATTTTAAGCTTATCTTGTTCTTCCATTGTTTCAATTAATGATTTCCTCAGTTGGCTATTTAGTAATCTTTCTATTTCCCACAACCGTTCCAAAGAGGAAACCTGGTCCCGCAGATTCTGCACTTCAGTTGATGCTTGGTCAGCTCCAACTTCAGTGTCTGAATCACTGTCGGTTAGTTCCACCATTTCCGGATCTGGTACGACATTCTCCACAATAACCACCTCATCGAGGTTGCTTTCACTTTGAGCCTCTATTTCAGCTATTGGCTTTGATATCGGCTTCTTCTTTACGATCCAAGGGTATCCTAATCCTTTTTCACCTGACATCTACACACACAAATTATCCTGATTAGCATAGAATATATACACATAACACATAAAGGTTTTATATAAGTTATCTTTTAGTTTGTTTGATGATGAATTTATTCGATTCATCTATTTTTAAACTCTATATGAGTTACTTATATTTTCAACGTTTCCCTCTGTTCTAAGGTTATAGCCTAAGGTCTATCCCACCTAAAGTTTCTAACCCTATAGCTCTGATACCATTCTGTAAAGTCCCCGAACCCGGATACTTGAAATCCGAACTCGGTGCTTCACGATACCATTTCTATGAGCGGAATAATACTACTAATGATAACAATAATATAGATTTTTAAACTTAATTTACATATTATCAGAGTTTAGTTCCCAAGTACGAAACCTTTAAACATTCGTAACATGATAATAATATTATTTATCATCCTTATCATAAAGTCAGACTATTACATAAAATAGCTTAAATATTTAATCAGCAACTTTCCCTTTCCCCTTGTTCTTGGCAGATCCTTCGGGTTGTTCACACTTAGCTGAAAATATTTAAAATTAAGCAAGAATGAGCATTCGAGTGCCCAGCAAGTAATAGCAACAATAATAGTTAACTGGAAGGATTAAATGTTTTCTTTGAAAGGTACTTCTACAACGGATCAACAATTGTGAAGTAAGCTGAACCAATAATCAACAACATGTCATTTGGATTTCAAATTTTTTGAAACTACGTACAGACTATAAATGATGATCAGTTGACAGACTATGAACATTGTTTTATATTTTTGAAAAGGTTTAAACAGAACTTCATCTGTAAACCGTCATTACTTACGGGCACGGGAGTGATCAGCCCGTTATGCCCTGTATTGATCAATACTACATTGCTAGAACGATATTATCGTTCATCCTTTGTCCGCCGTAGCGCATAAAAATTTCCCATGATTGGGATGTTCATAACAGTCTTGAATCCATACCAAAACAATTTGGTTGGATAAGTTTTATCTTGTTCAACAACAACTTTAAATATATGTCTAGCTGGATCAAATAGCTTAGACGACTTTTATTTCACGGTATACATACTAAGCAACTATAAGTATGTATCAACATGTGATAAAATATAATGATTATCCAAGTGGGGACACTTGTATAACCATATTATAGAAATTAACGAACAGAATAAATAACTTGATCAATATTAACAGGATAAAAGAAATTGTACAACAATTATTGCTTAATAGCTTGCTTATACAGAATCATTGCATAAGTATATACAAAGGTTGACATATTTGAACAGTTTAGATATTATCTTACGTATTTCCTTAGCATAAAGTAAATGCAAAGGGTTAGATACTTGCCTTGTCTGCTGCTTACACAACTTAGATATATCTTTTCTATCAAGTCCTATCATTAAATAGATCATTGTCTGATTAGAATAATTTATTATATCATATAATACTGCTTATTGCAGTCGGTACATTTCTAATCACATTGTCACATAACTTTAACACCATTGAATCATAAATAAACAGTTATACAGTCAATCTAGCTAAGTCCAGATCAATTTCTGAAACATGTCGGTCTACCGACAACTTTATCGGGTAATATCGAGTCTAAAACTCTATACAGTTATACAATATCCACTTAGATATCTTAAACAACCGTTATAACATTTTTCATGACCTTATAATAATTATAAAATAATTATTATCATTTACCATAATTTTTGAAATATCAGAATCATTGTTAAATGATTTAAATATCAAACAATTCTATTATCATTAATATTTAATTAATATTAAACTATTAATGAAATCATTGCCAAAATATTAGAGTCATTAATAATAACTTAAAATAGTTTTAAAACATTGATATTACTCTTAAATGATTTTTAAAACATTTAAAATCACTATTAAATAATTACCATTAATATTTAAATATTAATTTATTATTATCCAAATATTAAAAGTTATTAATTACAACTTAAAATATTTTTAATTCACTTATATCCTTTTTAAATGGTTTTTAAATGAATAAAACATTTTTTAAACTATTTATTTAATATAATTATTAAATAAATTTAATATCATTAATCAATAAATATCATTAATATTAAATTATTAATGAAATTATCCTTTAATTATTAAAAGTTATAGTTTATAACTTAAAATATCTTTAAATACTTTATTTCCATTTAAAATGATTATTTTAATATTAAAATCATTTTTAAACTAACTTATTTAATATAATTATTAAATAACTTTAATATCATTAATAATAATTAATTAATGAAATTTAGCTTTAAATATTAAAAGTTATATTTTATAACTTAAAATATTTTTAAATACCTTATTCTTATTTAAAATGATTTTTAATTTAATAAAATCATTTTTTATTCATTTATTTAATTCATTTAATAAATAACTTAATTGTCATTAATATTAATTTATTAATGAAAATTATCACATAATATTAAAAGTTATCAAAAATAACTTAAATTATTTTCTTATACCATAATATAATTTTAAATGATTTTTCAAATATTAAAATCATTTTTAAATAATTTATTTAATATTATAATTAAATAAATTAAATACTTTTAATATTCCAAAAATATTAAATATTTATGAAATATATTTAAAATAATTAAAAACTAATTTTTAGAATTTAAAATAATTTTTAATAATTTATTTTGTATTTTTAATAATTAAAAACAATTTTTTTCTATTTATTAAATAATTTCCGGAAAATAAAATAACATTTGTCGCTAAAGACCACCTATAGCGATAGAACCGTCGCTATAGGTGTTCTTCATGTTCTTGAGCATTCATAGCAGTTTGCAAGGTATCGAGTTTGACCACAATATCCGGTCAGATCCTGATGTTAATGGGCATGATATTAGTCAGATATTGTAGTACTAATGCACGACTACACGATCCAGCAATTAACATGACCATACAACCCATAACAAAGCAGATCTGGAGCCACGAACAAGCTGTCAGAGCTGTTCTTCATTTTCTGGGTTACCCAGAAATGAAGAACAGTTTGACTGGCTCGTTTTGGGCTTCCATAACTTGTTGATCGTGAGACATTTTTGTGATTTAATGGGTGCAGTGTGTATCCAGCATGTAAGAGAGTATATCTATCCCAAAACATCAACAAAATAACAACACAATCGACAGATATAGACCGGTCAAACCTCGTCAGACGTCATGATCATGCGTTTTCTGGGTTACCCAGAAAATGCATTTCATGAACGTCCGACCTAGTTTGACCGCCCACTGAGATCTACCTGTTCAATATATTAGTAATATAGTGCAATAATATTGTAGTCCAAACAACAGACTATACCCTAGATACCAAGATCATTACAAAAAATCATAACACAGTCAGATCTAAGGCCACGAAGATCTTGCCAGAGTCTTCTGGGCACGTTCTGGGTTTTTCCAGAATTTGAAGGTCATGGTAGGTCAATGAGGTTTGACCACCCATAACTTTCATTCTGAGAATGATCTGAGTTATATGAAAATTCCATATTACAGAGACCATAACAGGCTACAAGATTCAAGCCTTAAACAACTAAAAACTGTAACAGACAAAGATTAAAGAGACCTGACATTTGCTTGTCAGACAACAAGAAAAATTTTCCAAATTTTTTTAAAAATACAAATTCGAGCACTTTGATGTTATGGATTTGATAAATACCGACCCAGATCATCATAATAACTTATAAACAACATATCCTAACACATAAATACATGATCTAACAACCGATTTTTGGACAGAAATTGAGATAGGGTTTTATACCTTTCTTGGTTTGATTTCTGATTTTGTGTTGCTGACTTGGTTCTTGCGTTAGTGGGGCTTGATAATGGGTCTATAAAGCTTAACAAATTCGTTGGTTCTAGTGAGAGAGAGTCAAGTATGAGAGTTGAACAAGTTAGTGTACAAAAAATGATTTTTCTCCTCTCCTTAAATCAATTTATAATCCAACAAGATGCATGTATGGCTGATCTAGAACCCTTGTGCTGTCAATTTGTGCCTCATTTGTCAAATAAGTTGGTCACCCACCCAACCTATTGTCAAAACCTAGTTTGTAGCTTCAATTAATGCATAAGGGGCAATTTGGTCATTTTAATAAATCAATTTAATGGTATTCTTGGCATTTAACAAACCCTTAGGGTTTGACCCTTAGGGTTTAATCCTAAGGTTTATTATATAGTATTTGTAGAATTTAGCAATTAGGGTTTGTGCCAAAAAAAATTAAATAAATAAATAAAATTATTTTAGTTTCTAAAATTTAAAAATTAAGATTGTAAATTAGATTAGGTTTACTAATTACGTTATATATGGATGTTAGGGTTTAGTACCCCTAATCATAATTACCCTTGCCAATTTGGCAATTAGTGTTCACACTTTTTAATAATTAGGGCTACTAAAATATATAATTAGAGTTTATATTAATTAAATTAGGGTTCTTGATATAAATTAAATTCTTTATTTATATATGGACATTAGGGTATTATATCGTAATTAACTTTACCACTTGAATAATTAGTGCTTAAAATTAACAATTAGGGTTCACAGAAATATCGATTAGGGTTTCGATTTCACAATTAGGGTTTCGCGACAAAATTAGGGTTTCTCCTAATTAGCGCTCCATGAAGTAATACGTAACCATATATCATATAACACAGATATTTAATAATCTTACTTTTCCCATTTAAATTGATAAACAGAGTTAAATCAATTAATGCTAGGGTTTGGTCAATATACCATAATTAACCAACCATCAACAGTACAATTTTTACAGTACATATTTATAGCACTGAAAAATCAAAATATAATTAATATTATATTATTATCCTCATACCTTGACAATAATCCAAAATTAAGGTTTGGATTCCATATCTGATTTATTCTTTCTATTTAACTTTAATAATTAAGGTAAAATTTACTTAATAACTTGAGCAAAATTCATATAATGAAATAATCATTATAATTATTCTAAAATCATTTTATATATTATTTAAATATTATATACTTATACTTTCATAGAAAATAATTAATAAAACATTTTCAATAAGGAATTAATTATTATTAAAAATATACTTTTTAATAATCGACATTTCTTAATTAAATTTACTTGTAAATAATCATGTAATAAATATATTTTTATTTACCACATAAATACCTATACACATTATCTTGTACAAATCCTCATCCTTAAATAATAAAAAAAAAATTATACGCAAAATTTATGATTTATTTGTATCTAAAATATCAGGTTGTCACATTCACCCTTCCTTATAAAGATTCCGTCCCCGGAATCACCACTTTAAAATCTATACCTACCAGGGTACATGACATTCATAATCGTTGCAAGTAGATTTTAATTACTTTGATCAGACTGATCTTTAACTTTTTATTAAAAGCTTGTCTTTCTGATTATACGAAAATTTGATTTCTAAAGAAACTCAAATTCCTCCCTCAAAATTTCCTTATAAAATAATTTACTATAAATAGGAAAATCATATATAAGAAAAATACAAATTATAAGAAAAGTACCTGGAGTTCCACCGCCAGCTGCCACCGTGTCTTGGACTGTCATGTTGAAGACTCGTGCCGTTTGTCCTGTGATTGCCAAAGTTCCGCCGCTTTTCCCCATGTTCACACTTGCTGCCTCCGCTTTCCTTTTTGAACAGTCTTTCACCCTATGATCCTTTGATCCGCACAGAAAACACCCACCAATTGACTTAGAATTGAGGCAGTTGGGAGAGATATGACCCTCCTGCCCGCACTTGAAACATGCGAATTTTCCCTTTAGACATTCCCCTAAATGATTTTTCCCACAATTCCCACATTGCACCAACGGCTTCTTATTTGCACCTTCTTGTTTTACCTGTACCCCACCAAAGTTGTTCACCTTCCTCTTATCACTCCTATTCCCAGTATTTGCTTCCACCTTCGCAGTTCCCTCAAATTTTCCCTTGTTCCTCCTTTCTTTGTTGTAAAGGCTCATAGCCTCGCTTCCCTCCTCAGCAATAAGTGCTTTCTCCATGAGTGCTGCAAATGTAGGGATTTGCAACACTGCCACCTTGTTGTAGAGCAAGGGTTTTAATCCTAACTCAAACCTTCTCGTTTTTTAGCCTCTGTATCGACCTGATGCGGGGCGAACCTAGCCAATTCATTAAATTTTGCGGCATATTCCGCAACAGACATATTCTCTTGTTTTAATTCAAGAAATTTAACTTCCATCCTAGCCTGCATACTAGATGAAAAATAGTTTTTGAAAAACAGAGTTTTAAACCTTTCCCAAGCAACTACACCTTCCCCAGCCCTTGCCTGATTAGCTTCCCACCAAAAATTTGCTTCACCCTTCATCATGTAGGCAGCAAAAACCGTTTTCTGCTCCTCAGTTACCCTAGCTATTACAAACGCCTTTTCTATTTCTTTAACCCAAGTTTGGGCTTCTACAGGGTCAGTTGTACCTCTAAATTCGGGAGGTCCTACAGCTTTGAAGTCCTTGAAGTTTGCTAAGCGATTGTCCTATTGGTTCCCAGCGACTGCCGTTCCTTGCTGCATGGCTTGAGCTATCATATTTGTGAATTGCTGCATTGGATCTGGTTGTGGTTGTCCTTCAACGTTGTTGACAGATTCTTCTGCTCTTTGATTTTGGTTTTGTCGTCGAGGCGGCATTATCTGGTTAAATAAAACATAATTTAACTTACATTCTAAACCTTATTATATAAGTTTAATATATTAAACTTGTTTCATTACCCAAACATAAGTCCATTTTCATTAATTCAAAAATAATTTACATAGCATAGTCCATACTACTATCCCTTTATGACCACAAGAGTCGGGATTTACAACCTTGATTAACACAAAAGTTGAGAATATTACATTACACAAACATACTAAGCACACATACAATACTAAACAAACCTAACACCACATAACCTATACTACCTATTCACTATGCCTTTTCCTTGATCGAGGATAACTTTTTGCTTGATGACCTTCTATTCCACAGACAAAACAAACACACTGCTTAGGATTGGGACACTGAGGAGAAAAATGTCCGCCATGTCCGCAATTGTAGCAAATATTTTCGCCTTTCCTGCACACGCCTTCATAGCTTCTTGTCACATTTTGTATATTTTTCTATGTGTTTAAAGTTCCCTTGGTTGTTATAAGGATCACGATCATTCATTTTTCTTTTTCCCTTCTGGTTCGGAGCTGCACTTGACTTGTTGCTTTTAGCTCCTATTTGGTCAATTTGGATTTTAAGCTTATCTTGTTCTTCCATTGTTTCAATTAATGCTTTCCTCAGTTGGCTATTTAGTAATCTTTCTATTTCCCACAACCGTTCCAAAGAGGAAACCTGGTCCCGCAGATTCTGCACTTCAGTTGATGCTTGGTCAGCTCCAACTTCAGTGTCTGAATCACTGTCGGTTAGTTCCACCATTTCCGGATCTGGTACGACATTCTCCACAATAACCACCTCATCGAGGTTGCTTTCACTTTGAGCCTCTATTTCAGCTATTGGCTTTGATATCGGCTTCTTCTTTACGATCCAAGGGTATCCTAATCCTTTTTCACCTGACATCTACACACACAAATTATCCTGATTAGCATAGAATATATACACATAACACATAAAGGTTTTATATAAGTTATCTTTTAGTTTGTTTGATGATGAATTTATTCGATTCATCTATTTTTAAACTCTATATGAGTTACTTATATTTTCAACGTTTCCTCTGTTCTAAGGTTATAGCCTAAGGTCTATCCCACCTAAAGTTTCTAACCCTATAGCTCTGATACCATTCTGTAAAGTCCCCGAACCCGGATACTTGAAACCCGAACTCGGTGCTTCACGATACCATTTCTATGAGCGGAATAATACTACTAATGATAACAATAATATAGATTTTTAAACTTAATTTACATATTATCAGAGTTTAGTTCCCAAGTACGAAACCTTTAAACATTCGTAACATGATAATAATATTATTTATCATCCTTATCATAAAGTCAGACTATTACATAAAATAGCTTAAATATTTAATCAGCAACTTTCCCTTTCCCCTTGTTCTTGGCAGATCCTTCGGGTTGTTCACACTTAGCTGAAAATATTTAAAATTAAGCAAGAATGAGCATTCGAGTGCCCAGCAAGTAATAGCAACAATAATAGTTAACTGGAAGGATTAAATGTTTTCTTTGAAAGGTACTTCTACAACGGATCAACAATTGTGAAGTAAGCTGAACCAATAATCAACAACATGTCATTTGGATTTCAAATTTTTTGAAACTACGTACAGACTATAAATGATGATCAGTTGACAGACTATGAACATTGTTTTATATTTTTGAAAAGGTTTAAACAGAACTTCATCTGTAAACCGTCATTACTTACGGGCACGGGGAGTGATCAGCCCGTTATGCCCTGTATTGATCAATACTACATTGCTAGAACGATATTATCGTTCATCCTTTGTCCGCCGTAGCGCATAAAATTTTCCCATGATTGGGATGTTAATAACAGTCTTGAATCCATACCAAAACAATTTGGTTGGATAAGTTTTATCTTGTTCAACAACAACTTTAAATATATGTCTAGCTGGATCAAATAGCTTAGACGACTTTTATTTCACGGTATACATACTAAGCAACTATAAGTATGTATCAACATGTGATAAAATATAATGATTATCCAAGTGGGGACACTTGTATAACCATATTATAGAAATTAACGAACAGAATAAATAACTTGATCAATATTAACAGGATAAAAGAAATTGTACAACAATTATTACTTAATAGCTTGCTTATACAGAATCATTGCATAAGTATATACAAAGGTTGACATATTTGAACAGTTCAGATATTATCTTACGTATGTCCTTAGCATAAAGTAAATGCAAAGGGTTAGATACTTGCCTTGTCTGCTGCTTACACAACTTAGATATATCTTTTCTATCAAGTCCTATCATTAAATAGATCATTGTCTGATTAGAATAATTTATTATATCATATAATACTGCTTATTGTAGTCGGCACATTTCTAATCACATTGTCACATAACTTTAACACCATTGAATCACAAATAAACAGTTATACAGTTAATCTAGCTAAGTCCAGATCAATTTCTGAAACATGTCGGTCTACCAACAACTTTATCGGGTAATATCGAGTCTAAGACTCTATACAGTTATACAATATCCACTTAGATATCTTAAACAACCGTTATAACATTTTTCATGACCTTATAATAATTATAAAATAATTATTACCATTTACCATAATTTTTGAAATATCAGAATCATTGTTAAATGATTTAAATATCAAACAATTCTATTATCATTAATATTTAATTAATATTAAACTATTAATGAAATCATTGCCAAAATATTAGAGTCATTAATAATAACTTAAAATAGTTTTAAAACGTTGATATTACTCTTAAATGATTTTTAAAACATTTAAAATCACTATTAAATAATTACCATTAATATTTAAATATTAATTTATTATTATCCAAATATTAAAAGTTATTAATTACAACTTAAAATATTTTTAATTCACTTATATCCTTTTTAAATGGTTTTTAAATGAATAAAACCTTTTTTAAACTATTTATGTAATATAATTATTAAATAAATTTAATATCATTAATCAATAAATATCATTAATATTAAATTATTAATGAAATTATCCTTTAATTATTAAAAGTTATAGTTTATAACTTAAAATATCTTTAAATACTTTATTTCCATTTAAAATGATTATTTTAATATTAAAATCATTTTTAAACTAACTTATTTAATATAATTATTAAATAACTTTAATATCATTAATAATAATTAATTAATGAAATTTAGCTTTAAATATTAAAAGTTATATTTTATAACTTAAAATATTTTTAAATACCTTATTCTTATTTAAAATGATTTTTAATTTAATAAAATCATTTTTTATTCATTTATTTAATTCATTTAATAAATAACTTAATTGTCATTAATATTAATTTATTAATGAAAATTATCACATAATATTAAAAGTTATCAAAAATAACTTAAATTATTTTCTTATACCATAATATAATTTAAATGATTTTTCAAATATTAAAATCATTTTTAAATAATTTATTTAATATTATAATTAAATAAATTAAATACTTTTAATATTCCAAAAATATTAAATATTTATGAAATATATTTAAAATAATTAAAAACTAATTTTTAGAATTTAAAATAATTTTTAATAATTTATTTTGTATTTTTAATAATTAAAAACAATTTTTTTCTATTTATTAAATAATTTCTGGAAAATAAAATAACATTTGTCGCTAAAGACCACCTATAGCGATAGAACCGTCGCTATAGGTGTTATTCATGTTCTTGAGCATTCATAGCAGTTTGCAAGGTATCGAGTTTGACCACAATATCCGGTTAGATCCTGATGTTAATGGGCATGATATTAGTCAGATATTGTAGTACTAATGCACGACTACACGATCCAGCAATTAACATGACCATACAACCCATAACAAAGCAGATCTGGAGCCACGAACAAGCTGTCAGAGCTGTTCTTCATTTTCTGGGTTACCCAGAAATGAAGAACAGTTTGACTGGCTCGTTTTGGGCTTCCATAACTTGTTGACCGTGAGACATTTTTGTGATTTAATGGGTGCAGTGTGTATCCAGCATGTAAGAGAGTATATCTATCCCAAAACATCAACAAAATAACAACACAATCGACAGATATAGACCGATCAAACCTCGTCAGACGTCATGATCATGCGTTTTCTGGGTTACCCAGAAAATGCATTTCATGAACGTCCGACCTAGTTTGACCGCCCACTGAGATCTACCTGTTCAATATATTAGTAATATAGTGCAATAATATTGTAGTCCAAACAACAGACTATACCCTAGATACCAAGATCATTACAAAAAATCATAACACAGTCAGATCTAAGGCCACGAAGATCTTGCCGAGAGTCTTCTGGGCACGTTCTGGGTTTTTCCAGAATTTGAAGGTCATGGTCGGTCAATGAGGTTTGAACACCCATAACTTTCATTCTGAGAATGATCTGAGTTATATGAAAATTCCAGATTACAGAGACCATAACAGGCTACAAGATTCAAGCCTTAAACAACTAAAAACTGTAACAGACAAAGATTAAAGAGACCTGACATTTGCTTGTCAGACAACAAGAAAAATTTTCCAAATTTTTTAAAAAATACAAATTCGAGCACTTTGATGTTATGGATTTGATAAATACCGACCCAGATCATCATAATAACTTATAAACAACATATCCTAACACATAAATACAGGATCTAACAACCGATTTTTGGACAGAAATTGAGATAGGGTTTTATACCTTTCTTGGTTTGATTTCTGATTTTGTGTTGCTGACTTGGTTCTTGCGTTAGTGGGGCTTGATAATGGGTCTATAAAGCTTAACAAATTCGTTGGTTCTAGTGAGAGAGAGTCAAGTATGAGAGTTGAACAAGTTAGTGTACAAAAAATGATTTTTCTCTCTCCTTAAATCAATTTATAATCCAACAAGATGCATGTATGGCTGATCTAGAACCCTTGTGCTGTCAATTTGTGCCTCATTTGTCAAATAAGTTGGTCACCCACCCAACCTATTGTCAAAACCTAGTTTGTAGCTTCAATTAATGCATAAGGGGCAATTTGGTCATTTTAATAAATCAATTTAATGGTATTCTTGGCATTTAACAAACCCTTAGGGTTTGACCCTTAGGGTTTAATCCTAAGGTTTATTATATAGTATTTGTAAAATTTAGCAATTAGGGTTTGTGCCAAAAAAAATTAAATAAATAAATAAAATTATTTTAGTTTCTAAAATTTAAAAATTAAGATTGTAAATTAGATTAGGTTTACTAATTACGTTATATATGAATGTTAGGGTTTAGTACCCCTAATCATAATTACCCTTGCCAATTTGGCAATTAGTGTTCACACTTTTTAATAATTAGGGCTACTAAAATATATAATTAGAGTTTATATTAATTAAATTAGGGTTCTTGATATAAATTAAATTCTTTATTTATATATGGACAT
Source organism: Panax japonicus (assembly GCA_020205505.1). Classification (NCBI taxonomy): domain Eukaryota; kingdom Viridiplantae; phylum Streptophyta; class Magnoliopsida; order Apiales; family Araliaceae; genus Panax; species Panax japonicus. The sequence goes on from CM035098.1 coordinate 41,087,355, forward strand.
TAGGGTATTATATCGTAATTAACTTTACCACTTGAATAATTAGTGCTTAAAATTAACAATTAGGGTTCACAGAAATATCGATTAGGGTTTCGATTTCACAATTAGGGTTTCGCATTAGGGTTTCGCGACAAAATTAGGGTTTCTCCTAATTAGCGCTCCATGAAGTAATACGTAACCATATATCATAGAACACAGATATTTAATAATCTTACTTTTCCCATTTAAATTGATAAACAGAGTTAAATCAATTAATGCTAGGGTTTGGTCAATATACCATAATTAACCAACCATCAACAGTACAATTTTTACAGTACATATTTATAGCACTGAAAAATCAAAATATAATTAATATTATATTATTATCCTCATACCTTGACAATAATCCAAAATTAAGGTTTGGATTCCATATCTGATTTATTCTTTCTATTTAACTTTAATAATTAAGGTAAAATTTACTTAATAACTTGAGCAAAATTCATATAATGAAATAATCATTATAATTATTCTAAAATCATTTTATATATTATTTAAATATTATATACTTATACTTTCATAGAAAATAATTAATAAAACATTTTCAATAAGGAATTAATTATTATTAAAAATATACTTTTTAATAATCGACATTTCTTAATTAAATTTACTTGTAAATAATCATGTAATAAATATATTTTTATTTACCACATAAATACCTATACACATTATCTTGTACAAATCCTCATCCTTAAATAATAAAAAAAAAATTATACGCAAAATTTATGATTTATTTGTATCTAAAATATCAGGTTGTCACATTCACCCTTCCTTATAAAGATTCCGTCCCCGGAATCACCACTTTAAAATCTATACCTACCAGGGTACATGACATTCATAATCGTTGCAAGTAGATTTTAATTACTTTGATCAGACTGATCTTTAACTTTTTATTAAAAGCTTGTCTTTCTGATTATACGGAAATTTGATTTCTAAAGAAACTCAAATTCCTCCCTCAAAATTTCCTTATAAAATAATTTACTATAAATAGGAAAATCATATATAAGAAAAATACAAATTATAAGAAAAGTACCTGGAGTACCACCGCCAGCTGCCACCGTGTCTTGGACTGTCATGTTGAAGACTCGTGACGTTTGTCCTGTGATTGCCAAAGTTCCGCCGCTTTTCCCCATGTTCACACTTGCTGCCTCCGCTTTCCTTTTTGGACAGTCTTTCACCCTATGATCCTTTGATCCGCACAGAAAACACCCACCAATTGACTTAGAATTGGGGCAGTTGGGAGAGATATGACCCTCCTGCCCGCACTTGAAACATGCGAATTTTCCCTTTAGACATTCCCCTAAATGATTTTTCCCACAATTCCCACATTGCACCAACGGCTTCTTATTTGCACCTTCTTGTTTTACCTGTACCCCACCAAAGTTGTTCACCTTCCTCTTATCACTCCTATTCCCAGTATTTGCTTCCACCTTCGCAGTTCCCTCAAATTTTCCCTTGTTCCTCCTTTCTTTGTTGTAAAGGCTCATAGCCTCGCTTCCCTCCTCAGCAATAAGTGCTTTCTCCATTAGTGCTGCAAATGTAGGGATTTGCAACACTGCCACCTTGTTGTAGAGCAAGGGTTTTAATCCTAACTCAAACCTTCTCGTTTTTTAGCCTCTGTATCGACCTGATGCGGGGCGAACCTAGCCAATTCCTTAAATTTTGCGGCATATTCCGCAACAGACATATTCTCTTGTTTTAATTCAAGAAATTTAACTTCCATCCTAGCCTGCATACTAGATGAAAAATAGTTTTTGAAAAACAGAGTTTTAAACCTTTCCCAAGCAACTACACCTTCCCCAGCCCTTGCCTGATTAGCTTCCCACCAAAAATTTGCTTCACCCTTCATCATGTAGGCAGCAAAAACCGTTTTCTGCTCCTCAGTTACCCTAGCTATTACAAACGCCTTTTCTATTTCTTTAACCCAAGTTTGGGCTTCTACAGGGTCAGTTGTACCTCTAAATTCGGGAGGTCCTACAGCTTTGAAGTCCTTGAAGTTTGCTAAGCGATTGTCCTATTGGTTCCCAGCGACTGCCGTTCCTTGCTGCATGGCTTGAGCTATCATATTTGTGAATTGCTGCATTGGATCTGGTTGTGGTTGTCCTTCAACGTTGTTGACAGATTCTTCTGCTCTTTGATTTTGGTTTTGTCGTCGAGGCGGCATTATCTGGTTAAATAAAACATAATTTAACTTACATTCTAAACCTTATTATATAAGTTTAATATATTAAACTTGTTTCATTACCCAAACATAAGTCCATTTTCATTAATTCAAAAATAATTTACATAGCATAGTCCATACTACTATCCCTTTATGACCACAAGAGTCGGGATTTAAAACCTTGATTAACACAAAAGTTGAGAATATTACATTACACAAATATACTAAGCACATATACAATACTAAACAAACCTAACACCACATAACCTATACTACCTATTCATTATGCCTTTTCCTTGATCGAGGATAACTTTTTTCTTGATGACCTTCTATTCCACAGACAAAACAAACACACTGCTTAGGATTGGGACACTGAGGAGAAAAATGTCCGCCATGTCCGCAATTGTAGCAAATATTTTCGCCTTTCCTGCACACGCCTTCATGCTTCTTGTCACATTTTGTATATTTTTCTATGTGTTTAAAGTTCCCTTGGTTGTTATAAGGATCACGATCATTCATTTTTCTTTTTCCCTTCTGGTTCGGAGCTGCACTTGACTTGTTGCTTTTAGCTCCTATTTGGTCAATTTGGATTTTAAGCTTATCTTGTTCTTCCATTGTTTCAATTAATGCTTTCCTCAGTTGGCTATTTAGTAATTTTTCTATTTCCCACAACCGTTCCAAAGAGGAAACCTGGTCCCGCAGATTCTGCACTTCAGTTGATGCTTGGTCAGCTCCAACTTCAGTGTCTGAATCACTGTCGGTTAGTTCCACCATTTCCGGATCTGGTACGACATTCTCCACAATAACCACCTCATCGAGGTTGCTTTCACTTTGAGCCTCTATTTCAGCTATTGGCTTTGATATCGGCTTCTTCTTTACGATCCAAGGGTATCCTAATCCTTTTTCACCTGACATCTACACACACAAATTATCCTGATTAGCATAGAATATATACACATAACACATAAAGGTTTTATATAAGTTATCTTTTAGTTTGTTGATGATGAATTTATTCGATTCATCTATTTTTAAACTCTATATGAGTTACTTATATTTTCAACGTTTCCCTCTGTTCTAAGGTTATAGCCTAAGGTCTATCCCACCTAAAGTTTCTAACCCTATAGCTCTGATACCATTCTGTAAAGTCCCCGAACCCGGATACTTGAAATCCGAACTCGGTGCTTCACGATACCATTTCTATGAGCGGAATAATACTACTAATGATAACAATAATATAGATTTTTAAACTTAATTTACATATTATCAGAGTTTAGTTCCCAAGTACGAAACCTTTAAACATTCGTAACATGATAATAATATTATTTATCATCCTTATCATAAAGTCAGACTATTACATAAAATAGCTTAAATATTTAATCAGCAACTTTCCCTTTCCCCTTGTTCTTGGCAGATCCTTCGGGTTGTTCACACTTAGCTGAAAATATTTAAAATTAAGCAAGAATGAGCATTCGAGTGCCCAGCAAGTAATAGCAACAATAATAGTTAACTGGAAGGATTAAATGTTTTCTTTGAAAGGTACTTCTACAACGGATCAACAATTGTGAAGTAAGCTGAACCAATAATCAACAACATGTCATTTGGATTTCAAATTTTTTGAAACTACGTACAGACTATAAATGATGATCAGTTGACAGACTATGAACATTGTTTTATATTTTTGAAAAGGTTTAAACAGAACTTCATCTGTAAACCGTCATTACTTACGGGCACGGGAGTGATCAGCCCGTTATGCCCTGTATTGATCAATACTACATTGCTAGAACGATATTATCGTTCATCCTTTGTCCGCCGTAGCGCATAAAAATTTCCCATGATTGGGATGTTCATAACAGTCTTGAATCCATACCAAAACAATTTGGTTGGATAAGTTTTATCTTGTTCAACAACAACTTTAAATATATGTCTAGCTGGATCAAATAGCTTAGACGACTTTTATTTCACGGTATACATACTAAGCAACTATAAGTATGTATCAACATGTGATAAAATATAATGATTATCCAAGTGGGGACACTTGTATAACCATATTATAGAAATTAACGAACAGAATAAATAACTTGATCAATATTAACAGGATAAAAGAAATTGTACAACAATTATTGCTTAATAGCTTGCTTATACAGAATCATTGCATAAGTATATACAAAGGTTGAAATATTTGAACAGTTCAGATATTATCTTACGTATGTCCTTAGCATAAAGTAAACGCAAAGGGTTAGATACTTGCCTTGTCTGCTGCTTACACAACTTAGATATATTTTTTCTATCAAGTCCTATCATTAAATAGATCATTGTCTAATTAGAATAATTTATTATATCATATAATACTGCTTATTGTAGTCGGCACATTTCTAATCACATTGTCACATAACTTTAACACCATTGAATCACAAATAAACAGTTATACAGTTAATCTAGCTAAGTCCAGATCAATTTCTGAAACATGTCGGTCTACCAACAACTTTATCGGGTAATATCGAGTCTAAGACTCTATACAGTTATACAATATCCACTTAGATATCTTAAACAACCGTTATAACATTTTTCATGACCTTATAATAATTATAAAATAATTATTACCATTTACCATAATTTTTGAAATATCAGAATCATTGTTAAATGATTTAAATATCAAACAATTCTATTATCATTAATATTTAATTAATATTAAACTATTAATGAAATCATTGCCAAAATATTAGAGTCATTAATAATAACTTAAAATAGTTTTAAAACATTGATATTACTCTTAAATGATTTTTAATACATTTAAAATCACTATTAAATAATTACCATTAATATTTAAATATTAATTTATTATTATCCGAATATTAAAAGTTATTAATTACAACTTAAAATATTTTTAATTCACTTATATCCTTTTTAAATGGTTTTTAAATGAATAAAACCTTTTTTAAACTATTTATTTAATATAATTATTAAATAAATTTAATATCATTAATCAATAAATATCATTAATATTAAATTATTAATGAAATTATCCTTTAATTATTAAAAGTTATAGTTTATAACTTAAAATATCTTTAAATTCTTTATTTCCATTTAAAATAATTATTTTAATATTAAAATCATTTTTAAACTAACTTATTTAATATAATTATTAAATAACTTTAATATCATTAATAATAATTAATTAATGAAATTTAGGTTTAAATATTAAAAGTTATATTTTATAACTTAAAATATTTTTAAATACCTTATTCTTATTTAAAATGATTTTTAATTTAATAAAATCATTTTTTATTCATTTATTTAATTCATTTAATAAATAACTTAATTATCATTAATTTTAATTTATTAATGAAAATTATCACATAATATTAAAAGTTATCAAAAATAACTTAAATTATTTTCTTATAACATAATATAATTTTAAATGATTTTTCAAATATTAAAATCATTTTTAAATAATTTATTTAATATTATAATTAAATAAATTAAATACTTTTAATATTCCAAAAATATTAAATATTTATGAAATATATTTAAAATAATTAAAAACTAATTTTTAGAATTTAAAATAATTTTTAATAATTTATTTTGTATTTTTAATAATTAAAAACTATTTTTTTCTATTTATTAAATAATTTCTGGAAAATAAAATAACATTTGTTGCTAAAGACCACCTATAGCGATAGAACCGTCGCTATAGGTGTTCTTCATGTTCTTGAGCATTCATAGCAGTTTGCAAGGTATCGAGTTTGACCACAATATCCGGTCAGATCCTGATGTTAATGGGCATGATATTAGTCAGATATTGTAGTACTAATGCACGACTACACGATCCAGCAATTAACATGACCATACAACCCATAACAAAGCAGATCTGGAGCCACGAACAAGCTGTCAGAGCTGTTCTTCATTTTCTGGGTTACCCAGAAATGAATAACAGTTTGACTGGCTCGTTTTGGGCTTCCATAACTTGTTGATCGTGAGACATTTTTGTGATTTAATGGGTGCAGTGTGTATCCAGCATGTAAGAGAGTATATCTATCCCAAAACATCAACAAAATAACAACACAATCGACAGATATAGACCGGTCAAACCTCGTCAGACGTCATGATCATGCGTTTTCTGGGTTACCCAGAAAATGCATTTCATGAACGTCCGGCCTAGTTTGACCGCCCACTGAGATCTACCTGTTCAATATATTAGTAATATAGTGCAATAATATTGTAGTCCAAACAACAGACTATACCCTAGATACCAAGATCATTACAAAAAATCATAACACAGTCAGATCTAAGGCCACGAAGATCTTGCCAGAGTCTTCTGGGCACGTTCTGGGTTTTTCCAGAATTTGAAGGTCATGGTCGGTCAATGAGGTTTGACCACCCATAACTTTCATTCTGAGAATGATCTGAGTTATATGAAAATTCCAGATTACAGAGACCATAACAGGCTACAAGATTCAAGCCTTAAACAACTAAAAACTGTAACAGACAAAGATTAAAGAGACCTGACATTTGCTTGTCAGACAACAAGAAAAATTTTCCAAATTTTTTAAAAAATACAAATTCGAGCACTTTGATGTTATGGATTTGATAAATACCGACCCATATCATCATAATAACTTATAAACAACATATCCTAACACATAAATACAGGATCTAACAACCGATTTTTGGACAGAAATTGAGATAGGGTTTTATACCTTTCTTGGTTTGATTTCTGATTTTGTGTTGCTGACTTGGTTCTTGCGTTAGTGGGGCTTGATAATGGGTCTATAAAGCTTAACAAATTCGTTGGTTCTAGTGAGAGAGAGTCAAGTATGAGAGTTGAACAAGTTAGTGTACAAAAAATGATTTTTCTCTCTCCTTAAATCAATTTATAATCCAACAAGATGCATGTATGGCTGATCTAGAACCCTTGTGCTGTCAATTTGTGCCTCATTTGTCAAATAAGTTGGTCACCCACCCAACCTATTGTCAAAACCTAGTTTGTAGCTTCAATTAATGCATAAGGGGCAATTTGGTCATTTTAATAAATCAATTTAATGGTATTCTTGGCATTTAACAAACCCTTAGGGTTTGACCCTTAGGGTTTAACCCTAAGGTTTATTATATAGTATTTGTAGAATTTAGCAATTAGGGTTTGTGCCAAAAAAAATAAAATAAATATATAAAATTATTTTAGTTTTAAAAATTTAAAAATTAAGATTGTTAATTAGATTAGGTTTACTAATTATGTTAGATATGAATGTTAGGGTTTAGTACCCCTAATCATAATTACCCTTGCCAATTTGGCAATTAGTGTTCACAATTTTTAATAATTAGGGCTACTAAAATATATAATTAGAGTTTATATTAATTAAATTAGGGTTCTTGATATAAATTAAATTCTTTATTTATATATGGACATTAGGGTATTATATCATAATTAACTTTACCACTTGAATAATTAGTGCTTAAAATTAACAATTAGGGTTCACAGAAATATCGATTAGGGTTTCGATTTCACAATTAGGGTTTCGCGACAAAATTAGGGTTTCGCGACAAAATTAGGGTTTCTCCTAATTAGCGCTCCATGAAGTAATAGGTAACCATATATCATATAACAAAGATATTTAATAATCTTACATTTCCCATTTAAATTGATAAATAGAGTTAAATCAATTAATGCTAGGGTTTGGTCAATATACCATAATTAACCAACCATCAACAGTATAATTTTTACAGTACATATTTATAGCACTGAAAAATCAAAATATAATTAATATTATATTATTATCCTCATACCTTGACAATAATCCAAAATTAAGGTTTGAATTCCATATATATCTGATTTATTCTTTCTATTAAACTTTAATAAATAAGGTAAAATTTACTTAATAACCTGAGCAAAATTCATATAATGAAATAATCATTATAATTATTCTAAAATCATTTTATATATTATTTAAACAATATATACTTATACTTTCATAGAAAATAATTAATAAAACATTTTCAATAAGAAATTAATTATTATTAAAAATATACTTTTTAATAATCGATATTTCTTAATTAAATTTACTTGTAAATAATCACGTAATAAATATATTTTTATTTACCACATAAATACCTATACACATTATCTTGTACAAATCCTCATCCTTAAATAATAATAATAAAAAATTATACGCAAAATTTATGATTTATTTGTATCTAAAATATCAGGTTGTCACAATATATAACCAACTATTTCGAGCATGGTTATTAAATCCAGATCGGACAGTCGCTTCAACCGGTAAAAATCAAAATCAGTCGACACTCTGGTTCGATTTGACCCGACTTTATTGATTTAGTCAAAAACCAGTTGACTTGGTTAACCACTAGTAAAACTGATGGTTTAATCGGTAAAACCACTTTTAGTAATATTATAACTCTACTTTATTTTGTTTTAGTTCATATAAAATGAGATTTTTAAATTTTTTATTAATTATTAATATATATATATATATATATATTATATTAATGATGTCACTAGGTCAATAATGTTTCGACCACTAGTTGAATCAGTGATCCATCCACCCGGTACCTTTTTGGGTTCGATAACCGATCCATGTCTTTAGTAAACTCAGAACGACCATTTAATGTTAATACTATGCGTTCATAACGTTAAGCATTTTACATTACCTCATTCATAACTTATAACGTCCGGTTCATTCAACTCGGAGCGTTATCAAAGTTATAATCATTAACTCGGCTTCTTATCGTTATACGTTAGTGTCATTAACTCAGTTTCTTCACCGTTCACAGATTTAATCATTAGTCTTTATTACCTTATAGTCAAACCATACACGGTGTGTAGGTTGAGCACGTTTAACATTCGCGTACACTCAAGAACCTTACGTCGATTAAAGTGTTTAACGCTTATGTTTCATTCTAACATTCTCTATCCGACTCACACTAGGAATTTCATTAATCTTGTTACCGTTCATTAAGACTTTCTTGATAATTTCATATCTTACTTACTACCTTCGTCAACGTCTAAGTCATACCACTAAGGTATTCTTAGAACATTCTTTCGACGCGAATACGATTCACAAGGATTGTTTATGTATTCAGCGTTCACGTTGTTTATCTTTTAATCATTCATTCCACCTTTACTTGATGTTCTAATCACTTTCCCTAGCGATTCATTACATGAACATCACGTTCATCGCCATCCCTCAATGTCTAAGCCATACAATTCGTTGTATGCTAAGACCGATCGTTCATCGCAATTACATTGAGTTCACAGCGTTTATACGCTTTACACTTAACTCTCATTATGGATTTATAACATTGAAATGTATAAGTTACCATTATTACCCAATGCTCAAGGAAGTAAAACCTTTGTAATCCTAAACGTTCACTTAATGCGAGTACGATTCTCGGATTTCGGTTCCGTACTTTGCATTTATATTCTTTGTCTTTTAATCTCGTTTAATTTTTCTGTTCAACCTTTACTAAAGGTTTAAATTACTTGTTTAAGTGTTAAATTATTTGAACTATATGTTCACAATCGTCCCGAACATATTCCCCAATTATTTCCCTGAGTCGGCGCTGCGGTACCCCATTTCTAGTTGAAACTGGCACTGCAACGCCAAATCAAAAACTCAGTTTTTCTTTAAGTGTTTAAACATAGTAGAGACGCTTACTTTGAAATCCTATAACTTCTTCGTTATAACTCAGAACGAGGTCGTAATAAAGCCATTTTCTTACATATCTTACGTACTTGAATTTCCCCCGGACATAATTTCATTCTGAATATGTTAACGAGGATTTCCGTTAGCTCATATTTCATCGCTTATTTGTTTTACGTTATTAACGTTCTTCATTCGTTCGTCCATAATTCATTCATTCTTGAGTCCACGACTCACGTTTTTAATGTTCTTCAACATTATTATGAAACTGTACTAATTAGGGTTCATTATCTTACTTTCTCCTTTTTTCTCGTCTTTTACGAAATTTCGCCATAACTTCGTTATAGCTAAGTTTAAATTGTTATTCATGAACATTTTTCTAAATCCTAACCAAGCAATAAGCATCTAACTTATACGCAATGGTTTTAAATATGTCTATCAACAACAAATTTTATCTATGATGGTTTTTAATTTGTCCATCAACAACGTTTTTTGCGTGTTCTTCGCGTTCTTCGTTCGTTTTTCATTTTTAATCGATACTTTGATTATGATTTCACTTTTTTTTTGGAATTTGGTTTTATAACTCACCAATTATTACTTTTTTCACCAAAGAGTTTAATTAATTAAAATAAAACCGTATTCCTAAATGGTTTAGGATGGTTGCTTACATCTATAAAAAAGAGGAGTCTTATTTTGATTTTGGGTTAATGACAATTCAAAGATTTGGGAGAGTACGTATAATTCTATAGAGATGGAATCTAAGTTTTTTCAAACATTTATATTCTTGAATACTTATTCTTCCTTGGTGGATCACCTCTAGAGGCCAAACACTTGGGTGGCTAACGTTGATCAAAAGAAGGAATCCAACCAGGTGAATTCAAGGAGAACGTGAAAGGAATTGGAGGTGAACTCATACCTGAAGAAGCTAGTTTCTACAAGGGTATGAATCTGATCTCCACCTTTTTTTATTGATTGATAATTATGCACAAATTAAGTTCATGGTGATGGTTTGCATGGAAAATTTTAAAATCAACTTTATCGCGCTTCCGCACCTTTTATGTAATTTATTTGTATGATTGCGTTATATACAAACCTAACAATGGTGGCCGGCAAGAAAGTTACTGGAAGAGGAGAGTAGACGACTAAACTATCTACTCATCCAAAAAGGATCTATCAAGGACATGTTGGGTCAATCTAAAAGTATCCAGGATAGGGTTGAACCCCACTGCCAGTAGGTGGGTCAAAAGGACAGATATGGCAGAGACGTCAAATGTCGATTGTTCTCAATAGACAAAAAAGAGACTAAACCCTATTAACGCATCGAGGGATCAAGATTCCAGACGTGATGATCGAGATGAAAGGTAAACCATCTTTGTAAAGAAGGTTGAAGAAGCCAACGACATAGTGAAAGCCTTGCTCCTCAAGTAAAAGGAGTTGGACGCTCAGTTAGCTCCACTGGATGGTGCTTCCAGCCTTAGCCGAAGGCAGGAGTGATCGCCAGGCAATTAATCCAGGACACATCGTTTGGACGATTATCGGTGAACCGGGAGCATGCTTCAAAGTCATTCTCGAGATAGGAGAAGACACCGAAGCCACTAGCAGGAGAGGAACAGGCCCCAAGGCCGTTCACTGGAAAGAAGCAGACACATAAGTCGCTCCTAGGTGGCAAGTTCGGGAACCAGACGGAGATCAGAATGGAAAAGGCGAGATGCCTCTCCATAACATAAAGGTCGGGACAAGCATGAGTCCCCCCCACCCAAAGCAGATGTCCTCGAGGCGTTGGCCCAAATATTTACAGATTTGAAAAAGCAGTTGGCCGAGGTCAAATATGAGAAGGTGAATATACACAAATCATCATCACCGTTCTCCCCAGAGATTGTTCAGGAAAAGGCTGATCCGAACAAAAAAGCCCCTCACATGGAAAGTTATGATGGCTTGGGAGATCCGTATAGCAAAGTCAGGCTTATGATCGGCTGATAGATTATTATGACTACTCCGATGCCGCCAAGTGTCAGATGTTCATGACGACCTTGAAGAAGGATGCTCGGCATTGGATGATGACGTTGGCCCCAAACTCAGTTTCATCCTCGACGGTGCTTTGCGGTAAAGGTTCGACAGTAACAAGAGGATGGGAAAACCAACCAGATTCTTGACTTAAATTAGGCAATATTTGAATGAGACTTTGGGCTAATACGTGAAAAGGTTTCGAGAAGCGGTCAGATAAAGGGTTGATTTCAACGATCTTTAGGCACATGGTATGTTTCAAAATTGTTTGGATATTGTAAAATCAAAGAAGTTGGTGAAAGATTTGATGTTCAATCATCTAAAGAACTTGGCAGAAGCATTCGATAGGACCGAAGGCTATATAGTAGTGAAGGAGGTGATGAGCAGTTTAAGGCAAGGCTCGTCAGAGAAGCCAAAAGACAAGGAGAAGAAAAGTTACATAAAAGGGGAAAAATAATAATAAGTTAGATGGGAAATAGAAGAAGTACAAAAATAAAAATGGTGGTTCGAGAGGAGGACGCCCACGTTTCTTGAACCCGAGGGTCAATAAAATCTATACTCCCTTCAATACAGGTTTGGGCAATATTTTGGAGAAGATAAAGGACAAGTCATAACCGAAACAGGTACTGCAATTACCATGAGTCGGTCGGACACTCTGCTGAATCCTTTGGGGGATTGAAGGACTTAATCGGGAAAAATGTCCAAAATAGTTTGTCATGGGACGGTATACTTTGGAAGCAAAGTGGGCTAATAACACCCCAGTACAGAACCCGAATACCCAGCCCCAACAACCGGATCAGACCCAGGCAACACGCCAGGTGGTGGATGTGATCACGAGGTTACGGGGAAGAAAAGACGAGGATACTTGGATGTGGTGTTCTTGTTGTCTGATCAAACTGTTAGGCGAAAATGACAGTACCCAGGAACAATAATATCTTTCACAGATGAGGATTATTCTTCAGAGTCAATCAATCCACATGAAGGGGCTTTGGTCATCATGGCCCAGGTGGGTCAATTGATATGAATAGAATGGTGATAGATAATGGCTCGTCGGTAGATATTCTGTATGATCACGCCTACTAGAGGATGGATCTGGAAGGCATAAAGATGGAGATCGAGCAGGAGCCACCCTTCTACGGCTTCAACAATGATCCAGTTCGGGTTGCAGGGACCATCGAGTTGCTAGTGATATTCGAGATGGCTCCTCAGTAGGTGGAGATAATGTACAGATTATTTTTGGTACATGTGGATTCTTCGTATAATGTCATTCTCGGGAGACCAGCCTTAACAACTTTATAGGCATTGACTTTGATTCCTCACTTTAATATCAAGTTCCTTACGTCGAACGGAGTTGGAAAAGTTGTTGGGGATCTCGATCTGGCAAGGATGTGCTACAGAAACACGCTGATCTCCTCGGGAGTAGGAGTCGACAAGCAAAAGTAGACTATGACTATAGAGATTGAGTCATTTACCAAAGGCAGTAAAGACCCTCTTGGCATGCCTGTCGAAGAGATGGAAAAAGTCGAGTTGGTAACGGGAAAGAAAGACAAGACGGTTAAGATTGGATCAAGCCTGCAAGAACCTTTTCGTACAATCTTAGTTAAGTTATTTCAAGGTTATACAGACATATTCGCATGGGTTACCAGTGACATGCCTGTTGTTGAGAAGAGAGTGGATGTGCACAAGTTACACGTGTACCCGGCTAAAAAATCGGTTAGGCATAAAAAGAGGATATTCGACCTAGAGAGGCAGGAGAAAATTAATGAGGAAATAGCAAAAAAATTTGGAAGCTGACTTCATTTTTTAGATTGATTACTCGGAGTAGTTGACAAATGTGGTTTTGGTACAGAAGTAGTACGGGAAGTGGCGGGTTTGCATCAACTATATGGACTTAAACAAAGCGTATCTGAAGGACTTCTATCCACTATCGCATATCGACCAACTAATCGACGCCACTTCGGAGTATGCCTTGCTTAGTTTCATGGATGCTTTTTTGGGGTATCATTAGATATCGATGAGTAAAGAGGATATCCCGAAAATAACATTCATCACTCATCGAACAGTTTATGCTTATAAGAAGATGACTTTTGAATTGTTAAATACGGGGTGACTTACTAGAGATTGATGAATTATGTATTTCACAGACATCTGCGTCACAATATGGAAGTGTATGTGGACGACATGTGTAAGAACTTAACTTTTTATAAATAAAGATTTATTTTTCTCTAAATACTATTCTAAATAGTAAGGTATTAATTTAATAAATGTTATAGTTAAGGGTGATATACGTAAATTATCAGATAAATAGTTTGTCAGGGAATATTCATTTTATCGGGAATATTATATTCAGTAAAGTACGACGACGCTGAAATAATGAATCATCAGTGGGCCCTATAATGGAATAACTTTCGGGTATAGAAAGAGACATAAATAACCTTTTTAAAAATTTACGACAAAACTTTTACCGTTAAACTGTTGAAATACCCTGTGATATAAGTAAAGTAATACGCGTTGTTCCACAATAGTACGCGGTATTGCACAGTAACATACGGTATTGCAGAGTATCTCTGATTATTAATTCTTATGTAAGAAGTCACTCAATATTTCATTCAATAATTACCACAGTAGTTGCTGCATAGTATCTCATATTATTGATTTAATAATTATTACAGTAACATCTACACAATATTTTATATTATTAAATCAATAATTGTCACAATACAGTTACTCATATTATTTGATATGATATAATTATTAGTTAGCATTATTGTTAATGTCTAGAAAGTTCTGTCGAGGAAAAGGGTTAGGTTATCTAATTGCGCGCTAATAAGGAGAAATTCTTATCGGAAAGCCCCCCCCCCCCCCCTTTTCTTGGGAACGATCTGGTTGTCAGTATTGTGAGTTTATAATATTAATTAGGAATAATTATTGAAAGATTGATGACTTGTAAATAATTGATGAATAAAAATTATTGATAAATATGTTAAGTAAATATTGGTTCAATTTTGATACAAATAGAGGAATTTAGCATGAGACATTTGTTGAAAGTTTGACATAATTTTCTATGGAACCATAATTATTTTCTCCGATAAAATATTCATTCAAATATATTATTATAATATTACATTATAATATTATAATGTGATAATATAATAGTATAATTTTATAATTTATAATTGTTTAAATAGTAACATTATTATAATATATATATATATATATATATATATATATATATATATATATATCAGTGATATACCTCAACAACCTATAGTTAACAACCTATTAAATATAGAAAATGTTAGACAATTTTCTGATGGAACGGTCAAAATAAGTTTTAAACGTACTAGAAGACCAGTTATTATAGAAGACTTTACCAGTTCTTCAGCACCTTCGGTTCATACTAGAAGAGATACTGAAGTACTTAGTAACCCTTCTATTAGAGATATAAAAATGAAAGGTATCCTTAATCATGGTCAAACTAGTCATCCTTGTTATACTCAAAATGACCCTGTAGAGGAAGAAGGTTCTTCTTCTCCTACCCCTTCTGAGTTTCCTACTCAATCAGATTTCGAAGTTTCTATTAATAACCAATTAAGAGTCATTAAAAAGAAATTCAAATTAGATTGGGATAATCTCGTTAAAGATTTTAATTCCAAGTCTAATAAAGAAAAAAGACATTCATTTCGTTTTAATCACCCGTCTGATAAAGAACGAGATAAAGTAGTTAATAGATGGAAGCGATTTATCATTAATGAGCAGTTAAACATTACTTTTTACGATTGGTATGACCAATATCAAGGTAAATGTAATGTTATAACCAAATCCCAGTGGATTAAAGAAGATAAATCAAAAGTTTCTTCTAGTCATCCTATGAGACCCCAAATTTTATGAATAAGGATTTAAATTTCTAGAAATATTTTTTTTAATATTATGATGTGCATTTGATATAATGTTATAGTTGTGGGTAATATTTATAAATTTTACAAAGTACACAAGTTGTTATATAATATTTGATTGGTCGGGGAATATTCGTTTTAACAGGGAATATTCGTAGAACGACATAACCATTGGTGGACCCAACAACGAAATTATTGTCGGATTGAGAAAATGACAAAAATATTTTATGAAAATAATGGCGGAAGTTTTACCGTTAACTGTTGAAACACCCGGTATTAAAAGTACAGTAATATGCGTGGTTGCATAGTAGCACACGGTATTGATTATTGATGCTTACGTGAGAAGTCACTAAGTTTTGTTCAATTATTACTACAGTAATTGTTGCACAATATCTCATGTTATTTGATTCAATTATTGTCGATATTTTATATATTATTAAATCAATAATTGAGATAACAAAGTTATTAATATTATTATTTGCAATACTAACGATGTCTAGAAGTTCTGTCAAGGAGAGGTTTGGTCACCTAATTGCGCGCCAATAGGGAGAAATCCTTATTGGAAAGTCCCCTCTTTTCTCGGAACGACCTGGTCAAATAATAGTGTGAATTATAATAATGATGATAAATTTTGTTTTATTATTATTATAAATGAAATAAAATAGAAATTTTTTTATATAAAATAGAATACTTTTTATAAAGTTTTATTTTATTTCATTATAAATAGAATATAATTTATTTTATTATGCATAATGTTTGCATAGTAAAATCTTTTTATATAAAATAGAATAATTTTATAAAGTTATTTGTTTTATTAGAATATATTATATTTTATTTTGCATAGTGTTTGCATAGTGTCTGCATAGTATTTGCATAGTAAAATCTTTTTATATAAAATATAATACTTTTATAAATTTATTTGTTTTATTATATTTTAAATAAAATATATAAATATATATATATATATATATATATATATATATATATATATATATATTATAAATAGAATATATTATATTTTTTTGCATAGTATCCTTTCTATTTTCCTATAAATAGGATGCTTAGTTAGAATTGAAAACACACCAGAAGTTCAGAGAATTCTTCTTCTATAATATTGAGCATATTTCTTTAGAGTTTTAGAAAGCTTTAAGCATAGTGCAAGTTTTCTTCAAGTATATCCTCGCCCTACCTGTCGGAATACTCTTCTTTTTAAAGTAAGGGGTATTATTCTTTCGTATTCATGAAGAGAATTATTTTCTTTCAATACTCGTAAGAGCTGTTATTCCATTCTTTATTATTATGTTGGAATAACCTGTCTATGCGAAGTACCGCATACATGGTGAAATTCTTCTGTTATTCCATTCTTTATTATTCTGTTGGAATAACATGTCTATGCAAAGTACCGCATACATGGTGAAATTTTTCTGTTATTCTATTCTTTATTATTCTGTTGGAATATCCTGTCTGTGCAGATTACGCATGACCTGGTTCCATTCTTTATTATTCTATTAGAATATTCTGTCTGTGCGGTTTACGCATGATCGGGTTTCATTCTTTATTATTCTGTTGGAATAACCTGTCCGTGCGGATTACGCACGCCTGGTGAATTCTTCTATTATTTCATTATTTATTATTCTGTTGGAATAACCTGTCTATGTGGATTATCGCATGCATGGTGAATGATCATTCGTATTCATTCCTTATTAAATTGTGGAAATGATCTGTCTACGTGGATTACCGCATAGCGGGCGAAAATCCATTTGCAGTTTCATATATTCTATTATACTCAGTTGGTTAAATTTTTGGCTTCTATACTCCATAAAATTAGTAGAATGTCCTGGATATTTGCGCTTCATCCAGTATCTTTTCATGAAAATATTCTTCTGAGCATTCTTGAATTTTACTCCACAAAGAGGTTTCATGTTGACAATTTGGACGTTATTGATTTTTGGATAAACTAAAATTTTAAATCTTTAAAATTTATCCTTGAACTTGTGTTATTGAATTATTATGTCATTGTCATCATCCTCATGCTTATATTATGATGAAAGTCATCTTTGGCTTACGTGTATAAATGGACTTGGTATGATTATGACTAGGGATTATTCGGTATAATCATGACCTGTAATGTTATAAATGATGTGGTAAAAGTCCTCAGTGGCCTGTAGTGCATTGATGGACCGTTTTTGGTATGATTATGACCAGGGATTATTCGGTATAGTCATGACCATTGATGATTTAATAAATATCCTTGGCCCGTAGTGCAGGGATGACTCGATAATGTGATTTATTTATTAAGTTGAGTCTCAGCGATAAATATTGATGAAAACATTTTAAATCATAGAAGATAGTAGATATCATGCTCTACTTGACTCTTCTAATGGATTTCTTATTCCGTTGCAGTTAAACTTAATGTCTATTGTATTTTATCAGTTTAACATTGTTGAAGACTAATGATAATTTATTCTGCATTACCTTAGTCATAATATTTCTTGCTGGGCTAGTTGAGCTCACCCTTTTGCTTTCATTGTTCTCTTCAGGAAATGAGAACGTAGCCGGAACTAGTTGGGAAACGGAGTGATGGTCCAAGATGGTGTATTACTATTCTATAAAATAGTGTGACAATAAATGTAATGAGGACTCTATTTGAGAGTGGATATTGTCTAGAAGATAACATTCTTGTTTAAACTCTCAGCTATGTTTTGTCGTATATTACACGACGATTGAATAATTAAGTTTGTATTTGTATTCTGTACCATGTATTTGGTGACTCAAGATGGGTGATGTATACCTATTTTGGGGGCGTCACAGTTGGTATCAAAGCTTAGGGATATGATCTCTGACTGAGATGTGAGACAAGAACTAGGAAGGGAGAGACGGAGAATTCTTTCGCTAGTATGACCTACCTAAGTTTATTTGGTATTTAATTGGTCGGTTAGAGTATAGGGATAATATGTGATATGATAATTAACCCTTGTTTTGTGGCAGTATTTGAAAATGGCCTCCAAGGGTGTCCCAGACAAGACAAAACCGGTAGTTCAAGGGAGAGCATTTGTCGTAACCTCCCAAAAAGCGAGGAATCCGAACAAGGTGATCACGGGTAAGCTAATCATAAACTCTAGCAAAGTTTATACTTTATTTGATACCGATTCTACCCACTCTTTTATTTCAACTAGTTGTGTTCAATGTTTGAACTTGGCTCTTGAGAAATTAGACTTTGACTTATCCGTTGAAACTCCGTTGGGAGAAACCTTCGTTACCTCCACTATGTATAAATCTTGTTTGATTCAAATCAACATTTTCACGTTACCTGTCGATCTTATCTCTTTGAAAATACTTGCCTTTGATGTGATTTTAGGAATCGATTGGCTAACTACTCATCATGTTTTTCGTAAGGTTGTTAGCTTTTATATTCCTAACCAACCTGTTGTAAGACCCTAACATATTATAAATAAAATTGAATTTTTTTTCTATTCATTATTCTAAATTAATAAGGTTTTAATTTGATATAATGCTTTGGTTATGGATGAAATGTGTAAATTTTACAAAATAAGCAAGTGGTTATAAAATATTCAATTCTGTCGGGGAATATTCGTACGACGGCGCAGCCATTTTTGGGCCCCATAACGAAAAACGGTTGGATGAAAGAAAATGACAAAGTATGAGTTTTTATAAATAACGGCGTAGTTGTTACCATTAACACTGTTGGATTACCTGGTGGTTAAAATACAGTAATATGTGTGCTTGCACAATAGCACACGGTATTGCACAGTATTGTTGAATTATTGATTCTTACATAAGAAGGCACTACTCAATAATTTTTACAGTAATCACTGTTCAATATTTTATTTTATTGATTCAATAATTGCGGCGTTGATATTTTATATTATTGTTATTTCAATAATTGTCACTGCACAGTATTTTCCATTATCAGATCAATAATTCATATTATTTGAATAATATTATTAGATAGCATTATTGGTAATGTCTAGAAAGTTCTATCAAGGAGAGGTTTGGTCACCTAATTGCGCGCTAGTAAGGAGAAATCCTTATTGAAAAGCCCCCTCTTTCCCGGGAACAGCCTGGTTGTCATAATTGTGATTCTGTAATATTATTTGTAAATAATTAATTATTGATTTATATGATAAGGAAATATTTATTTGATGTGGATATAAATGATAGATTTATTTATTTTATGTGGTTATAAATGAAGAAATTAATGCTGAGGTATTTTATCAGTATTTTGTCGGAATGGAGGTATTAAAAATCACCCGTTTGTGGATTTCAGATATTTTGTGTTTGAAATTTGGAAAAACTAAAAGCTAAAAAGTTGTAGAGAATTCAATTTCATGCAGAATGGACATATAATTCGTATTTTTCTAATAAACAGGCTATTTTCTATGAATTATTGAAGTTTTAGAAAATAAAATATTTTTTATTAAATTTATGGGTGGGACCCACTTTGGTTAACAACATGTGGGCTGCTGGAAATTTTTCAAAGGTGGTGGTTGGCCTTGGTCATTGAAAGCATACGTAGAATTATTATTTTAAAAATCAATATTTTATTAATTTAGTCTCCTATGACGTTCTAGCATTTTCCTATAAATAGACACTTAGGTCAGAATTGAAAATCACACCAGAAACAAGTTTTCTTTCTCTCTAGATTATCGAGCGTATTTTTGTGAGTATTTTAATATTTTGAGAGTTGTTGTTCGGTACAAGTTTCCTTCGGCATTCTATCCGATATTCTGATCAGAAGTACCGTTATTTTGAGGTAAGGGATGTTATTTTCTTTCGAAATGATATTAATTTCTTTAATATCAATATGCCAAAATATTGGTTTGAACTTCTTAATCAAATTTAGAACTTTTTGTATCGGGGTTACTATTCATGTATACTGCACTATTCACGTATACGAAACTATTCACCGAAAAAAATGAAAAATTTCCTTTTTGTCTGAGATGTCTATTTTGGATACTATCTTTGATTGTATCCATGTTTTGATCGTTATTTTTGAATTCTGATTCACAATTGGTTATTATGAAGTATTATTGATCTTGGAAAAACTGTAATACAAATCCCTGATATTTGTTCTTCTGTCTCACTGGATTCGTTTTCTTTAAAATATTTTTCATCATCCTCAGTCTTAAATGATGATATTACTGAATATCTTTGTCCTGTAGTGCAAAGATGATTGATTAACTGATGAATATCTTTGACCCATAGTGCAAAGATGAACATGTGTTGAGATGAACATGACCAACCGATGATACAAATGAATATCTTTGGCCTGTAGTGCAAAGATGAATACTTGATTAAAAATGTATATTGATTGTTGTTACAGGGATAAAATATTGATAATGGACTTTTAAATCTTAGAAGATAGTAGAACTCATTCTCTACGTGACTCTTCTAATGGATTACTATTTCCGCTGCATTTGTTGATATAAAACTTGTTGTCTATTATATTTTAACAGTTTTTTCCCTGTTGAAGACTAATGATAATTTGTTGTATATTATCTTAGTCATAATATTCTTTACTGGGCTAGTTGAGCTCGCCCTTTTCCTTTTTGTTCCATTTTTCTTCTCATGAGGTGAGAACATAGCAAGATCTAGTCGGGGTATGGAGTGATGGTTTTAGAAAGATGTTTTAGCAGTCCTCACTATTTCTGTAAAATAGTGTTTGAATAATTGTAATGAGGACTTATTTGAGTGTTGATATTGTCTAGAAGACAATATTTGTAATTAAACTCACAGTATATGTTGTCGTATTTTGCACGACAATTGTATTATTGAAGTTGTAGTTTGCTTTCTGTACCATGTATTTGGCAACTCAGGATGAGTGTTGTATACCTATTCTGGGGGCGTCACAATTGGTATCAAAGCTTAGGGATATGGTCTTTGGCGGAGATCGAGGAATAGAACTAGGAGGGGAGAGATGGGTAAATCCTTCGCTAGGGTGTCATATCTAAGCTTATTTATTGGTCGGTCATAATATAGGGATATTATGTGATATGTTAATTTGTTTAATTAACCCTTGTTTTATGGCAGTATTTAAGAATGGCTGCTGAGAATGTTAACAATGGAGTGTATGAGACTGTGGAACAACCTTTAGTCATAAACTAGGAGAACGTGCAACAGGAAGGCAATATTCCTCCTATAAACAACGGTACCGAGCAAACAATGAATGATGGAATGTTTAGGAGCTTTTTGCAGTTCATGAAAAATCGGACGAGGGAGACTCGTGTACAAAATACGGGTGGAAATGATGGCAACGCGCGATCTGTCATAGCCAAGCAGTTCAAGGAGTTGGGACCACCAGATTTCTGGGGAAAGCCCGATCTGATTTAGGCAGAAATATGGGTCAAGCAAATTACCAAGATATTCGATGTCTTGGGATTCACGGAGGAACAGAAGGTTCCATTCGCCACCTTTATGTTTCGCGGTGAGGCAGATTACTGGTGGAAATCTGTGAAGCGTACCCAGCCAGCCGTACGTAACATGTCTTGGGAAAGTTTTTAGAAACTGTTCAATAACAAGTACTTTCCAGAAAGTATTCGTCATATGAAGGAGATAGAGTTTATTAGACTGGAACAGAACAACATGACGGTGTCTCAGTACGAGGCGAAGTTCGTGGAGTTATCCAAGTTTGCACCTCATTTGGTAGAGAATATGGAACGTATTACGCGGATGTTTTTGAGAGGTCTAAAACCCGAGATTCGTTAATACCTTATCTCTCATAAATTTTTTCTGTATTCAGATGTTGTCAACAGGGCTCAATTATTAGAGCGAGATAATGAGTATACTCAACCGAGGGACCACAACCAGGGTCATACCGGTGACAGCAGTCATCAGAACGATGATAACTAGCGAGGAGGAAAAAGTACGGACAAAGGAAGTAACCACTCGGGTGGTAATCGTGGCCATGATAATAGGAGAGGTGAGTCAAGTGGAAATTTTAGAAAGAGGAGATTCAACAATGACAGGAAGACATCAGCAACAGCACCGACAACAAATTCTAGGGGAGGAGAACGACCTCCAGTTAGATGTTACAAATGCGGGAAAGAGGGACATATTAGCCCAAAATGCTCACAACAATCCAAGGTATGTTATAATTGTGGAAAAGAAGGAATATCGCTCGAGATTGTACTATAGCGAAACCAAGTTTAACGGAGATGGTGACTCCAAAAGATGTCCCGGATAAGTCGAAATCAGCGGTTCCTGGAAGAGCGTTTGTCATAACTGACCAAAACGTGAGGAACCTAAACGAGGTGATCACGGGTAAGATAATCTTGAATTCTTGCGAAGTTTATACCTTACTAGATTCCGGTTCTACCCATTCTTTTATCTATCCTTCTTGTGTTCAACGTTTAAACTTGACTCCGGAGAAATTGGATTTTAACTTATCTGTTGAAACTCCGTTGGGTGAAACCTTCGTTACATCTACAATTTATAAATCTTGCATGATCTAAGTTGGCACTATCACATTACCTGTTGATCTTATCTCTTTAAAGATACTTGCTTTTGATGTGATTTTAGGAATTGATTGGTTAACCACTCATCATACCAAAATTGATTATTTTCATAAGGTTGTTAGTTTTCATGTTCTTAATCAACCTATCATACGAATTCAAACAACTAAACCACTAAAATCAGTCACTGTCATATCAAGCCACAAAGCTATTCATTTATTGAAAAATAGATGTCAAGCTTTCTTAGCCCATGTTATGGATTTGAACATAGACAAGTCAGATTTGAATAATATTCATGTTGTTATAGAATTTCCTGATGTATTTCCTGAAGAACTTCTCGGTCTACCCCCAGAATGTGATGTTAAATTCTTTATTGACCTTGAACCGGGTATAAAACCCATTTCTAAAACCCCATATCGAATGGCTCCTATTGAACTTCAGGAGTTAAAAGTCCAACTACAGGAATTGTTAGACATCGGTTTCATTCGTCCCAGTACATCTCCTTGGGGTGCTCTTGTTTTATTCGTAAAGAAAAAAGACGGGAGTATGCGACTTTGTATTGACTACCAAGAATTAAACCATGTCACCATGAAGAATAGGTATCTGTTACCTCGTATTGATGACCTATTCGACCAGTTTCAAGGAGCACGATTCTTTTTAAAGATCGATCTTTGTTCTGGATATCATCAGCTGAAGATTAAAACTAAGGATATTCCAATGACTGCCTTCAGAACTCGGTACGGGCATTATGAATTCTTAGTCATGTCTTTTGGATTGACTAATGCTCTTGCTGCTTTCATGGATATGATGAACTGTGTATTCAAGAAATATTTGGATCAGTTCGTTGTTGTCTTTATTGATGACATCCTCATCTTTTCCAAAAGCCGTGAAGATCATGAGCACCATTTGAAGCTGATACTTGAAAGGCTTCGTGAAAACAAGCTTTATACCAAGTTGAAGAAATACGAGCTCTGGCTTGAGGAAGTAGCATTCTTTGGGCACGTGGTGTCAAAACATGGAGTATCTATTGACCCAACGAAGATTGAAGGAATACAAAGTTGGGAGCAACAGAAGTCGATGACCGAAGTACGCAGCTTTCTGGGCTTAGCTGGTTATTATTGGAGATTCGTGGAAGGATTTTCTTGAATCGCTACTCCGTTAAGTCAGCTAACTCAGAAAGATACAAAATTCGTATGGAACGAGGAATGCGAGAAGAGTTTCCAAGAGCTCGAGAGGAGACTCATTTTGGCACCTGTTCTGGCAATACCATCTGGGTCAGATGGATTTTTTATCTACAGCGATGCTTCAGGCAAAGGGTTAGGATGTGTTCTCAAGAAACATGGGAAAGTCATAGATTATGCCTCGCGACAACTCAAATAATATGAGAGGAATTATCCTACTCATGATCTGGAGTTGGCAGCAGTCGTATTCGCATTGAAAATTTGGAGACACTACTTGTATGGGGAGAAAGTGGAGATTTATACGGACCATAAAAGCCTCAAATATTTCTTCACCCAAAAAGAACTCAACATGCGGCAACAACATTGGCTTGAGCTGTTGAAAGATTATGATCACACTATTCAATATCATCCTGGAAAAGCGAACGTAGTAGCTGACGCATTGAGTAGAAGATCATATGCGAATACGAGTGCGATATTGTCAACACAAAGGCCCATTTTGTATAACTTGCAAAGGATGGAGGTAGAATTAAAGACTCCAGGGACCCACGTGATGATGGCGAATATACGAGTAGAACCGACTTTAATCGATAAAGTTAAAGTTGCTCAAGCTACGGACCTGGGGCTGATGCGTATGAAGAAGAAAATGCAAGAAGGAGCTATTCCAGAAGCAAGAATCGATGAAGAAGAAATACTTTGAGTCAACTCTAGACTTTGTGTTCCTAACGATTCCGACTTGAAGCATAGAATCATGATGGAGGCACACAACACCCCGTTTACAATCCATCCTGGGAGTACCAAAATGTATCATGATATTCGACATACATTTTGGTGGAACAATATGAAGAGAGAGATCGCGGAGTTTATCTCGAGGTGTTTAACTTGTCAACGTGTAAAGGCGGAGCATCAAGTACCAAAAGGTCCATTGTAACCACTTGAGATTCTGAAATGGAAGTGGGAACACATTACCATGGATTTCGTTACGGGTCTTCCCAAAGTTTCTCAAGGCATAGATGCGATTTGGGTTATTGTTGATAGATTAACCAAGTCTGCTCATTTCTTGCCTATACGTGAGACTTATTCCCTTGAACTTCTTTCTCGTATGTATGTGAATGAGATTGTGCGATTGCATGGCATGCTAGTATCCATAGTTTTGGATCGTGACCTAAGATTCACTTCAAGATTTTGGGTTAGCCTGCAAAAAGTTATGGGCACAAATTTACGATTCAATTTGGCATACCATCCTCAAACGGACGGACAATCAGAGAGGACTATTCAATCCCTTGAAGATCTATTAAGACTCTGTGTTCTAGATTTTAAAGGAAGTTGGGATAAGTACTTCCACTGGTGAAATTCTCCTACAACAACAGTTATCAAGCAAGTATAGGCATGGCTCCATTTGAGGCATTGTATGGACGAAAGTGTTGTTCTCCAGTATGCGAGGATGAGGTGGGAGAAGCAACGTTGTTGGGACCAGAATCAGTACGCATGACTACAGAAAAGATTCAAATGATTCGACAACGTATTCAAACCTCACAAGATCGACAAAAGAGTTATGATGATCTTCATAGAAAGGACGTGGAGTTTAATATTGGAGATCATGTACTGTTACGTGTTGCTCCATGGAAGGGAGTTACAAGATTTGGAAAGAGAGGAAAGCTCAATCCAAGATTTGTTGTTCCATTTGAGATTCTTGACCGAATAGGAAATGTGGCCTATAGACTCGCATTACCTCCAAACATGTCTCGTGTTCATAATATTTTTCATATAACTATGCTTCATAAATATGTAAAAGACCCGAACCACATTATTGAGTTAGAACCAGACGAGATAGCCGAAGATTTAGCGTATGAGGAGGTACCTGTTAAGATCTTGGATAGGAAATAGCATGTGCTATGCACGAAGGTTATACCACAAGTTAAGGTTTTGTGGAGAAACCATGCAATTGAGGAAATGACATGGGAGTTGGAATCGGAAATGAAAGTGAGGTACCCTCACCTGTTCGAAACACCAGGTACGTACGTCAATTTCGAGGATGAAATTTTATAAGGAGGGGATGTTGTAAGACCCCAACTTATTATAAATAAAATTGATTTTTTTTCTATTCATTATTCTAAATTAATAAGGTGTTAATTTGATATAATGCTTTGATTATGGGTGAAATGTGCAAATTTTATAAAATAAGCAAGTGGTTATAAAATATTCAATTCTGTCGGGGAATATTCGTTTGGTCGTGGAATATTCCTTTTGTCGGGGAATATTCGTACGACGGCACAACCATTTATGTGCCCCATAACGGAAAATGGTTGGATGAAAGAAAACGACAAAGTATGAGTTTTTATAAATAACGAAGTAGTTGTTACCGTTAACACTGTTGGATTACCTGGTGGTTAAAATATAGTAATATGCGTGGTTGCGCAGTAGCACACAGTATTGCACAGTATTGTTAAATTATTGATTCGTATGTAAGAAGGAACTACTCAATAATTGTTACAGTAATCATTGTTCAATATTTTATTTTATTGATTCAATAATTGCGGCATTGATATTTTATATTATTGTTATTTCAATAATTGTCACTGCACAGTATTTTCCATTATCAGATCAATAATTCATATTATTTGAATAATATTATTAGATAGAATTATTGGCAATGTCTAGAAAGTTCTGTCAAGGAGAGGTTTGGTCACCAAATTGCGTGCCAGTAAGAAGAAATTCTTATTGGAAAGCTCCCTCCTTCTTGGGAACGGCCTGGTTGTCATAATTATAATTCTGTAATATTATTTGTGAATAATTAATTATTGATTTATATGATAAAGAAATATTTATTTGATGTGGATATAAATGATGGATTTATTTATTTTATGTGGTCATAAATGAAGAAATTAATGCTGAGGTGTTTTGTCAGTATTTTGTCAGAATGGATGTATTAAAAATCACCCGTTTGTGGATTTTATATATTTTCTGTTTAGAATTTGGAAAAACTCAAAGCTATAAAGTTGTGCAGGATTCGATTTCAGGCGGAATGGAAATAAAATTCGTATTTTTCTGATAAACGGGCTATTTTCTATGAATTATTGAAGTTTCAGAAAATAAAATAATTTTTATTAAATTTATGGGTGGGACCCACTTTGGATAACATGTGGGCTGCTGAAAATTTTTCAAAGGTGGTGGCTGATCTTGGTCATTGAAAGCATACGTAGAATTATTGTTTTAAAAATTAATATTTTATTAATTTAGTCTCCTATGGTGTTCTGGCATTTTCCTATAAATAAACGCTTAGGTTAGAATTGAAAATCACACCAGAAACAAGTTTTCTTTCTCTCTAGTTTATCGAGCGTATTTTGGTGAGTATTTTGATACTTTGAGAGTTGTTGTTCGGTACAAGTTTCCTTCAGCTTTCTATCCGATATTCCGATCAGAAGTACTGTTATTTTAAGGTAAGGGATGTTATTTTCTTTCGAAATGATATTAATTTCTTCAATATCATTATGACAAAATATTGGTTTGAACTTCTTAATCAAATTTGGAACTTTTTTTGTTAAGGTTACTATTCACGTATACGGCACTATTCACGTATACGACACTATTCACGAATACGACACTATTCACCGAAAAAAATGAAAAAAAAAATTTTGTCCAAGATGTCTATTTTGGCTACTATCTTTGATTGTATCCATGTTTTGATCGTTATTTTTGAATTCTGATTCACAATTGGTTATTATGAAGTATTATTGATCTTAGATAAACTGTAATATAAATCCCTGATATTTGTTCTTCTGTCTCACTGGATTCGTTTTCTTTAAAATATTTTTCATCATCCTCAGTCTTAAATGATGATATTACTGAATATCTTTGGCCTGTAGTGCAAAGATGATTGATTAACTGATGAATATCTTTGGCCCGTAGTGCAAAGATGAACAGGTGTTGAGATGAACATGACCAACCGGTGATACAAATGAATATCTTTGTCCTGTAGTGCAAAGATGAATACTTGATTAAAGATGTATATTGGTTGTTGTTATAGGGATAAAATATTGATAATGGACTTTTAAATCTTAGAAGATAGTAGAACTCATTCTCTACGTGACTCTTCTAATGGATTGCTATTTTCGCTGCATTTGTTGATCTAAAACTTGTTGTCTATTATATTTTATCAATTTTTCCCTGTTGAAGACTAATGATAATTTGTTGTATATTATCTTAGTCATAATATTCTTTATTGGGCTAGTTGAGTTCACCCTTTTCCTTTTTGTTCCATTTTTCTTCTCAGGAGGTGAGAACATAGCAGGATCTAGTCGGGGTATGGAGTGATGGTTCTAGAAAGATGTTTTAGCAGTCCTCACTATTTATGTAAAATAGTGTTTGAATAATTGTAATGAGAACTTATTTGAGTGTTGATATTGTCTAGGAGATAATATTTGTATTTAAACTCACAGTATATGTTGTCGTATTTTGCACGACAATTGTATTATTGAAGTTTTAGTTTACTTTCTGTACCATGTATTTGGTGACTCAGGATGGGTGTTGTATACCTATTCTGGGGGCGTCACACCTGTTATGCGAATTCAAGCAACCAAACCACTAAATCAATCACTGTCATATCAATCCATAAGTAAAGATCCTTGAGCCTTTCGCTGGTGACTTCCTTGTGTGGAATGCACCTAAGCCAGACTTTCTGCATGGGACGTTGTGAATAATGGTGGAAAGTTGATAGGTGACGTGTTATCCAAGTCTTGGATGAGGGTCACAGTTTTGAATGATATTTCTATCGTTAATAAATTTATTGACGTATTCCTGAAGACTTCTTGGCCTACCCTAGAGCGTGAAATAAAATTTTGTATTGACCCCAATACAAAACCCATTTCCAAAGCCCCATATCGAATGGCTCCTATTTAACTTCAGGAGTCAAAAATCCAACTACAGGAATTGTTATACATCAGTTTCATTCGTCCTAGTACGTTTCCTTGGGGCGCTCCTGTTCTATTCGTAAAGAAGAAAGATGGAAGTATGCGACTTTGTATTAATTATCGGGAGTTGAATCATGTCACCATTAAAAATAGGTACCCATTGCCTCGCATTGATGACCTGTTTGACCAATTGCAAGGAGCCAAATTCTTTTCAAAGATTGATGTTCGTTCCGGATATCACCAATTGAAGATTAGAACCGATGACATTCCAAAGACGGCTTTCAGAACTCGGTACGGGCATTATGAATTCCTAGTCATGTCTTTTGGATTAACTAATGCTCTTGTTGCCTTCCTCTATATGATGAATCGAGTATGCAAGGAATATTTGGATCACTTTGTGGTCGTCTTTATTGATGACATCCTTATTTATTTCCAAAGCCGTGAAGATTATGAGCAACACTTGAGGCTGATACTCCAAAAGCTTCGTGAAAATAAGCTTTATGCCAAGTTGAAGAAATGCGAGTTCTGGCTTGAGGAAGTCGCATTCCTTGGGCACGTAGTATCAAGTCATGGAATATCTATTGACCCATCAAAGATTGAAGCTATTCAAAGCTGGGAGCATCCAAAATCAGTGACCGAAGTACGTAGCTTTCTTGGTTTAGCTGGTTCTTATCGGAGATTCGTGGAAGGATTTTCTCGAATTGCTACTCCACTAACTCAGCTGACTCGAAAAAATACAAAATTCGGTTGGAGCGAGGAATGTGAGAAGAGTTTTCAAGAAATCAAGAGGAGACTCATTTCAGCACCTGTTCTGACAATACCATCTGGCTCGGAGGGATTTGTCGTCTACAGTGATGCTTCGTGCAAAGGGTTAGGATGTGTTGTCATGTAACATGGGAAAGTCGTAGCCTATGCCTCTCGACAACTCAAAGAATATGAGAGGAATTATCCTACGCATGATCTAGAGTTGGCAGCTGTTGTCTTCGCACTTAAAATTTGGAGGCATTACTTGTATGGGGAGAAAGTGGAGATCTTTACGGATCATAAAAGCCTCAAATATTTCTTCACTCAAAAGGAACTCAATATGCGACAACGACGTTGGCTTGAAATATTGAAAGATTATGATCATACCATCCAATACCACCCTGGTAAAGCGAACGTGGTAGCTGACGCATTGAGTAGAAAATCATATGCGGGTACGAGTGCAATATTATCAACGCAAAGACCCATTTTGTAAGACTTACAAAGGATGGAGATAGAGTTAAAGACTCCATAGACCAATGCGATGATGAAATATATATGAGTAGAATTGACTTTAATCTATAAAGTTAAAAGCTGCTCAAGCTGCAGACTTAGAACTGATGAATATAAAGAAGAAGGTTTAAGAGGGCGTTATTCTAGAAGCAAGAATCAATGAAAAAGGAATACTTCGAGTCAACTCCAGACTTTGTGTTCCTAATGACCCTGATTTAAAGTATAAAATCATAATGGAGGCGCACAACACACTGTTTGCAATCCATCCTTGGAGTACTAAAATGTATCATGATCTTCAACATATATTTTGGTGGAACAATATCAAGAGAGAGATAGCGGAATTCATCTCAAGGTGTTTAACTTGTCAACGAGTCAAGGCAGAGCATCAAGTACCTAAGGGTCCATGGCAACCACTTGAAATTCTAGAATGGAAGTGGGAGCACATTACCATGGATTTTGTTACTGGTCTTCCCAAGGTTTCTCAAGGCATAGATGCAATTTGGGTCATTGTTGATAGATTGACCAAGTCTGCTCACTTCTTACCTATACGAGAAACTTATACACTTGAACGTCTTGCTCGTATATACATAAACGAGGTTGTAAGATTTCATGGTATGCCAGTATCCATAATTTCTGATCGAGACCCAAGATTCACTTCAAGATTTTGGATTAGTTTGCAAAAAGCTATGGGCACGGATTTACGATTTAGTTCAGCATATCATCCTCAGACGGACGGACAATCAGAGTGCACTATTCAAACTCTTGAAGATTTATTAAGACTCTGTGTCCTTGACTTCAAGAGAAGTTGGGACAACAACAACAACTATCAAGCAAGTATTGGCATGGCTCCATTTGAGGCATTGTATGGAAGAAAGTGTCGTTCTCCAGTATGTTGGGATGAGGTGGGTGAAGCAAAGTTGTTGGGACCGGAGTTGGTACGTATGACTACGGGAAAGATTCAAATGATCCAACAACGTATAAAAATCTCACAAGATCGACAAAAGAGTTATGCTGATCTTCATCGAAAGAACGTGGAATTCGATATTGGAGATCATGTGTTGTTACGTGTTGCTCCATGGAAAGGAGTTATGAGATTTGGATAGAGAGGAAAGCTCAATCCTCGATTCATTGGCCCATTTTTAATTCTCGATCGAGTAGGAACTGTGGCCTATAAACTTGCTTTACCGCCAAGTATGTCTCGTGTTCATAACGTTTTTCACATATCCATGTTATGTAAATATGTGGAAGACTCGAACCACGTTATTGAGTTAGAACCGGCGAAATAGCGGAAGATTTAAGGTATGAAGAGGTTCTTGTTCAAATCTTGGATAAGAAGGAACGTATTCAACACTCAAAGGTTATACCTCAAGAGTTAGAATCTGAAATGAAGTCAAGGTATCCTCATCATACCAGGTACGTACGTAAATTTTGAGGGTGAAATTCCATAAAGAGGGGAGATTATGAGACCCCAAATTTTATGAATAAAGATTTAAATTTCTCGAAATATTTTTTTTAATATTATGGTGTGGATTTGATATAATGTTATAGTTGTGGGTAATATTTATAAATTTTACAACGTACGCAAGTTGTTATAAATATTCGATTGGTCGGGGAATATTCGTTTTAACAGGGAATATTCGTACAACGACACAATCATTGGTGGACCCCACAACAGAATTATTGTCGAATTGAGAAAACGACAAAAATATTTTATGAAAATAACGGCGGAAGTTTTACCGTTAACTGTTGAAACACCCGGTGTTAAAAGTACAGTAATACGCGTGGTTGCATAGTAGCACACAGTATTGATTATTGATGCTTACGTGAGAAGTCACTCAATTTTGTTCAATTATTGCTGCAGTAATTGTTGCATAGTATCTCACGTTATTTGATTCAATTATTGTCGATATTTTATATATTATTAAATAAATAATTGAGATAACAAAGTTATTAATATTATTATTTACAATATTAACGATGTCTAGAAGTTCTGTCAAGTAGAGGTTTGGTCACCTAATTGTGCGCCAATAGAGAGAAATCCTTATTGAAAAGCCCCCTCTTTTCTGGGAACGACCTGGTCAATTAATAGTATGAATTATAATAATGATGATGAATAGAATAGAAATCCTTTTATTTTATTTGATTATAAATAGAAATAATATATTTTATTATGCATAGTGTTTGCATAGTGCTTGCATAGTATTTGCATAGTAAAATCTTTTTATATAAAACAGAATACTTTTATAAAGTTATTTATTTTATTAGACTATAAATAGAATATATTAGATTTTATTGTGCATAGTGTTTGCATAGTGCCTATATAGTGTTTGCATAATAAAATCTTTTTATATAAAATAGAATACTTTTATAAAGTTATTTGTTTTATTAGATTTTAAATAATATATATATATATATATATTATAAATAGAATATATTATATTTTTTTGCATAGTATCCTTTCTATTTTCATATAAATAGGATGCTTAGTTAGAATTGAAAACACACCAGAAGTTCAGAGAATTCTTCTTCTATAATCTTGAGTGTATTTCTTTAGAGTTTAAGAAAGCTTTGAGCATAGTGCTAGTTTTCTTCAAGTATATCCTCGTCCTACCCGTCGGAATAGTCTTCTTTTTAAGGTAAAAGGTATTATTCTTTCATATTCATGAAGAGAATTATTTTCTTTCAATACTCGTAAGAGTTGTTATTCCATTCTTTATTATTATGTTGGAATAACCTGTCTATGCGAAGTACCGCATACATGGTAAAATTCTTCTGTTATTCCATTCTTTATTATTCTGTTGGAATAACCTGTCTGTGCGGTCTAACGCATGCCTGGTGAATTCTGTTGTTATTCCATTCTTTATTATTCTGTTGGAATATCCTTTCTGTGCGGATTACGCATGACCTAGTTCTATTCTTTATTATTCTGTTGGAATATCTTTTCTGTGTGGTTTATGCATGACCTGGTTCCATTCTTTATTATTCTGTTGGAATATCCTGTCTGTGCGGTTTACGCATGACCTGGTTCCATTCTTTATTATTCTGTTGGAATAACCTGTCTGTGCGGATTACGCACGCCTGGTGAATTCTTATGTTATTCCATTCTTTATTATTCTATTGGAATAACCTGTCTATGTGGATTATCGCATGCATGGTGAATGATCCTTCGTATTCATTCCTTATTAAATTATGGAAATGATCTGTCTACGTGGATTACAGCATGGCGGGCGAAAATCCATTTGCAGTTTCATATATTCTATTATACTCAGTTGGTTAAAGTTTTGGCTTCTATACTCCATGAAATTAGTAGAATATCCTGGATATTTGCGCTTCATCCAGTATCTTTTCATGAAAATATTCTTCTAAGCATTCTTGAATTGTATTCCACAAAGAGGTATCATGTTGACAATTTGAACATTATTGATTTTTGGATAAACTAAAATTTTAAATCATTAAAATTTATCCTTGAACTTGTTTTATTAAATTATTATGTCATTGTCATCATCCTCATGTTTATATTGTGATGAAAGTCATCTTTGGCTTACGTGTATAGATGGACTTGGTATGATTATGACCAGGGATTATTCGGTATAATCATGACCTGTAATGTTATAAATGATGTGGTAAAAGTCCTCAGTGGCCTGTAGTGCATTGATGGACCATTTTTGGTATGATTATGACCAGGGATTATTCAGTATAGTCATGACCATTGATGATTTAATGAATATCCTTGGCCCATAGTGCAGCAATACAAATTTTAAATTACAGAAGATAGTAGATATCATGCTCTACTTGACTCTTCTAATGGATTTCTTATTCCGCTGCAGTTAAACTTGATGTCTATTGTATTTTATCAGTTTAACATTGTTGAAGACTAATGATAGTTTATTCTGCATTATCATAGTCATAATATTTCTTATTGGGCTAGTTGAGCTCACCTTTTTGGTTTCATTGTTCTCTTCAAGAAATGAGAACGTAGCCGAGACTAGTCGGAGAACGGAGTGATGGTCCGAGATGGTGTATTAGTAGTCTTCACTATTCTATAAAATAGTGTGACAATAAATGTAATGAGGACTCTATTTGAGAGTGGATATTGTCTAGAAGACAACATTCTTGTTTAAACTCTCAGATATGTTTTGTCGTATATTACACGACGGTTGAATAATTAAGTTTGTATTTGTATTTTGTACCATGTATTTGGCGACTCAAGATGAGTGATGTATACCTATTTTGGGGGTGTCACATATCCCCCTCTTGAAACTGCCTTCCTTCCAATTAGAAACACATCTGTTGTAGCCAGTCCTTTTAAAATTTTAGATGGTAATAAAGATGATAAAAATATTATTGAACAATTAAATTTCAGTAACCAGTATCTAGCAACTGTAGGTAAGCAGCTAGATAGGATTGAAGAAAAATTTGATGAAACCGTTGTTAAAAAACCCGATTCAAAAATTGAACAACCTTTGTTAAAGTTACAAGAAAATAGAAGTAAATTAGGTATACCCAATAAAGATGGTGAACTTACCCGAGCAATAGATAAGTTATTTAAAAAATTAAAAACTGAACCTGAAACAAGCGGCACTATAGCAATCATTGATCAAGTTGAAACTGACAATGAGAGCAATAGCCAGTCGGATCATTCTGATACTACTTCAGTCCCAAATTTTATTGATCAGTTAAATAAATTAACAGTTAATAACACTAGTATAACCAGGAATTGGTACTCTAGACTTACTCCTCCGGATCTACAGTTCGTAGAGAGAAATTTAGATAAACAATTCTTTGTCACTTCTAATAAAATATATGAATGGAACATTGATGGTTTCAGTGAACAAGAAATTTTAAACAAGTTAAATCATATGTCAATGGTAGCTAATAGCTATATAACTAAATTTAAGAATCTGACTTAGCCAGACATTGTTGAATTATTAGCTAGTGGATTTACTGGTATTCTTAGATCTTGGTGGGAGAAACATCTCATAAAAGATACTAGATTATCAATAATCCATGCTGTCCAATTGGATAATGTTGGTCCACCTGATGAAGTTAACACTTTAATATTTATCATAATTAAACATTTTGTTAGAATTCCTAGTAATATCACTGAAAGAATTCACGATCAGTTAAGTAATCTCACTTGTCACACTCTAAGTGATTTTTGATGGTACAAAGATGTGTTTAGTTCTAGAGTTATGATGCGTAATGATAGGAATAAACCATTCTGGAAAGAAAAAATTGTTAATGGTTTACCTTCATTATTTGCTCATAAGGTTCGTGAATTATTAAGTAAAAATTTAGGATATATTGATTATGATAATCTAACTTATGGTGACATAATCAGTTATATTCAAAAAATTGGGTTAAAAATGTGTATCGGTTTTAAATTAGTCAAACAAGCTAGTAAATATAAAAATAAAGCTATGTATGAGTTAGGAACCTTCTGTGAACATTATGGTTTACCCCCTGTTGCTCCCTCTAGAAGGAAGCACAAACATAAACATATTGATTCTCATAGAAGTCACAAGTGTCATAAACAATAACGCAGTCATAAAAAAGATAAAATTCAAGATGACTATTATACCAAACCTAAACCCACAAGTAAAAAATACAACAGAAAATCTAAAAAATTTGATAAAAGTAAAATTGTTTGCCACAATTGTGGGCAAAAAAGGCACTACAAAAATGAGTGCAAAATAAAACAAAAATTATCTCAATTAAATGTTTTGAATGAAGATACTGAACAACTATTAGAATTATTGAGGATAGAGAACAACGTCAGTAATGACGAGGGTTCTGATATTCCTTATTCATCTAATAGCAGTACTAGTAACAATGAAACAGATAGTGACAATGAAGAAGTTACTATTTATGCTAATAATTGTAATGAAAAATGTTGAAATAAAAGATTAAATGCAATTACCAAAGAAGATGAAGAAAGCTCTTTGTTAATTGATTTAATTAGCAAAATCTCTGATCCGGAGTTAAAAGTTTAATACACTAAACAATTAAAAGATTTATTAACTAAAGATAATAGAGTTAAAGACAAGATTATTAAAGCTAAAGAAAAACCAATATTTAGCCTTAATAAAACCCTTGAGAGATTTAAAGCTTCGGTAAAAGAAGTTACCCTTTCAGAATTAAATCAAGAAGTTAATAAACTAAAAGGAGATATTTCTAACTTAAAATTGGAAGTTTCTAATTTAAAAAATGAGTTTGATGACAAAAAATCTGACCTTCAAGTTCATGATTCTTCTTCTAGTGATGAAGATCACGATGAACCAGAGTCTTCAGGAACTAAAGAAGAGACATATCTCTTTGTTCAGGGTCTTTCTCTTAAAAGAATTAAAGATATTACCATTCAGAAATGGTATATCTCTATTAACTTGGTTATTGACAAAACCTTTTCAATACAACTTCCTACCTTAGTTGATACTGGCGCGAATCTAAATTATATTCAAGAAGGTTTAATCTCGACTAAGTACTACAAGAAAACTAGTGAAAATTTTAATTCAGCTAATGGTAGTCAAATGGAAATAAAATATAAATTTCCTAGAGTTCATATTTGTCAAGATAATATGTGTTTTAAAACATCATTTGTTTTAATCCGTAATCTTGCAGATAAGATCATCTTGGGGTTACCGTTTATATATTTATTATATCCTTTTACTACCAGTAATGAAGGTTTAAGTTGTAGACATTTAGGAAAAAGAATAACATTTAAATTTCTTATTAAACCCAAGGAGAAAGATTTAAGATTTATTCAAGA
Source organism: Panax japonicus (assembly GCA_020205505.1). Lineage (NCBI taxonomy): Eukaryota > Viridiplantae > Streptophyta > Magnoliopsida > Apiales > Araliaceae > Panax > Panax japonicus. The sequence continues at coordinate 41,124,681 of CM035098.1, forward strand.
TGAATCTATCTCTAAATCTTTGAATTTGTTAAATTGTAAATCTATACACTTAAATTTCTTAAAGGAAGAAATTAAATATAAACATATTGAAGAACAGCTTAAGAACCAAGGTGTTCAGGAAAAAAATTGAAGAATTACAAACCTATTTAAAGGATAACCTTTGTTCTGATTCTCCTAAGGCTTTTTGGCTTCAGAAAAAGCACGTTGTAAGGCTTCCTTACGCTAAGGAATTCAAAGAGCATTTGATTCCTACTAAGGTCAGGCCAATATAAATGAATCATGAATAAATGGAGTTATGTAAAACAGAAATTAATGATCTTCTTAGTAAAGGATTAATTAAGCCCAATAAATCTCCCTAGTCATGTCCCGCCTTTTATGTCAACAACGAAGCATAAAAGGAGAGAGGTGTTCCCCGTCTAGTTATTAACTACAAGCCATTAAACAAGGTCTTAGAATGGATTAGGTATCCTCTACCTAATAAAGAAGACCTCATAAATAGATAAAATATTGACACTATCCTTAGTAAGTTTGACCTTAAATCTGGTTTCTAGGAAGTTTCCATTCACCTCGATGATAGGTATAAAATAACCTTTACTTCCCCATTTGGTCATTATGAATGGAATGTTCAAGCATTTGGTTTAAAAAATGCTCCCAGTGAATTTCAGCATATCCTCAACGACATTTTGAATCTTTTAAGTCATTTGTAGTCGTCTACATTGATGATATCCTCATTTTTTCCAAATCCATTGAAGAACACATTAAATATTTAAAATCGATCTTCAAAACAGTTAAAGATAATGGACTTGTTCTATCCCCTTCCAAATGCAGCTTGTTTCAAGCTAAAGTTCGGTTTCTTGGTCTTAATATTTATCAAGGACTTATTCAGCCTATTGATAGAGCTATGCAAACACTATACATGTACTATACAAACACTATGTATAATAAAATATATTATATTCTAATTATTGTCTAATAAAACAAATAACTTTATGAAAGTATTCTGTTTATATAAAAATCTTTTCTGTTTTATTACATTAATAATACTAATAAAACAAAATTTATATATAATATATATATATATATATAAACTTCCGTGACTTCATAAAAAGACACATCAATATATTTAACAACATTTATCATCATTATTATAATTCACAATATTAATCGACCAGGTCATTCTCAGGAAAGAGGGGGCTTTCCAATAAGGATTTCTCCTCATTGGCGCGCAATTAGGTGACCAAATCTCTCCTTGACAGAACTTCTAGACATCGTTAATATTACAAATAATAATATTCATAACTTTGTTATCTCAATTATTGATTTAATAATATATAAAATATCGACAATAATTGAATCAAATAACGTGAGATACTATGCAACAATTACTGTAGTAATAATTGAACAAAACTGAGTGACTTCTCATGTAAGCATCAATAATCAATACAGTGTGCTACTATGCAATCACGCGTATTACTGTACTTTTAACACCGGGTGTTTCAACAGTTAATGGTAAAACTTCCGTCGTTATTTTCATAAAAATATTTTTATCGTTTTCTCAATCTGACAATAATTCCGTTGTGGGGTCCACCAATGATTGCGCCGTCATACGAATATTCCATGTTAAAACGAATATTCTCCGACCAATCGAATATTATATAACAACTTGCATACTTTTTAAAATTTCTAAATATTACCCACAACTATAACATTATATCAAATTTACTCCATAATATTCAAAAATGATATTTATTAAAAATTCATCTTTATTCATAATAGTTGGTGTCTTATATTTTTCTTCCAAGTTGGCTGCTCAACAACTCAAATGAAGCATGCGTAGAAATTGGTTTTAAAATATTATTATTTTATTATTTAGTCTCCTATGGCGTTCTAGCATTTTTCTATAAATAGGCGCTTATGCTAGAATTAAAAATCACACCAGAAATAAGTTTTCTCTTTCTCTATATTATCGAGCGTATTTTGTGAGTATTTAGATACTTTGAGAGTTGTTATTCAGTGCAAGTTTTCTTCGGCTTTATATGCGATATTCCGATCAGAAATACTGTTATTTTGAGGTAAGGGATGTTATTTTCTTCGTAAATGATATTATTTTCTTCAATACCATTATGCCGAAATATTGATATAAATTTTATTGTGGAATTTCTACCTTTTTGTGTTGAGATTACCATTCACGTATACGACACTATTCACGTATACGACACTATTCACTGAAAAATAAAATTTTCTCTTTTTCATCTCAGATGTCTTTTATGGTTACTATCTTTGATTGTATCCATGTTTTGATCTTTATTTTTGCATTCTACTTCACAATTGGTTATTATGGAGTTTTATTGAATTTGGATAAACCGAAATACGAATCCCTAATATTTATCCTTCTGTCTCACTGGATTCATTCTCTAAAATATTTTTCATCATCCTCAGTCTTTAATGGTGATACTTGATGAATATCTCTGGCCTGTAGTGCAGAGATGAATGATTACCTGGTGAATATCTTTGGCCCGTATTGCAAAGATGAACAGGTGTTAAGATGAACATGATCAACCGGTGATACAAATGAATATCTTTGGTCCGTAGTGCAAAGATGAATATTTGATTCAAGATGCATATTGATTGATGTTACAGGAATAAAATATTGATGATGGACTTTTAAATTCATAGATGATAGTAGATTTCATTCTCTACTTAACTCTTCTAATGAATTATAGTTTTCGCTGCAGTTGTTGATCTAAAACTTGTTGTCTATTATATTCTATCAGATTTTTCCCTGTTGAAGACTAAAGATAATTTGTTGTGTATTATCTTAGTCATAATATTCTTTACTGGGCTAGTTGAGTTCACTCTTTTTCTTTTTGTTCCATTTTTCTTCTTAGGAAGCGAGAACATAGCAGGAACCAGTCGGGGTATAAAGTGATGGTCCTTGACTGTTGTTTTAGTAGTCCTCACTATTTTTGTAAAATAGTGCATCAATACTTGTAATGAGAACTTTATTTGGGTGTGGATATTGTTTAGAAGACAATATTGTATTTAAACTCACAGTATGTGTTGTCGTATTTTGCACGACAATTGTATTAATAAAGTTGTAGCTATTTTCCGTACCATGTATTTGACGACTCAAAATGGGTGATGTATACCTATTTTGGGGGCGTCACAAATAATATATAACACTATAACTATACTTACACACACTTAACTTATATATATATTATACAGTACACACACACACACACGCACACAATCTATATATATATGATATACACTGCACTATTAATATATATATATATATATATATATATATATATATATATATATATATATATATTTAAATTCATTCATGCAATAAAACAATTTTACCTGATTTTGAAATAATTTAAAATAAATTTTAAAATCTTTAAATAATAAATTAATTTGAGAATAAATAGAAAATGCCTACATGACAAAAATGATTTAATCAAAATATTTATCTTCTTTTCAAATTTGGTCAAACAAGCATTTGATGATCAACATATGATTTTTGTTCCAAAATGCATGACCCAATTCATTTCCAGCACATTAGCAAGCATTGTCCCAATATAAGTGACCCAACTGATTTAACACTTTAAAACATCAAGATCAAGAAAATCAATTAAATAAGATTTAAAAAATATTTTTGGTCAAAGTAAATAAGATAATTAAAACAATTATAATAAAAAAAATTCTATGGAGAGGATTCTACCCTTTTAATTAATTTATTTACAAATTATTGTTATTATCAAAATAAAACTAAAAGTTAGAGACCCAATAGATATTAGATGAAGTGCAAACTATTAAGGATATTCTACTAATTTCAGGGATTATGGAAGCAATACTTATCAAAGTAAGTGTAGATTTAGGAATATGAAACGAAATAATATCACGTGCATACTATAGAGTATGGAAGAAAATAATATGTCTTACGAATATTGAAAGAAAATAATATCTCTTATCTTAGTAGGAGACTAGATCTGACAGATATATCGGAGATGTTCTTGAGAAAATATTGCACTATTAGCTAAACTCAAAGTATTCTTATAATAGAAAGAAAAACGCACAATATTATAGAAGAAAAACTCTCTGATTCTGGTGTGATTTTTATTTTTAACTAAGCATCCTATTTATAGGAGAATGGCATGGCACTATTTAAAATCTTCACGGATGAACAGAAACGAATTCACGGATGAATTTGGCTGATTTTTCTAATTTTACTATGCAGCACTATGCAATAAAATATTCTAATAAAACAAAAAATTTATATATAATATATTCTATTTATATTCTAATAAAACAAATAACTTTATATATGTTATAAAAAAAATTTGTTTCATATAAAAAGTTTTTTTTTTATTACTATTATAATAATAATAAAATAAAACTGAGATAATTTTTTACCGACGGTTTGACAAATTGGTACATAGGGGTCCATAAAATAATAAGTCAAACTTAAAAACTTAAAACAAAAGCTTTATGACAAACTCCTCTATTTATATCAAAAATTAAATAAATATCTCCCACAAATCACTTATCTTCAATTAACCCATTTTTAATTTTGTCAACACTTATTCATTATTAATATTATAAATCACAATATTGACAACCAGATAGTTCTTAGGAAAGAGGAGACTTTTCGATAATGATTTCTCCTTATTGGCGCGCATTTAAATAACCTAACAATTTTTTCGATAGAACTTTCTAGACATTGTCAATAATATAAATAATAATATGAATAATTGTGTCATCTCAATTATTGATTTAATAATATAAAATATTATACAGATGATATTGTGATAATAATTGAATCAATAATATGAGATACTATGCAACAACTATTGTAGTAATTATTGAATGAAATTGAGTGACTTCTTACGTAAGCATCAATAATCAGAGATATTGTGCAATATCGTATACTACTGTGCAATACCGCGTACCACTGTGAAACAACGTGCATTACTGTAGTTTTATCACCGAGTATTTCAACAGTTTAACGGTAAAAGTCTTGTCGTTATTTTATGAAAAGGTTATTTTTGTCGCTTTCTATATCCGACAGTTATTCCGTTGTCGGGTCCACCAATGATTGCGCCGTCGTACGAATATTCCCCGACCAAACGAATATTTTATGTCAATTTGCTTACTTTGTAAAATTTGTACATATCATTCATAACTATAGCATTATATCAAATCAATATTTTACTATTTAAAGTAATATTTAGAAAAGATTAAATCTTTATTCTAAAAAGTTGGGGTCTTACAACTGACATTGTCATTGTCGAGATAAATGTAGAAATAAAGAAAAAACTGAGAATCTAGGTTTGGTACCTAGCAACAGGGGTAGGAGTAGCACGAGGTGAAGATGATTTGGGGGCATTTTAATGGATCTCCTGATCAGGAGCTTATTCCTTCTTTCCATATATTTCTCTCTCAATTTCTGTCACTCTTGTCTTCTAGGTTTGAAACCTTTTCAGTATAGGCACACTAGTATTTCCCACTTAATTAGGTGATTTTGATTACCAAAAATATTTTTCAAAGTAGGTGCAGTGTGTGTGATGAGCGTCAATCGCACGACTCCTATTCATGTGCGGTCGAACACTTGGAAACTCAAAACACATTCTCAGATCTAGAAACCATCCCACCATCTTACCTTAAAACTCAAACTCGTATAAAATCAGCCTCTGTATTTTTCGTATCCAAAAATTATCCTCCAATTCTGGTGGCCGTCCAGTGGGTAAAGAAAAGAAGATCACGATATATCCATTCACAAATATCATGGATGGCTCAAATCATTTTGATGTTTTTCTGTCCGAATCTGGTTTTATGTTTGCTCACTATTCATCTTCTCCATAAATCAGGTTTAAATTGTTGCTTCTTAAAGATTCGGGTCATTTGTTTTGAGCAAAATGGTTGTTGGTCCGTTACTTTTTTCGATCTGGGTTTCATGTTTGTTTATTGTTTACCCTTTACATGTTTAGATTTGTGATCCTTGTTTTTGACTAGGCGATATTCATTAGGGCCACGATATTCACATCATCCATGCACTACAGTCAATGATATTCATTAGGGCCACGACCACAAATTATCCATGCACTACGAGCCAATGATATTCGTATATTCATCAATGGTCATCAAGTAGCAGGTCAAGTCTGCTTCGGCATGCTAGCATTTTCCTATAAATAGGTGCTTAGGTTAGAATTGAAAATCACACCAGAAACATAAGCTTTCTCTCTTTCTCTCTCTATATTATCGAGCGTATTTTGTGAGTATTTAGATACTTTGAGAGTTGCTATTCAGTACAAGTTTCATTCAGCATCACACCGACTTTTCATTTCGAAATATTGTTTCTTTGAGGTAAGGAATGTTATTTTATTCTTAAATGATATTATTTTCTTCAATATCATTATGCTAAGATATTGTTATGAGTTTTATTGTGGAATTTCTACTTTTTTGTGTCGGGATTACTATTCACGTATACGGCACTATTCACAAATACAGCACTATTCACCGAAAAATAAAATTTTTTCTTTTTCGTTCCAGATGTCTTTTATGGTTACTATCTTTGATTGTATCCATGTTTTGATCTTTATTTTTGAATTCTACTTCACACTTGATTATTATGGAGTATTATTAAATTTGGATAGACCAAAATACGAATTCTTAATATTTATCCTTTTGTCTCACTGGATTCACTCTTTAAAATATTTTTCATCATCCTCAGTCCTTAATGGTGATACTTGATGAATATCTTTGGCAAGTAGTGCAAAGATGAATAATTATCTGATGAATATCTTTGGCCCGTAGTGCAAAGATGAACAGGTGTTGAGATGAACATGACCAACTGGTGATACAAATGAATATCTTTGACCTGTAGTGCAAAGATGAATATTTGATTCAAGATGTACATTGATTGATGTTACAAGAATAAATTATTGATAATGGACTTTTAAATTCATAGATGATAGTAAATTTCATTCTCTACTTAACTCTTCTAATGAATTGTTATTTTCGCTGTAGTTGTTGATCTAAAACTTGTTGTCTATTATATTCTATCAGAATTTTTTCCTGTTGAAGACTAAGGATAATTTGTTGTATATTATCTTAGTCATAATATTCTTTATTGGACTAGTTGAGCTCACCTTTTTTTTTGTTCCATTTTTTTCTTCTCAGAAAGCGAGAACATAGCAGGAATCAGTCGGGATATAGAGTGATGGTCCTAGACAGTTATTTTAGTTGTCCTCACTATTTTTATGAAATAATTCATCAATAATTATAATGAGAATTTTATTTGGGTGTGGATATTGTCTAGAAGATAATATTGTATTTAAACTCACAGTATGTGTTGTCGTATTTTGCACGATAATTGTATTAATAAAGTTGTAGTTATTTTTCTGTACCATATATTTGGCGACTCAGAATGGGTGATGTATACCTATTTTAGAGGCGTCACAGTTGCTATCAAACTTAGGGATATGGTCTCTAGCAGAGATCGAGAAATAGCACTAGGAGGAGAGAGACGAATAAATCATTCGCTAGTGTGTCCTACCTAAGCTTATTTGTTAGTCGGTCATAATATAGGGATATTATGTGATATGTTAATTTGTTTAATTAACCCATATTTTATGGTAATTTTTAAGAATGGCAGCTGAGAACGTTAACAATGGAGTCTATGGGACTGTGGAATAACCTTTGATTACTAACCAAGAGAACGTGCAACAGGAAGACAATATTTCTCATGTAAACAACACTACCGAGCAAACGATGAATAATGCGATGTTTAGAAGTTTTTTGCAGTTCGTGCAAAATTAGACGAGTGAGACTCGTGTACAAAATACGGGTGGAAATGATAGCAACACGCGGTTTGTCACAGCCAAGCAGTTCAAGGAGTTGGGACCACCAATTTTTTGGGGAAAGCCCGATCCGATTAAGGCGAAAACGTGGGTTAAGTAAATTACCAAGATATTCGATGTCTTCGGCTGCACGGAGGAACAGAAAGTTCCATTCGTCACCTTTATGTTCTGTGGTGAGGCAGATTACTGGTGGGAATCTATGAAGCGTACCCAGTCAGCTAGGGGTTTGCATTTTTTTTGATTTTTTTGATTTTTGGATAAATCGGATCGGTCCGAACCGGCCGATTCGGTATAAATATCAAGTGGTTCTGTTTCAGTACAAAAAACTGGTACGTACCGGTTTCGGTTTATTATTTTCTTGGTTCGGTATAAATCGAACCAGACCGGTATAAACCGAATCGGACCAGTTCATACCGATTTTCAATTTTTTATTATTATTAATAAATTAATAATAATAATAATAAATGATTATAATAATAAAAATAATAATAAAAATAATAAAAATAATAATAAAATAATAAAAATAATAAAATAATAATAAAAATAATAATTATATTAATTTTCTGTAAAAATCGGTACCGAACCGGTATCGCCGGTTCGGTATACCGATCCAACCGGTACCGGTATCGGTATCAAGATTTGGCCTATTTCAGTTTCGGTTCGGTTCAGTATCGGTCCGGTTCAATCCGATAAAAACCGATTGAACACCCCTACAGCCAGCCGCACTCAACATGTCTTGAAAAAAAATTCAGAAACTGTACAATGACAAGTACTTTCCTGAAAGTATTCATCATATGAAAGAGGTAGAGTTTATTAAACTGGAATATAACAACATGACGGTGTCTCAGTAAGAGGCGAAGTTCACGGAGTTATCCAGGTTTGCATCTCATTTGGTAGAAAATGAAGAACGTATGACGCGGATTTTTTTGAGAGGTCTAAAACTCGAGATTCGACAATATCTTATCTCTCATAAATTTTCTTTATATTCAGATGTTGTAAACATGGCTCAATTATTATAACGTGATAATGAGTATGTTGCACAGTATTGTTGAATTATTAATTCTTATGTAAGAAGGCACTACTCAATAATTGTTACAGTAATTACTGTTCAATATTTTATTTTATTGATTCAATAATTGCTGCGTTGATATTTTATATTATTGTTGTTTCAATAATTGTCTCTACACAGTATTTTCCATTATCAGATCAATAATTTATATTATTTGAATAATATTATTAGATAGCATTATTGGCAATGTCTAGAAAGTTCTGTCTGAGGAGAGGTTTGGTCACCTAATTACACGCTAGTAAGGAGAAATCCTTATTAGAAAGTCCCTCTTTCCTAGGAACGGCCTGGTTATCATTATTGTGATTCTGTAATATTATTTATAAATAATTATTTATTGATTTATATGATAAGAAAATATTTATTTTATGTAGTTATTAATATTGAGGTGTTTTATCAGTATTTTTATCGGAATTGAGGTATTAAAAATCAAATCAGTGTTTTTGAAATATATTGCGTGAGTTATAATTTTTAATCCGACCGTTGGATCGTTGTGATTTTTAGATATGTTATACATATATAAGTTGAGTATATGTCCATAAATTTTGAACCGTTAAAAATAAATGTATGATTTGTTATGAATTTTAAGAGGTGACTGATTCAGAAATTATGTTATAAATGATTTTTGGTGGAAAATTCTAGAATTGAGTGGGCCCAGTTTTGGTTGGTGAGAAATGTGCTCAAATTTTATTTCAAATGTGGTGGGTGGCAATAGTAGCAGGTAAAGTCATTAGGTAGCAGGTCAAGTCTGCTTCGGCATGCTAACATTTTCCTATAAATAGGTGCTTAGGTTAGAATTGAAAATCACACCAGAAACATAAACTTTCTCTCTTTCTCTCTCTATATTATCGAGCGTATTTTGTGAGTATTTAAATACTTTGAGAGTTGATATTCAGTACAAGTTTCATTCAGCATCACACCGACGTTTTATTTCGAAATATTGTTTATTTGAGGTAAGGAATGTTATTTTCTTCTTAAATGATATTATTTTCTTCAATATCATTATGCTAAGATATTGTAATGAATTTTATTGTGGAATTTTTATCTTTTTGTGTCGGGGTTACTATTCACGTATACGACACTATTCACGTATACGGCACTATTCACAAATACGGCACTATTCACCGAAAAATAAAATTTTCTCTTTTTCGTCCCTGATGTCTTTTATGGTTACTATTTTTGATTGTATCCATGTTTTGATCTTTATTTTTGAATTTTACTTCACGCTTGGTTATTATAGAGTATTATTGAATTTGGATAAACCGAAATACGAATCCCTAATATTTGTCCTTCTATCTCACTGGATTCGCTCTCTAAAATATTTTTTATCACCCTCAGTCCTTAATGGTGATACTTGATGAATATCTTTGGCTTGTAGTGCAAAGATGAATGATTACCTGATGAATATCTTTGGCCCGTAGTGCAAAGATGAACAGGTGTTGAGATGAACATGACCAACTGGTGATACAAATGAATATCTTTGGCCTGTAGTGCAAAGATGAATATTTGATTAAAGATGTATATTGATTGATGTTACAGGGATAAAATATTGATGATGAACTTTTAAATTCATAGATGATAGTAGATTTCATTCTCTACTTAACTCTTCTAATGAATTATTGTTTCCGCTGCAGTTATTGATCTAAAACTTATTGTCTATTATATTCTATCAGATTTTTTTTCCTGTTGAAAACTAAGGATAATTTGTTGTATATTATCTTAGTCATAATATTCTTTACTGGGCTAGTTGAGCTCACCTTTTTTTTATTCCATTTTTTTTGTCAGAAAGCGAGAACATAGCAGGAATCAGTCGTGGTATAGAGTGATAGTCCTAGACAGTTGTTTTAGCAGTCCTCACTATTTTTATAAAATAGTGCATCAATTATTGTAATGAGAATTTTATTTGGGTGTGAATATTGTCTAGAAGACGATATTGTATTTAAACTCACAGTATGTGTTGTCGTATTTTACACGACAATTGTATTATTAAAGTTATAGTTGTTTTCTGTACCATGTATTTGGTGACTCAGAATGAGTGATGTATACTTATTTTGGGGGCGTCACAAGTTCAATCATCTAATTGACAAAATTAAAAAGTGAATCACCGAAGTGAAAAATGACTCAGTTTAGGATAGTAAATCATATTTAAGCCTAATTTCAACTCTCCTCTTGTTTGGATCCATTAGGTTTTTTTAATCTGTTTTTATGCGGCAAAACTAATGATTTAGCCATCGAAGTTGGCACGTTTTATTGAATACATGATTGAACTTTTAATTTTTTAAATTAACTCACTGAATTAATTTTTATTTTCAAATTGGGTTATTCCGTTAAAAAAAAATTGACATGCGTTAATTTTTTATCTACGTGGCGCTAACGTGGATGTAAAAAAAAGACAAATAAAAGAAAATGACATGGAAAATAAAAGACAGTATAAAAAATATTGCTTATGTGGCAAAAAAAACTTGAAAATAAAAACAAAAAAAATCAAAACATTTTTTTGCAAAACAGATCTAACCATCTTCTTTATTTGATTCTTTTTATTCTTCATCAAAACAGATCTGACCAAAATAGATACAACCCAGATATAAATACACAAAATCAAAATCAAAATTTTCATCTTCTCCAAATCTTCCATTTTATCAAAATCTTTATCTTCCCCAAATTTTCATCAAAATACACAACAACCAATTCTTTAAATTATAAACCAACAAATAAAATCCGACCAAAAACCAATTCTTTCGATTTTTGGTCCTTTTTATAGCAATCGATAATGAGTCGCAGGAAGGCTGCTGTTAAAGTGGCAGAGAGAGATGCACTTGAAAAACTTAATCCTTTCAGAGGAGCTGAAAAGAGAATGCTAAGCTATATTCTACTTTCTTCGTCGAAGACGGTTTTTATACTTTGTTTGGCTTTGCGCATGTTGAATTCTTTACTGGTGCAAACATATTTTAACCCAGATGAAAACTGGCAAGCACTAGAAGTTGCACATCGCATTACATTTGGGTACATCAAATTTGCTCAAATTATTTAGATGTCTGTTTAATTAATTTCACTGTCTTAGCATTCTGTTAATTTCAATCTGTTTCCTTTTTATCTCTCCGATTTGTATCAGTAATCAGCCATCAGCCATTTGAAGTACTGCGAAAGCAACGTTGCGTCGGGGCAAAACCCATAAAGTCCGACCGTGACCATAAAACCCATAACGTTGTGGAGAGTGAGGGAAGAGCGGGTGGATCGTTCGAGGTGGAGCCATTTCCGGCAGACGAGGGCAGCGGAGCTGCGGAAGCGGACGTGGGAGACGATGGCGATTATGTTGGAGAGGATTACATCGGGGAGGTGGTTAATGGTGGTGTCAGCCATGAATAAGCTGTGAGTTCTACGAGAGATTGAAATGGATATACGAGGGAAGAAAGATTGGGTAATTTTATCATTTTTATGCAGGTAATTTTACCGTCTCAAAATATAGGATCAATTTTAATTTTTAAAGTCAATTAAAGATATTTTCAAACATAATTTAATTTTAGATAATATAGTTATGAAAATCGTAAATTATCTAAAAAAATACTAATTATAAGATTTATTGTGTTTACAAGTTGAATAAATTATATCAATTTTAAATTTAAAAATATTATAATTTAACTTTAAAAAATTAAAATTGATCTTACATTTTCTAATCAAGAGATAGAGTAAGATATTTTCTCTCTGGGAATTTTTTTTATATATTAATCTTTAAAAATAATAAATTATTAATTTAGGAGAACTCGGATGATAAAAAAATTATGATGAAAAATTAAATTCATTGTATCATTTTATATTATTATATTTTTAAAACAAATTGAAACAAAGAAAAAATAACTATAGAACAAAGTATATGGAAGGAAGAGGACAGAGAGAAGTATTATCATGAAAACCAAGATGGATGTCGGAGCAAAAGAACATGCTACTAGTTAAATTAGTTGGTAACTAAAGGAAATATAATGTGTGAATATATGAGAAGTGATTCGTAACAAATATTATATTAATATATATATATTATTTTGGTAATTTTATATTTAACTTTCGGTAAGTAAAAATGGACTATCTAAATTAGAAAGAAAAAAATAGATGATATTTGTTGTTAATAGTGATGGAAAGTTAAATATTTGAGTTGGTCATTCGTTTTTTTATGAACTATTAAATGTGAGTTTGTCCAAATAATTATAAAATATGTTAGTTATGGATTCGGTTAAGTTGGTCAATTGATCAATACAGTGCCGACACGTAAAGAGAAATCACTTCTCGCCTAGGTGTTGATATTATATTAATTAATTAACTAAAGTTAACTTCATGATAACCACTGCCATTAGTTATAATAGAATATACAAATGAACATGATTACAATTAAGGTGATTGTAATCAACATCCACGAAATAATTGAACATATTAGTTTTAACTTCTAATTCTAACATTTGTTCAAATGTTTGACATATATATAGAGAGAGAGTCCGGATCCAGTCCGGACTCCCGTATTTTATTAAAATGCGGATTTTTTTTTCTTTTTTTTTAAAAAAATAACTAAAAAAAGTTTAATATTTTATGGAAATAGAATTTTTTTCATAATACAGTGTTTTGAGTGTGATTTGGATACATATAACAAAAGGATTATGAAAAAATTCCAATTCCATAGAATATTAAACCTTTTTTTTAGTTGTTTAAAAAAAATCCCGTATTTTAACACTGTCCGGACTCCCGGACAGAATCTACTCTCTCTCTCTCTCTCTCTCTATATATATATATATATATATATATATATATATATATATATATATATATATCATTCCATTTATTGGTTGATGTAAACTATGAGAAAGGATGTCAAGTTTAGGTATCAGTAACCACGTGGGGGACACTAGTAGGGCGTTAACGCCAAGATCTTCTGCCACGTCCTAATCACGTAAGACGCCCTGATCCTGCACAGTAAACACGATAAACACCACAAGCTTTGACGGCTGTTCCGTCGGGGGATAGCTTAGGCGTGAGAATTAGTATGTGTTCACAAGGTTAACAATGGAGGAATGTAATTTCTAGTGTCTAGAGAGATAATAATCCTTGGTTGTGTGTATGTGAGAGAATATGAATATGGAAAAAGGTATGAGAACGTACATGTTAGTGAAGGCTTCCTTGCTAGGTTATATTATCCCCGCTTGGATTACTGTGCCACCCATTACTACCTGACACCCCCTCTGATCTGATGGGCTCTGCCTACTATATGTAGTTTATCCACTGCCTTTGGCCACTGTTTTCTACCGCGGGCCGGCTATGATCCCATCCACATTAATGCATGGCAGGAGTTTTAGTCAACCGTCATGCTTTTTCATCATTGCAAGTCAAAGTAACAGATATTAAAATATCTAATGGGTCGATCCACTGAAATGACCCGATCTTTAAAACGGAAATAATATGATGACCGGGCCCAATGACTTTCACGGATTAATACTAAAGGCCCAATAAATTGATTAAATGAGCAGGCCCAATATACCCGGCCCAAAGAGAGAAAATATCACGACTCAACATTGCCCCCTAGTTTTTTGTTAAACAGAATGTTTAATAGAAAACTATAAATGGTTCATGATAATTTACTAAAGGTCCAAAGTAGGAGATAATTGAAGTGTATCCAGGTGCTGTCCACGAAATGAAAGGAGAAGAGAACGGAGGCCCAAATCAGAAAAGCCCTATATAATATATAATAGATACATGGACCCGGAACCGGACGCTTCTCATTCAAACTTTAAATCATTACTAACATTTAATGTGTTGGCTGATAAGTAGGTTTTATACCTACTTATCCGGTATCTTTTACTTGAATTAGTTGTTTTTATTTATGTGTCATAGTTACTTTTCATGCATTTTGTGTTCGTTTTGTAGGTTATACGTTTGGAAGCGATGTGAGCGATTATTGGTATGGAAAAGCACGAAAAATGCAAACAAAAGCAAGCCGGATATCGTTTATGCTTTCATGTTCAATTTATGTTCTTGGCTTGGAGCTTAGACTATATTGTAAAGCGTTTTCTTAGCTTTCTGGAACATCTTGAATCATTCCAATAGGAGTTCGGATGAAAGAGTTGTGGCATTTCTACCAACGGACGTCATTGAACTTCACCGTTTTGGGTGGTCATTTACATAGCAGTCACTTCCAGTAAAATTTTAACCATCATGCGTTTGTTATTTCTGAAATCTCAAAGAATGAAAGTTGTAGATATCGTCGACAGCTTCGATTTGATAGGTCGCAGGCCCCGTAATTCCTCCCGGTTTTAAAGTTATGACAGTTTTAGCAGAGGAGGTTCCAGCAGAAAATTGTGTTGGCAGATTGGTACCCAGCCAGGGCTGGGCTCTTTTTAGCCTTAGGATCCAGCCGGGGCTGGATGTCTGGGAGCATTAGCAGTCCACTACCCAGCCAGGGCTGGGTTTTTGCAAAGGAAAAGGCCAGCTGGGGCTGGCCTATGCGAAAAAGACTAGATTTTGTTCGAATTTGAGTCCGAAAAGGATTGTTTCGAGTTGTTTGATTCAAGGACTTCCAATAGGACTTAAAGACATGTACAAAGGCTTATAAAAGGAGGGGAATAACACATATTAGAGGAGAATATTAGGAGATTAGAGAGCATTCTACTAAATTAGATTAGAGTAAATTAGAGGAAAAACACTAGTTCTAATTAGATTTGGAGATTGAAGCAACTTGGAGACCATTGAAGATTCAAAGGAGGAGCAAGGAGGGAGCATCAAATCTACACACAATAGATTGTTTCTTCTCATCTTCTTCTATCTTTATCTTTTAATGATTATTCAATTGTAGATTCTTAGTTTTAATTCAATAATCATGAACTAATTCTTTGTTTGAGATTACAATGGATCTTATTGTGTAGTTTATTTTAATATGCTTCGTTATCAATTAGTATTTTCTATTGTGAGAATTGTCTATTGTGATTTGGCATTAATTGTTTAATTGATTGGCCATCAATTACCATGATAATCTATATGAACTCGAGAGATGAAGTATTGATTTAGATCTTATCATGATAGCATGTGTTCAGGGTTTTGTTAGTAGCTTAAACTTGATGAGTGTTAAGGTAGAGATATGCTTGACACCATATGTAATCTTATAGAGAACTTGTTCTTAAACCTTCTTCAATTGTAATTCACATAGAGATATAGTGGGTTAGTTGATTAAGGTGTTTAACGAATTTCTATCTTAATTGTGGATTGACGTTAATACGGTATTAGTGCATCGAGAGGTGGTTAATACTACTTTCGTGTTCTTGATTAACAATTCGGGATAGAGAATAATTGATGAGAAGTGTGTTAACTTAAATGAAGCAATAAGTGAAGTTGTGATCTTAATTCTTCATAATTTGATTTTTAATTAGTGGTAATTAGAATTAGTTTAGTTAAATATTTTAATTTATAACATTAAATTCATTTGTTTAAATAAGATTGAGTTGGTTACGGGTTAGTACTTGGTGATTTTTATTAACTAATTCTCTGTGGGAACGATACTCAACTTATCACTTTATTACTTGTTGACCACGTATACTTGCGTGTTGTGCGTATATAGATTTTTACACAACAAGTTTTTGGCGCCGTTGCCGGGGAATTAGTTTAATACAGTTTTACCAATATTAGCTTCAATCAAATTAGTCTTAATTTAAACATTTTTATTTTTATTTTTAATTCTCTTCCTATATTTCTCTCTTTTCAGGTACCATGGATGACTTTGCGTATCAATGGCCATACACGAATATGACTCAACCAAAGGAAGCGGAGATTGACAGACTCGCGACACTCTCCGCAATGTCAGCACAAATTGAAGAACTTTCGAGGAAGTTGGGCGTTATCGCAGCCCAACAGAGTCAAAAGATGGCAATCATGTGTGACTATTGTGCTGGCAACCATCCGAGTCATCAATGCACCGTTAGTTTTGGGCGGCGAAAACAAGGTGGTGTATACCTCAACCAGTATGCATATGATAATTACCATCAAGTTTGGGGGTATCACCCGAATTCTTCATGGAGCTACAACTATCAGGACCAATACTCTGCTCCAAATCCAACATATCCATCAAATTTCTCAAATCCACCTCCAATGCAACAAGAAGACAATTCAGATTTCAAGGAATTCATGTTAAGGATTATAGCAGAAAAAGAAGAGATGATAATGAGTCAGGAGTTATCAACCCAAAATTGTAATAATCGAATGGAACAACTCCTCACTGCCTCAACCAATGGTCCTCAATACATGGCTTCCGAGACTGAAAAAGAAAAGTCAAGGTTGGAGGAATTGGTGTCCAAGTTCATAGCATCAAATGAGGAGAGAATGAGTAATCAAGCGAGGTCAATTCAAAATCTTGCGGATCAGATAGAGCAAATGACCAAAGCCGTAAGCAACCTTCCTCCAAACACTTGGTTTTATGACATGGATGACGAAATTGACGAAGAACCTGAACCAAATCTACAACTAGATGAGCCTCGAGATGTTGAAAAAGAGGAGACAAGTAAGGATAATGACAACAAGGTCGGTGAAGAACTAATTGTGAGAACCAACGATGATGAGCCGATGTTATTTATGCCTCAAGTGACTTCTCCTCCACAGTTCAAGAATCTGGTTAGATTTGCAAAACCTTGTCCAATTGGTAGTCATGTCATTGGCAATACTCCATGTGACGTAAAAGCGAGTACAACTTCGAAGCCATGGTGCGATGAGTTGGAGAAGATAGAAGAAGAGATTGTTGTGTCTGACAAGCCTCAATGCCAGAATATATTCCCAGACACAATGGAGAAAACGCCTAGATGTTGGACGTTCTTCAATCTAATCTTATATAAACAAAGCATGCTAGGTGACTTTAACTTGATGGCTATCACAAATGGGAACCTACCAAAAGCTATATTATTTCCGATGGATGGAGGGTTTCTCAACTTTCGAAGAGGAATTGGATAGCATTGACCAGACAAAGTCAGGCTGAAAGACTATAAATCAAGCGCTGACTGGGAGGCAACCCAGGAATTTTTATATTTATATGCTTTACTAGTTTATTTAGTAGATAGGAATTAATTTACTTATTAAGCTCTCTTATAATCTAATCCATGTTGTCTCTCTTCATTGCAGGTATTGGAGGTTCAATGGATAAGAAAAAGATCGTCGCCGCCATCGCCACCATCACTTCACGCGTAGCTGATTACTGGGAAGTTCTCTTCTACTTACCGCTATATTCTTACAATGAGGACATTGTAATTGCTAAGTTTGGGGGAGTTTTGTTTAGGTTCATTATCGCATGTTTAGTTTATGTTATGTTATTTTGCATATGTTGTTAATATAGTTTAGGTTCATTATTAAAAAAAATAAAAAAAATCAAAAATTTCAAAAATAATAGTTAGTTACTATGTTTATCTTGCATGAGTCCAGCTGTTTGATATTTACAGTTTGTTTTTGTTAGATCCCAGAGGGCACAATAGATCTAGAAGGGGGGGTTGAATAGATCCTTTTCTTTTGAAATACTTTTCTGATTTATGATGTATTGTTCATATTAGATTATATGACAAACATAGAATCTTTTCAAGCACAGCGGAATAAGTAAAAGACTCCCCTCTTTCATTGATATATTCATAATCATACAAACATTGTTCGTTGGGTTAGTTTAGTTATAAGCAGTTAAAACATACATAGCAGTTATAGCAGTTATAGACATAATGTAAATGACATAAAGTAAAAGACACAAGAGGGGTTTTAAGTGGTTCAGAGACTCAAGCTCCTAATCCACTCTTCTGCTTTCAACTAGCAGGATTTTCACTAAGGAAGGGCAGCACCCTGAATCATAAAGATTCCTTCAAGGCCAGCAGCCTTGGGACTTCAGTTCACTAAGAACTCTTCAAGGCCAGCAGCCTTGGGACTTCTCTAGTTCCCTAGGAACTTTTCAAGCCCAGCAGGCTTGGAACTTCATTTAGTCCCTCTGGACAAGGACCCTTTGGCCCTGCTTTGTTTAGTCCCTCCGGACAAGGACCCCTCAGGCCCTGGCTTCTTTGAGTTGTTGTTGTTGTTGTTGGAGTCGGTGCTGAGCTGCTAAGATGTCTTCATGCTCTGAACATCTTCTATCTTTAGCAGCTTCGGCTTGATCATCCTTGAAGAGCAGTTGAGTGTTGCATGATGCTCAGCTTCTTAGGTGGCTCAACTACTCCGGATGACCCCTTGATGAACTACCTTGAAGATAATTCTCCTTGGTACTTGATGGCTGCACATGAGAGGCTTCTAGGATGACTGTAAGCTCTTCTGTAAGGTACCTAGAAGCTTTCTCAAGCTTGACACCAAGATGGCTTTTGTGATCTCCCTTCTTGCTACTCGATGCCTTCCCATGATGGACTTGCTAAGATGACCGTAAGCTCTTCTCTATTGTACTTAGAGTCTTCCCATGATGGACATCCAGATGGCATGATGCTCTTCTTTCTCTCGGCAGTTCAGAACACTCTTCATGTAGTAGAACTCACTTCTACATAGTAGAACTCACACTTCTACTTCTTGCTTGATCTGACTTTTGAGTGTTCTTGGTGGATCGTAGAGTGAGTCTCTGGACTCACTATTACTTGATTCGATCAGTCCACCTTCTCTCCAAAACTCAACTACTCCAGCAACCTTTGATCTTTGAAGCTCTTCTACATTTATACACCTTCCCAATCCTTCCGTTGGAAAGTAGCCGTTGGAAGCTATTCAAATGTCTTCACAGATCCCAAGTTGCTTGATGTAGACTGCTTGATGTGACATGACATACTTTTTCTGACTCTGCAGTCTACTTTTTCACCTACCCTGTCAGATGTATCACTTTACTGTCCTGGGCAGGTCGAAGACTTTATTTCTTCTGATTTCTTGATCAGAGGTTGTCCTTTTGCATCGATGCTCTCAATAAGCACTTGTCCGAATTACCCTTCAGATTGAACCGTTGCCAATGCCTCAATCTTCAGGTATCCGAGCTCTACGATTTTGATGCACGTCTTCAGGGACCTGATCGTAGTGTCTTGTTGACTGGTGGAGACAACACTACGATCTAGAAGAGTGTTAATTGGATCTTCAATGTAGAACACCTCTTCCTTGTATTGTGCAGTGCTTCAATACTTCTGTTTGCTTCGACTGTTCTCAGATACTGATGGGTTAATTCCTTGCTCTGGTTCCCTTCTGAATATAAAGACACTTCAGATTTGTGGCCCGTCCAGCTTGCTTTCTCCTGGTGATCTTCCGCTCACTTATCATCAATGAACTGACCCTGCACTTAATCACTTTAGCCTTGCTCTTCAGAAGCTGACCAGTATCTCGGTTCACTTTCCATCAGTTCTTTCTTTGTCTGACAAACACTACGATCCTGGTTGCTTCCAAGATCGTTGTCTTCTGTTTTCTTGATAGCAACTGCATTAGCTGACTTTTCCTTAGTCAACTGCTGAAGTCTTCTTTGAATCATCTTGTGGAAGACTTCATCATGAACGGCCTTTCAACTCAATCTTGATGCTGATTGGTTTGGTGCTTACTTCTTCTGCTAGCCTGCATGCCATTCGTTGAGTGCTCTCTGGTTCCCTTACTGTGGATTACATCTTTGCAGTGCCAACCAGAGGCTTCGTACCTTTGGATATTTTGGGAGTGCTCATTCGTTGAGAACCGTATCTGCTCTACGATTCTGACTTAGCATTGTGAGCATTACTGTTGGAGTCGTAGTTCTGCACTCTACGATTCAACTTCGGCTGTGCAGACACTACGATCCCGAAGATCAGATATTGACACTCTACGATTCAGCTTCGGCTGTGCAGACTCTACGTTCCCGAGATGCTTCGGCAGTGCAGACACTATTATCTTTACTTGCTCGTGTTGTTGACTCTACGACCCCAAGAGCACACTACGATCGCTGACTCTGCACACTACAATCTTAGAGTTTAGCTTGGTGAACGTTGAGTCCACTCTACGATTACTGACTTGAGCTTGTTGTCTTCATCTGATCTTGTCCGACTACGATCTCTGCATTTGTTCAGTGGACTCTACGATCGCAGAGTGTGGTCTACGATCCTTGTCTTTGACTTTGGCATCGCTAGACTCTACGACTCTGAGCGTAGAGTGCATTTCATACTTAGCTTCGGCAGATTGTCGTTCGGCTTATAGGCAGGCTGTCTCTACGATTCAGAACATGACTTCCTCAGTACACTACGATCCCGAGGAGGCTCTTCTCGACACACTACGATCCTTCTTCGTTTCCCCTGGAAGTCTATGAACTCTGAGATCTCACTATCTTGCGTACTCCTATTCTGCCTCGATAGCTCCCGAGTTGACTCTGACTCTCCTGGCAGACTACGACTTCTGGTGCAGTGCTCGACGATCAGAAAAGCCTATCTATTACATCATAAGATCAACCTAACATGCTTAATCTTTCTATATTTATAGTCCTTGTACATCATTTCTTTTTAAGGACTTTACAAAGCTGTTTTGCTTATGTAGGATCAACCTAACATTTTTGATCAATTCATTCTAAGTCCTTGTACATATATTTCTATTGTCTATCAAAGGACTTAACAGCTTTTCTTCATACAAACATACTTGCATATTCATTCATATATATCATAATCAAATCATATATAAATAGGAATACCATTCACATGTTTATTCCTGACAATCTCCCCCTATTTGATTATGACAAAAACAATAAGTGCATATGCATGTTATGAATGAATCTTAGATACAGTGAGAAGCTGTATTTCTAAACAGTTAATCATGAATGTCATTTATATTAATATGGCAATTATATATTCAGACATTCTAAATCCTGGATCCAGAACATACTAACAGACTAGAGATATACCTCCTTGGCTCCATGTATGATTCAAGGATTCTTGTTGATCGGCTACTCATCAGCTGCTACTTCTTGCTCTTGCTCCCCCTCTGATGATGACCTTCTCTCTTTGCTTGATTTCCCTTCATCATCTTTCTGATCTGCCTCCCCTTCAGCTTTTGTGATCGGCATCATCATCTTCAGGCTCCCCCTCAGATGATGATTCTCTATCTGCTGCTGCTTTCTTCTTCTTTGACTTTTTCTCCATTAACCCTCTGCTCTTCTTTTGGTGCCTCTTGCTCCTCTTCTTTCTTCGCCTCTCTTTCTCCCCCTTTTTGTCATCAATCATTTGAGAGAGCTGCTCCATGTTGGACATAAGCTGCTCCATCAGGTAGGAGGAGTTTGCAACTTCAAACTTTAGCTCTTGCTGTCCGAGTTCAAGTTGCACAGAGAAGGACTGTTTCATATCGTCAATCTTGTCAGAGAAGGCTTCGATCTGCTTTGCATTTGCCTTCTGAACTTGTAGAGCTTCTGCCTTCTGATCTTGGATGGCCTTCTGATAGATGTTATCTCTCTTTTGGAGTTTGAGAGATACATCAGCCAAGATAGCTTGAAGCTTGTGCTGGAAGGAATCATCTCCTGTTGTTGTCTGCTTCTGTGTTTCTTCAGTGAGCATAGATATCTTCTTGCTTAAATCATCAGAGCTCTTCAGTAGTTCCTGCTCTAAAGCAGTTTGATCATTTTGATTGGCAGCTTCAGGTGGAGCAATGGATTGGACTCTACGATTGTCATCTTTGGACAAATTTTCAAAGGTGTGGATAATCTGAACAATCGTGGAGTACCAATTGCTTGTGGAGGATGATGGAGTGTCTGTTAGCAGTGCTTGATCATAAGGAGACTCCTGAGATTGGATTTGAACATCATAAGCAGTAGAGTGATCAGACTCTACGATCAGCTTCTTGGACATGGTTCTTCTTCCTTCAGAGTCCACCCTGTGATCGTAGGGGATGTAGAGATTTCCAGCATGTCGATAGATCTTGAAGTGGGGCTGGTTTGTGATCAGCTTGGTGGCAAACTTCTTCACTCTTGGAAAGTTCTGAGCCACCAGTTCCATGCTTGGAAACTGCTTATAACACCAACTGAAGTAGCTTCCATCTTTTTCAGTAATGGCCTTTAGCCATGGCATCCACTGGAAGAACCATCTCATTAGCAGATCATCAGGGTTGTAGAGAATGGTTGTGCAGTCCATTTCCATGTTGTTCCAGTTCTTGACCAAGTCAAAAGAGGTCATTCTTACTATTCTGATCTGCTCACCTCCATGGTTTACCCATCTTTCAGGAGGAGTCTCTGATGGTTCATTGGGAACTTCTACTACTATTCTCCTGATAAATCTTGCAGGTGAGAGAACAGGGTGAAGTTCTGAATTTCCTGATTCCTGATCTTCAGAGTTGGAATCATTTCCAGCTTCTTCCTTCTCAGAACCAAAGCCATTTAGATCAGCTTCAGCAGAGAGGTCTTCTTGTTGCATTTCGTGTTCAGACTCTTCTTGAGCATCTTCAGCAGAAAATCCTTATTGCTGAATTTCATCATCTGAACTTCCTTCAGCAAGTCTTTCCATAGATTCTTCTTTTCCATTGCTGGCTTCTTCTTCAGCATCTTCTCCTGGGGATACAGATTCATCATCACTTAATTCAATGATGGCATTTGATTTGCCACTGTTCCTTTTGGAGGCAAACTGGGCTTGCAGCCTGTAGCTCTTTCTTCTTTGTGGAGGTTCAACTATTGGAGAGACAGATTCTTCTTCTTCCTCAGTCTCTGACTCCACTTCCTTATCAGATAAACTTCTTTGAATATCAGCACTGGCAGGGGCAGATTCTTCTTCCTTGTCCTCATCACTTTCTGAGTCATTATGAAAGCTCTCTTGGATTGAGGGGACATGTTCTTCTTCTTCTTCTTGGATAGCATTTTCTGACCCATTCTCTGGGCTGGTTGGGGCAGTTGCATTTGGGGATGCACTTTGATCAGAAATTTCTTTTTCTTCATCAGAGTTGCTTCTCTAAGTATTGGCCATGGGGCTAGAGCACCTTTCCTTGTCAGCAGATGTATTGATTTGAGAAGCTAAGGCTGGCTTGTCCTCCACCTTAGCTTTCTTGCAGGCTGGCCCTTGAAGCAACCTGCTGCTTCTTCTTTTTGTGGTCTCAGCAGTTTGGGCCTTTTCTTCTTTACTCTTGATTAAGGAGGAGACTCTCCTTGGTGAGGCCTGGGCTTTCTTCACATCACCAGCTCTTTTCACCACTTTTGATTTCTTCTTAGCTGGTGTGATTTCAGCTGCTTCAGAGTCATTGGACTCAGAGCTCTCTGCCTTTACTGTCTTCCTCTTCTTTGCAGAGGCTCTACTACTGCTCCCAGCTGTCAGCCTTTTGTTCTCCTTAGGGTTCTTCTTCCAGTTTTCAAATAGTTGTGGAGACATCACCTTGTGCACATTCAGGGCTTCTCCCTCATCATCCTTGATCTTTCCCCCTAGCTTTTTCTTCAGTATGATACTTAACAGCCTTCCATGATATACCTTGGTCAGGGGCTTCTTCTTAGTCTTCTCTACCCATTTGAAGATCTGATCAATCAAGATAGATCCAAAGTCGATTTGTTTCTTCAAAACTATTGCAGACATGATTTTTAAATGTTGGTCGATCACTGTGTCATGTGCAGTGTTCTTACATAGTATGCACTTTCCAACTATTTCAGCAATGAACTCATATTGCTCAGGGAACTCCTTCTTCTTCATGTCCTTGAAACTAGGGTTTCTTTGATACCCCATAATTTCCTTAGCCAATTCAGTGTTGACATTATCAAGGTTCTTTAGGCCTTGGTTAGGAAATCCTAGGCATTGGTTTAGGTCAGAAGATTTTAACTTGAGAGACTGACCTTTAACCTTGGTAGTAAGGGTTTCCGAATTTATAGAGACGTTTGAGTAGAATTCTTTAACCAGATTGCAGTAGACTCAAGTATTTGCTTCAAGGCATTCTGAAAATCCAGCCTTCTTTACAAGCTCGAGAATATCTCTGAACTTCTTTTCAGATTTCTCAAACGATTTGGTTCCAAGCTGAATACCAGTGATCACTTGCCAGTTTTCCATTTTGAGTAGTTTGAAGAATGTGGGTATTAAATATAAAAAGGTTTATGTGAGATGACTATCTGGCTGGTAAGGCTCTGGAGGATAACTGATTTTGCTTTTGAAAAGCTTTCTAGGGTTTTGAAAATGGGAGGGAGAAAGGTTCGATATCTTTTGGTAACTGTCTGCAGATTTGAACTAGTCTTTATGGCAGTTCCTTCTAACTCTCCATACTCAGTGATGTGTCAATTGTCCATTGGTTGCACGTTGCCCAGTAATGAGCTGTAACTTCCCACAACTTTTCAGTTATTAGAGGAGTGGACGTTTAATTGACGTGGCTTTGACCGTTGACCTTTTGATTCGTAGAGTAACATGATGAGATAGCTATAGACTCTACGATTTCATTTGTTTACTCAACGATCAATTTCTGAGAGATGCTGCAGTGGATGGCTTCGTCTTTCCTCCTTACTTCGATGCAGCATAGCTCAATCACTGATGTATTCGAACTTGTCTCCTCAACTTGAATGGCTTAACAGATGTCTCATTCTTCATACTCCTTGAACTGGAATACCCTTTGGTAGGACTACGATCGTTGAGTTATCTTCTTCTGTCGCTGAGGTTGCACTTCGATCGTTTAGACAACATTACGATTGTTGAGTTTGTACTACAATCGTTTAGACCTCTTCAAGTTCAACTCTACGATCGTTGACTGACTTGGTTCTTTTGAGATGAACTAGGTCAAGCATTCCTTCTGGGATAAGGTAGCTCAGGAAGGGCCAACCTCTTAGAGTTAGCTAAGGGTCAGGTTTGTCCCTGAGGCGCTTTCCAGATGAAATACTAAGACAGTGATTTTCAATGACATCTCATTAGACCCTTTTTGATGGGGAGATCTTCTATCATCTTTAAGTATCTGCATTGCTGAAATCGTGGTGTCCTTCTACTCTTACTCTACGATCATGTGTTTGATCGTAGGCACTTCACGATTATGGATTAGGTGGCTGAAGGGTTATCAGTAGTTCGTTTTGAGACGATCCTACTGACTATGGATCTTCATTTGGTTCATCAGCTACAAGGTTTTGGGACTTTGTAGCTGGTACATCTCTTCCAGGTTAATGGTGCAGTTATTCCTTAACAGATCACTGCTCCCCCATTGTTGATGCCGTCATCTCAGATAGATGTGATTCCTTCTTCATGTTCATTTGAGGGCTGTCCAGCACTTCTACTTCTGACTGGAATCATCATCGTTGCTTAGTCTTTCTTGTATCGTAGAGATGAGTATTTTCAAGATTGATCACTCTATGATCATTTGACAGTACTACGAACGTAGTCTTCTTTGACAGTCCTTAGTTTTGAGAAGTTCTGCTTCGTAGAGAACTCCTTTTGTCTCAAGCTCAAAGATCTTCTATTGTGAGCTTCCCTTGAGGATTCTTTCCATAAAGCGTATCTCTCTTGGCATGGGCACATAGAATCCTCTTTTATCTTCTGCTGCATGGCATGCTCCCATATACAGATTTGCAGCCATGTGAGCTCCATTCAGGTTAGCTCAGAGGGTCTTCAAGGACAGGCTTGGACATATATGAACTTTATCATACTTTTCTCTGAATAGTCCTTAGCCTTCTGCTGGTTGAATCCTTTTGAATGAAGTCTTCTGCTTCAGCATTCCTTAGTGTGGTCAGACTGACCAAGTACCTGCAGGTTCAAGTAATTTCTACTTTTGGTCCCCATTGTTGAATGGGTCCTGCTAGGTTAGTTTTCTAAACTCCTATTCCTCTTATCTGGATATTCATCATGTTTATCACCAACAGACATTCATGCATGCAACTATCTTGGGATAATACATTTTAGATGCATGACGGTGAGTGTGTGTAGGATTTGACAATTAATGACACACTCTTTATCTATGATGGTTTCATCAATTACTGGGTTATGTTCACAATGTTTAAGTGTTCACATAGTGTGAATTAACTCTGCGATTTATGAGTATCTAGTTGATTTATGGATGTGATCAGTTTCTACAAATCAACAAGATCCTCTTGTAGAACTGATCATTCTCTGTGTGTTGTTAAACACTTAGAACATAGGCTTGTACACACATACTAGCACAACAGCAATGATTACTTAACCTAAGATCCATTTGGTCTGTGATACTCTTATGATCCATTTCAGATTTTCTTCAAGATGTCATCTTCAGCCTAAAACTTGGTTAAAGAGAAAGTTTGTAGACATTTGAATTTTCGATCTTTAGACTACCTTCTCTATTCACCTTTTTAGGAAGATTATGACTTGTTGACAGAATACTGTCATAGTTCATAAGATGGTGCAACTATGATGTATACATTAATGATGGTGAGGAACCGTACCTTTTTACTGTCATTTTCTTAACAGTCATTTACTTTAGATATACTGAGTTAAGGTATTGATGTGCATAGCTTTTATTATTGCCCCTTTTCAGCTTAATGCTCTTGTCGGCCTTTCATCAATCAGTCGTGGTCTTGAAGATGTAGATCAAGAGAATCGTGGCATTAAGATCTTTGACATCCTTGAGTTTTCAGAGACAGCACTCGGTTGTTGGTTGGTCACTCATAAGATTGAGAGGATCTTCTGTCTCCACTTGATCAGTCATTTCTTTGTACGCGTGACCTCTTCATCTTTCAGACTGATGAATGATTTACTCCTTGTTACTGATGTCTCTTGCTCTCTTTCTCTTGTCTGATCTTCAGACTACAAGATTGACTGTAGGCTAGGATTGGTCTTGTTGATATAGCAATCGAGGATATGAACCAATCTGAGCAGCTTCAGGTGTATACACATTTTTACCTATACACAATATTTCCAACGTGTGAGCTCTTCTGCATATAACAGGTTACTAACTACTAAACTAAGTTTGGAACAATGTTGGTGCCTTGGATCAGACTCAAAGCGATTAGCTTTAGAATACAGCATGAGAACCTGCTATGATACCAATTGTTAGATCCCAGAGGGCACAATAGATCTAGAAGGGGGGGTTGAATAGATCCTTTTCTTTTGAAATACTTTTCTGATTTATAATGTATTGTTCATATTAGATTATATGACAAACATAGAATCTTTTCAAGCACAGCGGAATAAGTAAAAGATTCCCCTCCTTCATTGATATATTCATAATCATACAAACATTGTTCGTTGGGTTAGTTTAGTTGTAAGCAGTTAAAACATACATAGCAGTTATAGACATAATGTAAATGACATAAAGTAAAAGACACAAGAGGGGTTTTAAGTGGTTCAGAGACTCAAGCTCCTAATCCACTCTTCTGCTTTCAACTAGCAGGATTTCCACTAAGGAAGGGCAGCACCCTGAATCATTAAGATTCCTTCAAGGCCAGCAGCCTTGAGACTTCAGTTCACTAAGAACTCTTCAAGGCCAGCAGCCTTGGGACTTCTCTATTTCCCTAGGAACTCTTCAAGCCCAGCAGGCTTGGAACTTCGTTTAGTCCCTCTGGACAAGGACCCTTTGGCCCTGCTTTGTTTAGTCCCTCCGGACAAGGACCCCTCAGGCCCTGACTTCTTTGAGTTGTTGTTGTTATTGTTGGAGTCGGTGCTGAGCTGCTAAGATGTCTTCATGCTCTGAACATCTTCTATCTTTAGCAGCTTCGGCTTGATCATCCTTGAAGAGCAGTTGAGTGTTGCATGATGCTCAGCTTCTTAGGTGGCTCAACTACTCCGGATGACCCCTTGATGAACTACCTTGAAGATCATTCTCCTTGGTACTTGATGGCTGTACATGAGAGTCTTCTAGGATGACTGTAAGCTCTTCTGCAAGGTACCTAGAAGCTTTCTCAAGCTTGACACAAAGATGGCTTTTGTGATCTCCCTTCTTGCTACTCGATGCCTTCCCATGATGGACTTGCTAAGATGACCGTAAGCTCTTCTCTATTGTACTTAGAGTCTTCCTATGATGGACATCCAGATGGCATGATGCTCTTCTTTCTCTCGGCAGTTCAGAACACTCTTCATGTAGTAGAACTCTCACTTCTACATAGTAGAACTCACACTTCTACTTCTTGTTTGATCTGACTTTTGAGTGTTCTTGGTGGATCGTAGAGTGAGTCTCTGGACTCACTATTACTTGATTCGATCAGTCCACCTTCTCTCCAAAACTCAACTACTCCAGCAACCTTTGATCTTTGAAGCTCTTCTACATTTATACACCTTCCCAATCCTTCCGTTGGAAAGTAGCCGTTGGAAGCTATTCAAATGTCTTCACAGATCCCAAGTTGCTTGATGTAGACTGCTTGATGTGACATGACATACTTTTTCTGATGTATCACTTTACTGTCCTGGGCAGGTCGAAGACTTTATTTCTTCTGATTTATTGATCAGAAGTTGTCATTTTGCATCGATGCTCTCAATAAGCACTTGTCCGAATTACCCTTCAGATTGAACCGTTGTCAATGCCTCAATCTTCAGGTATCCGATCTCTACGATTCTGATGCACGTCTTCAGGGACCTGATCGTAGTGTCTTGTTGACTGGTGGAGACAACACTACGATCTAGAAGAGTGTTAATTGGATCTTCAATGTAGAACACCTCTTCCTTGTATTGCGCAGTGCTTCAATACTTCTGTTTGCTTCGACTGTTCTCAGATACTGATGGGTTAATTCCTTGCTCTGGTTCCCTTCTGAATATCAAGACACTTCAGATTTGTGGCACGTCCAGCTTGCTTTCTCCTGGCGATCTTCCGCTCACTTATCATCAATGAACTGACCCTACACTTAATCACTTTAGCCTTGCTCTTCAGAAGCTGACCAGTATCTCGGTTCACTTTCCATCAGTTCTTTCTTTGTCTGACAAACACTACGATCCTGGTTGCTTCCAAGATCGTTGTCTTCTGTTTTCTTGATAGCAACTGCATTAGCTGACTTTTCCTTAGTCAACTGCTGAAGTCTTCTTTGAATCATCTTGTGGAAGACTTCATCATGAACGGCCTTTCAACTCAATCTTGATGCTGATTGGTTTGGTGCTTACTTCTTCTGCTAGCCTGCATGCCATTCGTTGAGTGCTCTCTGGTTCCCTTACTGTGGATTACATCTTTGCAGTGCCAACCAGAGGCTTCGTACCTTTGGATATTCTGGGAGTGCTCATTCGTTGAGAACCGTATCTGCTCTACGATTCTGACTTAGCATTGTGAGCATTACTGTTGGAGTCGTAGTTCTGCACTCTACGATTCAGCTTCGGCTGTGCAGACACTACGATCCCGAAGATCAGATATTGACACTCTACGATTCAGCTTCGGCTGTGCAGACTCTACGTTCCCAAGATGCTTCGGCAGTGCAGACACTATTATCTTTACTTGCTCGTGTTGTTGACTCTACGACCCCAAGAGCACACTACGATCGCTGACTCGGCACACTACAATCTTAGAGTTTAGCTTGGTGAACGTTGAGTCCACTCTACGATTGCTGACTTGAGCTTGTTGTCTTCATCTGATCTTGTCCGACTACGATCTCTGCATTTGTTCAGTGGACTCTACGATCGCAGAGTGTGGTCTACGATCCTTGTCTTTGACTTCGGCATCGCTAGACTCTACGACTCTGAGCGTAGAGTGCATTTCATACTTAGCTTCGGCAGATTGTCGTTCGGCTTATAGGCAGGCTGTCTCTACGATTCAGAACATGACTTCCTCAGTACACTACGATCCCGAGGAGGCTCTTCTCGACACACTACGATCCTTCTTCGTTTCCCCTGGAAGTCTACGAACTCTGAGATCTCACTATCTTGTGTACTCCTATTCTGCCTCGATAGCTCCCGAGTTGACTCTGACTCTCCTGGCAGACTACGACTTCTGGTGCAGTGCTCGACGATCAGAAAAGCCTATCTATTACATCATAAGATCAACCTAACAAGCTTAATCTTTCTATATTTATAGTCCTTGTACATCATTTCTTTTTAAGGACTTTACAAAGCTGTTTTGCTTATGTAGGATCAACCTAACATTTTTGATCAATTCATTCTAAGTCCTTGTACATATATTTCTATTGTTTATCAAAGGACTTAACAGCTTTTCTTCATGCAAACATACTTGCATATTCATTCATATATATCATAATCAAATCATATATAAATAGGAATACCATTCACATGTTTATTCCTGACAGTTTTGGCCAATGATGAGATTGGGATTGAGTAGACAAGTAGCGTACTGATTATTATAGCTTTTGATGTGATTTCTTGTTATGAATTGAATCTTTTTCTGTTTGAAACTGGTATAATAAGGATAGCACAGTAAAAACAACTTGTTAATTGATTGAGTTTAAATTGATACATAATGGACTTCTTAAGGATAATACTAGTTTGGATGAATGAAAGACATGAATGGGCGGAGATGACTGAATTTAGACAAAAACTTAAGTTTGGGAAAAATAATTAGGATATATAAGCTTCAAAAAAAAATACCATGGCTAGTTTTGTTTTTGGGCCTTTGTTACTTGAGCAAGTACGCCCGAAGGGGTATCTTAAAACCTAGCGCCCTAAGGTCTTATATGGTCTGGGAGTCGTTGGTCGAAAGCTCGCTAAGGGGTAGCACTGTTAGCCTAATGGAATGAGACATTGCACAGTCATGGTTAAAAATTAAAAAAAAGAAAAAATAATAATAAAACGGGAAAAGAGTAAAAAGCCCCCGTAATGAAAAGTAAAGCATAAGTATCCCGGATTGGACTTTTGAACTTGGTGGATGTTTGACTTTAGTTGGATCTAGCTTGTTCATGAATTTTGTGAGTTTTCACTGTATGATGCCTTTAAAGAGACCTATTATGTGTTAAATTTAATTTCATATCAATTAGCATGTTTGTTGAGCACACACGCACTATATCACTGATAACAGTTTAAGACTTGATGATTAACTAGGAAATTATTGATTGGTTTTGATATGAAGTATTATCGTGTTTGCTTGATTGCTCTAAGGCCGAGTGAATAGATTTGATTCTATCAATACTACTGGATTCGTAGGCATATAGATTAGTTGCATTCCATTGCATTGCATTGCATTATGTTGTGTTGCTTGAGGACAAACAAAGGTTTAAGTTTGGGGGTATTTGATAAGTAGGTTTTATACCTACTTATCCGGTATCTTTTACTTGAATTAGTTGTTTTTATTCATGTGTCTTAGTTACTTTTCATGCATTTTGTGTTCGTTTTGTAGGTTATACGTTTGGAAGCGATGTGAGCGATTATTGGTATGGAAAAGCACGGAAAATGCAAACAAAAGCAAGCCGGATATCGTTTATGCTTTCATGTTCAATTTATGTTCTTGGCTTGGAGCTTAGACTATATTGTAGAGCGTTTTCTTAGCTTTCCGGAACATCTTGAATCATTCCAATAGGAGTTCGAATGAAAGAGTTGTGGCATTTCTACCAACGGACGTCATTGAACTTCACCGTTTTGGGTGGTCATTTACATAGTAGTCACTTCCAGTCAAATTTTGACCATCATGCGTTTGTTATTTCTAAAATCTCAAAGAATGAAAGTTGTAGATATCGTCGACAGCTTCGATTTGATAGGTCGCAGTCCCCGTAATTCCTCCCGATTTTAAAGTTATGGCAGTTTTAGCAGAGGAGGTTCCAGCAGAAAATTGTGTTGGCAGATTGGTACCCAGCCGGGGCTGGGCTCTTTTTAGCCTTAGGATCCAGCCGGGGCTGGATGTCTGGGAGCATTAGCAGTCCACTACCCAGCCGGGGCTGGGTTTTTGCAAAGGAAAAGGCCAGCTGGGGCTGGCCTATGCGAAAAAGACTAGATTTTGTCCGAATTTGAGTCCGAAAAGGATTGTTTTGAGTTGTTTGATTCAAGGACTTCCATTAGGACTTAAAGACATGTACAAAGGCTTATAAAAGGAGGGGAATAACACATATTAGAGGAGAATATTAGGAGATTAGAGAGCATTCTATTAAATTAGATTAAAGTAAATTAGAGGAAAAACACTAGTTCTAATTAGATTTGGAGATTGAAGCAACTTGGAGACCATTGAAGATTCAAAGGAGGAGCAAGGAGGGAGCGTCAAATCTACACACAATAGATTATTTCTTCTCATCTTCTTCTATCTTTATCTTTTAATGATTATTCAATTGTGGATTCTTAGTTTTAATTCAATAATCATGAACTAATTCTTTGTTTGAGATTACAATGGATCTTATTGTGTAGTTTATTTTAATATGCTTCGTTATCAATTAGTATTTTCTATTGTGAGAATTGTCTATTGTGATTTGGCATTAATTGTTTAATTGATTGGCCATCAATTACCGTGATAATCTATATGAACTCGAGAGATGAAATATTGATTTAGATCTTATCATGATAGCATGTGTTCAGGGTTTTGTTAGTAGCTTAAACTTGATGAGTGTTAAGGTAGAGATATGTTTGACGCCATATGTAATCTTATAGAGAACTTGCTCTTAAACCTCCTTCAATTGTAATTCACATAGAGATATAGTGGGTTAGTTGATTAAGGTGTTTAACGAATTTCTATCTTAATTGTGGATTGACGTTAATACGGTATTAGTGCATCGAGAGGTTGTTAATACTACTTTCGTGTTCTTGATTAACAATTCGGGATAGAGAATAATTGATGAGAAGTGTGTTAACTTAAATGAAGCAATAAGTGAAGTTGTGATCTTAATTCTTCATAATTTGATTTTTAATTAGTGGTAATTAGAATTAGTTTAGTTAAATATTTTAATTTATAACATTAAATTCATTTGTTTAAATAAGATTGAGTTGGTTACGGGTTAGCACTTGGTGATTTTTATTAACTAATTCTCTGTGGGAACGATACTCAACTTATCACTTTATTACTTGTTGACCACGTATACTTGCGTGTTGTGCGTATATAGATTTTTACACAACACTGGCCTTTAACACTGTGTAACCGTCAGTATAAAAGATAACTTTAGAAAATTTGACAGTTTTACCTGCCCCTTTGAAATTCGAGCGCCTTCTAAACTCTCTGCCCCTCTAAACTTTCTCTTTTCTTCTGTAAATCGTCAAAAATAGCTTCTCAGGATTCTGAACAAGGCTTTCCAATACTGGTAACACCGATCACAGTTGTTCCACCAAACCCTGCTGCTCGTGAAGGAACTTCAACCTTGAATCCAAAGGGGTCGAAAGCTGACAAGAATCCTCCCCCAAAAAATCCCAAAACCCCCTCTGAATACTACAGGAGCACGGATCGCTTCTCGCATGCCAATACTCTCTCTATCGTTACGGAGGCTGAACTAAATAGGATCTGATCTCGATACCATATCCCGGATACCCATGCAGCTAGGGTTCCTAGATTCGGTGAAAAAATGTATCAACGGCCAGAGGGTTGGACGGCCGTCCCCGTGACCCTGCTTGAGAAGGGGGTTCGTTTCCCTCTGCACATTTTCATAATAACTTTACTGGGGTTCCTGGGGGTGGGGTTCGCCCAACTGGTACCAAATTCTTATATCCATATCTTGGCCTTCGTGGCCTTCTGCCATGAGTTGGGCGTTGAGCCCTCCCTTAACTTCTTCTTCACCGTATACAAAATAGTTCAATCTAGAGAGAAGGGGTTCAAGGCCATTAGCAAGCACTCTCCGAAGTCAGGAGAGAAGTTCGAGAGGCGTTCGCTGGTGAACACGCCTTCGAGCAATAGAGGATGGCACGAGAAGTGGTTCTACGTCAAAGATCCCGAAATTTCTTCTTTACCAAACTGGGCCACTGACGAGAAGATCTCTGCCGACTTTGGAGACGTTTCTGAAGAACAGAAAGTTGAGATGATGGACCTTTTTGACAATTTCCCCAAGGAGGAATGGAAGTATGGACTCCTCTCGAAGCAGGCATTGTTATACGACCATAAATGTAAGTATCAGTCTATTTTATATAAAAAAAAATTGGAAACGCTTTCATAACGTGGAATCTAACAGAGGCCTGTTTGGTTCATGCAGTATCTCTGATCAGACCGAGCTCCTTAGAAATAAAGGAGTTCGAAGATTTTTTGTCCGGGAAGTCTTCGGAAGCTGTTGAAACTCTGGCAGCAGAAGTTACTCCCAAAGCCGAACCAATCCCGGAGACACACACTGACGAGTTCCGAACTAAAGAACTAGAAGCTGATGAGGTTCCTATTCCGGAAGAGACCCTCCATCCTCGACAGAAGAGGAGGGCAATCAGAAAACCCAGATCAACACCCCTTCCAAGCCCTTCCGAAGCCACCCCAGAAGTTGAGTCAACCACCACATTCATCCCTCGACGAGGAGGCCTACTTGATCGTCCTGATCGAAGAAGCATCCTTCGAACCAAAAAACTGAAATCCAAGATAACGCCTCTGACCGTCGAAGAGCTTAGGGTGCCCCAGTCTTCGATCATTCCCCCCTTCGTACCCCCTGTAGAAATACAGATTGCCGAAGAAGGTGATCAGGATGAAGCTGTCCAAACTCTGTCCAGGAAGAGGAAACGTACGCCTGACAGCCATCCAAGCTCGGCCTCTGCCCCATCTCCTCATGAACCCACCCCAAATAAGTCTCCTTCCCCCGAAACTGTGTATACTGAACCTACTCCTGAGCAACCAGCTCCTTCACCGGAAAGGTCGAAACCCTCGCCTGAACGACCCGGTCCTTCAGGTCAGGGTTATTATCCCGAGGCCATGGGCTCTCCGACTCTGTGGCCTAGATTCAATGTTAATTTTCCCTTCGACCTCTTTGGAGCCTTCGTAAGGAACGCTGACGATCATCGGTTCAATGATCACACGGACGGGAATCTGCTCGATGAAGGGATGAGCTATCTGGCTAAGGTAAATAACCATTTCTTTATTTTATATCTCTCTGTTCTTGCTTGGATATCTGAGTACTGACTTGAGTACTATTTGAACATATGCAGGCCAATGCTGTCTTTGGACGTTTACGTCCGAGGCACATAAATGGGGAGGCCGAGGAAGATTTTATAAGACAAGAGGTCAATATGCTAAAATCAACCTTGGCTCGAGAAAGGGCCGATAAAGAAGACGCTCTTCACACCATCGATGGCCTCCAGTGAGATTTAGATCGAGCCAAGATGGACCTGAAGACGTCTGACGACGAACTAAGGGCCACAAGGGATGGGCTGGCCGCATCCGAAGCCATCCAACAAACTTTAACTGATTTAAACGCTGGCCTGGTCGAAGAAAACCTACTCCTGAAGGCAAAAAATGAGGAGTTTTCTTCGGCCAACCGGAGCTTGGCAATTCAGCTTGGCGACGCTCAAACGAAAGCCCAGGACGAAGAACGGAGTCATAAGAACAAACGCCACAAACTTCGTCATAAAATAAAGGAGCTTGAGGGAAGGGGTCCTCTTCTGACCGAAGAGATGAGAAAGCAGATTCAGGCAGAATACAGGGACTTAGACGAAATTAACGTCAAAATCATGAAGGTCTACTCGGAAGGTTACGAAGACTGCCGAGAGCGAGGGAAAGAAAAACTGTCTGCCGCTCAGCTGGATCCCACTTTGCTCAACTCCGAAGACGAAGGTGGTGCCTAAATGTTCTTCCTGTTTTTGTTCTGACTTATGTAAAAATTTAACTATTTAAACTTGTTAGATTTTTGGGATTACTTTTAAAATTTTATATATGGACGTTATAAGTGTTCTATATTTGTGTAATTAGTTCATGAATGAATCGATCGAATGAACGTTTATTTTTCCTGATGAATCTGCAATTTGCTTAATTGTGAACTATGTTTTCGGTTAGTTTCTTGTCAATAATTCAATATCAGTGAAATGAACCTAAACAGTAAATCAATTAAGACATATAATAGTTAATTTATGAGACGAAGTGAATTGAATTTTATGGACAGAATTTAACTTAACTGAACTGAATGGACTGGACTCAACACTTAAATAAAATAAAGTAATACATACTCATCGGTTCCGAAGTGTGAGATCGGTCATTTGTTTACCACTTGGGGTGAAACATTTATATAAGGACCAAGATATAAGGATCAAGATATAAGGACCAATTGTGACCATTGACTTACCACCCTTGGTAAAATCAATATAGGATCCTTTGTCTACCACTCGGGGTAGAACAACAAATGGGCTGCCATCGAACGGCCAGCGAGTCCTACCATACCTCCTTACACCATAGTGACCATATGACAAATAGGACCAGGATCAATAGTGACCATTGATTTACCACCCTTGGTAAAATCAATATAAGATCATTTATCTACCACTCGAGATAGAACAAAAAATGGGCTGTCATCGAATGGCCAGCGAGTCCTACCATACCTCCTTACACCATAGTGACCATAGGACAAATAGGACCAGGATCAATTGTGACCATTGATTTACCACCCTTGGTAAAATCAATATAGGATCATTTATCTACCACTCGAGATAGAACAAAAAATGGGCTGTCATCGAATGGCCAGCGAGTCCTACCATACCTCCTTACACCATAGTGACCATAGGACAAATAGGACCAGGATCAATTGTGACCATTGATTTACCACCCTTGGTAAAATCAATATAGGTTCATTTGTCTACCACTTGGGGTAGAACAACAAATGGGCTTCCATCGAATGGCCAGCGAGTCCTACCATACCTCCTTACACCATAGTGACCATAGGACAAATAGGACCAGGATCAATTGTGAAAAAGTGACTTTTTATTGATAATGAACAATAATATACAGACTTCTGATGAATTGACTTGATCTCTATTGAAAGTATTTCCGAAGTCTGCCAGCATGCCAAGTGTTTTTGATCTCGGAACCATCTAATGACCTCAACCGATAAGTGCCCGGCTTTGATACTTCGATCACTTCATACGGCCCTTCCCAGTTTGGCATTAATTTTCCCGTGTTTTGAGGTGTAGAAGCTTCGGCTTCTCTGAGAACGAAGTCTCCTACTTCGAATCTGCGAAGCTTGACTCCTTTGTTATAATGCTTAGCTACTCTTCGTTGATAAGCAGCCAGTTTAAGTAGAGCAACCTCTCTGACTTCTTCCATCAGATCCAAATTGGCCTTCAGTCCTTCGTCATTGTAGATCTCTTTGTATTGACTAACCCAAAGACTTGGAGATCCGATTTCGACAGGGACTAAGGCATCAGTACCATAGGCTAGTCGAAAAGGTGAATCTCCCGTGGTGGTCCTCGGTGTAGTCCGGTAAGCCCATAGCACGCTGAGCAGCTCTTCTGGCCATCTTCCTTTAGCTTCATCCAGTCTGCGATTGATCCCGTTCAGCAGCGTCCTGTTGGTCACCTCAACTTGCCCATTTGACTGTGGATGAGCCACCGAAGTCTTCTTATGTTAAATCCCCAACTCCTTTAAAAATGCTTCAAATTTTGATCCCACGAACTGGCGTCCGTTGTCCGATATCAATACTCTAGGGATCCTGAAGTGAAACACTACGGACTCTTTTATGAACTTCAGACATTCTTGCTCCGTTATTAACCGAAGTGGCTTCGCTTCTACCCACTTAGTCATGTAATCAATATCAACTATGACAAAGCTAACATGACCTTTAGCTTTAGGCAATGGACCCAATATATCTACCCCCCAGACAGCGAAGGGTATAGGAGATAAAATCGAGTATAGCTCTTCCGGTGGCTGATGTGGGATCGGACTGTTGAGCTAGCACTTTTCACATTTCTTGACATACTCTGTAGCTTCCTTGAAAATTGTAGGCCAATAGTATCTTTGCCGAAGTACTTTGTAAGCCAAAGATTTAGCAGCCATATGATCACCGCAAATACCCTCGTGAACTTCCCGAAGAGCATATTCCGCCTCGGATGGGACCAGGCACTTCAATAATGGTGAGAAAAAGGCCAATCGATATAGATCCCCATCAATAAGAACAAAATTGGCACTCTTGTACTTGATCGTTCTTGCTAACATCTGATTCGAAGGGAGGACGCCATCTGCCAAATACTCGATGTAGGGGGTCATCCAACAGTTAGATCGCTCGATACACATCACTGCTTCATGCTGAACACTCGGCTGCTGCAGAACTTCCAAGTAAACTGATCCATTGAAAACATCAGCATCCGTAGTGGCCAACTTCGACAGTGCATCGGTGATGGAATTGTCATTACGTTCTATGGCCTGAAATTCGTATGAAGCAAAATGCTGAAGTCGATCCTTTAACTCTGCCAGATACTTGATCATACGAATTCCACAAGCTTCATAATCTCCCGATAGCTGCTTGACGACCAACTAAGAGTTACTGTAAATGATAAGCTTCTGGACTTCTAGACTCTTGGCCAATCGAATACCCGCTAGCACTGCTTCATACTCAGCTTCGTTGTTCGTTGCTTTAAATCCGAATCTGATGGCCTACTGAACTTTGAACCCGTCTGGACTTATCAAGATAATTCCTGCCCCACTAACAGTCATGGTAGAGGAACCATCTACATATAGAGTCCAAGCATTCTGACCTTGTTGAAGAACTGCCACTGCTCGATCGGACGATTCAGCTTCTGGCAACTCGGCATCTGCTTTGGTGAACGAACATTCTACCATAAAATTGGCCAAAGCTTGACCTTTGATAGCGATTCGGGGATGGTATTCGATGAAAAACTGGGACAACTCCATAGTCCACGCCGCTAGTCTCCCGGAAACTTCTAGCTTGTCCATCACCTTCTTCAATGGTTGATCCGTGTAGACGACCAGGAGCCGACCTTGAAAATACTGTCGAAGCTTTCTGCTAGCAATTATTAAAGCAAAGGCAAATTTCTCAATATTCGGATACCTGGTTTCAGCATCTCGCAGGACATGACTGACATAATAGACCGGATGCTGCTTTCCACTGACCTCCCGAACTAGTACTGCTCTAACCGTTAACGAACTTGCTGCAAGGTATAGATATAAGGTCTCTGCTGGAGCGGGCTTCACCAATAAAAGAGCAGAAGAAAGATACGCCTTTATGCCTTGGAAGGCGTCTTCACACTCTGAAGTCCATTGGAATGTCTTCGCATTCTTCGGCCCTTTCAATGTGTCAAAGAAAGGAAGGCACCTCTCCGCAGATCTGGCAACGAACCTCCGTAAAGCTGCAATCCTGTCAGTCAGACGTTGGACGTCTTTGAACGACTGAGGAGTATTCATATTAAGAATGGCCTAGATCTTCTCCGGATTGGCCTCGATGCCCCTCTGACTGACCAGATAACCCAAAAACTTTCCTGCACCGAGGCCGAAAGTGCACTTGGCCGGATTGAGTCTCAGTTGACGATGACGGACAGTCTGAAAGCACTCCTCTAGATCATCCAAATGATTATGAATCTGCATTATCTTCACGATCATGTCATCGACATAGACCTCCATGTTCCTCCCCAGCTGCCTGTCGAAGATGAAGTTCATCATTCTCTGGTAGGTGGCTCCAGCATTTATAAGGCCAAAAGTCATCTTCTTGTAGGCGTACACCGAACGGTGTGTAATGAATGCGGTCTTTGGGATGTCCTCTTTACGCATGGATATTTGATGATAACCTGAAAAAACATCCATAAAGTTTAGTAATGCATACCCCGAAGTGGCATCGATGAGCTGATCGATATGGGGCAGAGGATAAAAGTCCTTCGGACAAGCTCTGTTGAGGTCTGTGTAGTCAATGCAAACCCGCCATTTTCCATTCGGCTTCTGCACCAACACCACATTCACCATCCATTCGGGATAATCAATCTCATAGATGAATTCGGCAGCTAACAGCTTGGCGATTTCCTCATCAATGATCTTTTGTCGCTCGAGGGCAAAGATCTGCCTTTTTTGCCGAACTGGCTTCTTCGAGGGGTCTACATTCAAACTGTGCTCAGCTATCTTCCGGCTTACTCTAGGAATGTCCTACGGTTCCCATGCAAAAATATCCGAATAGCAGCGTAAGAGTTCTATAAGGTTTGTCCGAAGAGGCTCTGGTAGACCCGAACCGATCTTCACGGTCTTGTCTGGCTTTCCGATGATCAACTCGACCTCCTCCGTCCCCCCTGCAGGGATCACCATCGGTTCAGAACTGCTTTCAGTGAAGGGCTCAATCTCAATTGTCATTGTCTGTTTTTGCTTGCTGACCCCCACTCCAGAGGAAATAACGGCATTCCGGTAACATCGTCGGGCCAGATCCAAGTCCCCAGCCACCTCTCCTACTCCATACGCCGTGGGGAACTTGATTTTAAAATGAGGGATGGAGGTCACAGCTTGGAGAACAGTCAAGGTAGGTCTTCCTAGTATAGTGTTGTAAGCTGAATCAACGTGCACAACATAGAATTTGCACATTATTTCTACCTGCTGGGGTGCTGTGCCAAAAATAATCTGGAGTTCAATAATGCATGCAACTTTGACCAGATCGTTGCTGAAGCCGTATAATGGAGCCTCCTGCCCGACCTCCATTTTCTGCCCATCAAGATGCATCCTCTGATATGCATGGGCGTATAAAATATCCACCGAAGATCCATTGTCTACCATCATGCGCTTCATGTCCACCGAGCCCACTTGTGTTGTGATTACCAAGGCCCCTTCATGTGGTTCGATGAGCTCCGAAGGATAATCTGCGTCAGTAAAAGATATGACGGTCCCTGAGAATGGTCTGTCAACCTTCAGGGGAGCATCTGTCACAGTCATGACCGAATCCAGGTAGGCCCTTCTCTTTTTCCCTATCAACTTCCCCACAGATCCACCAGTTATCACATCGATGACATGTCTGGGTGGTAGTACTGGAGCCATCTGAACCGTTTGAACAGTACGGCTGGTATTCTGCTGATCATTCACGGCCACATACTGTGCCAACAAGCCATCATTAATCTTTTTCTCCACGAAATCTTTCAAATTGCAACACTCGTTAGTGTCATGGCCCGCGGCTTGATGATAGCCACAATACTTACGAGAGTTACCCTGTCCTGTTCGGTAATTATCATGGGGTGGCTCGAAGAAAGGCTGATTTCTGATTTGATCCAGAATTACCGATCTATCAGTGTTCAGTTTGGTGTAGACCTTATTCACCTTCGGGGCTGCGACAGGGGTACGACTGCTTCCTTGTCCCCAGGAGTTATTATACTTCTTCGAACTGCCCTCTAGCCGATCATTATACCCCCTCGTTCTCCTCTGATCAACTTCGGCCTTAGGAACTACTGTCTCTTTCAATTGGTCCGAAGGAGGATGCTTCAGGCTGTTCATAGCTTCTTCCACAACAATATAGCCTTCTGCCTTGTCAAAGGCTTCGATCAAGCTCTTCGGATGGTGGAACATCAACTTTTTCACCAACTTTTCAGACTTTACCAGATCCAGCCCATTCTGGAACAAACCCACATCCTGGAGATCATTAAGGTCGGACACCTGACCGACTACTTCTCTGAACCTTTTTACATACTGGCCCAAAGATTCGCTGGTAAACTGTCGGATCTGTGCCAGAGAACCCGTAGGCTTTCCTCTTCTTCGGTTACTCCCAAAACGGGCATGGAACTTATCACAAAGCTCGGTCCAAGAGGATATCGAATCTAACGGCAAAGTCCCCAACCATTGTCTCGCATCTTTTCTCAGCGTCGTAACAAAAGTGTGGCACTTGGCAGCGTCAGTGAAGTCATAATAGTCCATTAGCCAGTCGAACGCCTGGCTATGGTCATAAGGATCTCTGGTCCCATCGTAACTTTCCATGCGAGGCAATTTTTTAGTGATATCCGCCTTCTCCTTTAGAATATCTAAGGAAAAAGGGGATGCCTTCTTTCCCGGAGCGTCCTTCACCTGCTGAACTTTAGCCAGTTACTTTCTGAGCTCTTTCAGCTCCTTCACCAGAAAATCAACGCCTTCGGGCCGTGGGGAGAATGATCACGTTGATAGTCCCTTACCCTGACTTCGGGTATGATCTCCCTCAACCTGCTCCTTTGTCTACCGTCGTCTCAATGCCAAGAGGTAACAGCCATTGTTGCCTTATTCGAGGCCACGGGAGTTCTGCTCATCGATCTCGTCCTACTGCGAGAACGATCCCTAGAAACACGCGTGGAATGCACCGGCTCCTTACCTTCTCGTCGTGGCACCTCCTTATGCCTACTCCGTCTTTCGGACTGATCAGGACTAGATGCTTCGTCCCGTAACTCCGCCACCCGAAGCATCTGTTCTGCTATGTCTTCTCTCAGCTTCAACAGAACCTCCAGGGCTTTATCTGCTTCGTCTGCCATCTTCGTCAACTTGGCGGCTCTATCTTCCTGACCGCTTCTATGATAAGTCTTGGTCGGTGAGCCTTCCGCCTGCCTTCGATCATGATCACGCTCCTTATCAGCATCGAAAACCAATCTTCGTCTGGCCCCACCATGAATCTTCGGACGGAGATCTCCTAAATTATGCTTGGAGGTCGTGCTCTCGTGAACACTTTTAGAAGGACCTAGACGATCCTTTACCGAAACACGAGGCAGTGACGAGTTAACAGCCACCGCCTGCCCTTCGGGCGTACCATCCCTACTCCTCATCATCTTCCGAAGTAGGTTAAACGATTGTGATTGAAAATTTCAATAACACTAGAACTCAAAACCCCTCCTTCTAGCGCCAATGTTAACGCCAAGATCTTCTGCCACGTCCCAATAACGTAAGACGCCCTGATCCTGCACAGTAAACACGATAAACACCACAAGCTTTGACGGCTGTTCCGTCGGGGGATAGCTCAGGCGTGAGAATTAGTATGTGTTCACAAGGTTAACAATGGAGGAATGTAATGTCTAGTGTCTAGAGAGATAATAATCCTTGGTTGTGTGTATGTGAGAGAATATGAATATGGAAAAAGTTATGAAAACGTACCTGTTAGTGAAGGCTTCCTTGCTAGGTTATACTATCCTCGCCTGGATTACTGTGCCACCCATTACTACCTAACACCCCCTCTGATCTGATGGGCTCTGCCGACTGTATGTAGTTTATCCACTACCTTTGGCCACTGTTTTCTACCGCCGGCCGGCTATGATCTCATCCACATTAATGCATGGCAGGAGTTTTAGTCAACCGTCATGCTTTTTCATCATTGCAAGTCAAAGTAACAGATATTAAAATATCTAATGGGTCGATCCACTGAAATGACCCGATCTTTAAAACGGAAATAATATGATGACCGGGCCCAATGACTTTCACGGATTAATATTAAAGGCCCAATAGATTGATTAAATGAGCAGGCCCAATATACCCGGCCCAAAGAGAGAAAATATCACTACCCAACATAGGGGATTATGATCACCATAGATTTCATTGCTTCAAATTCTATGAATTTGGCTAGTATTTGCAAATTGCAATAGAACATGATCATTAATTTTCAAGTGCCTCCTGATTTCAATACAAAAACAGTGTGCCTTTTGAAAGGGCCTTTAGTTATTTGTAGGGGTGAGCATTCGGTTATTAACCGAACCGAACTAGAAATTCGGTTATAATTGATACCCGAAAATA
Organism: Panax japonicus; assembly: GCA_020205505.1. Classification (NCBI taxonomy): domain Eukaryota; kingdom Viridiplantae; phylum Streptophyta; class Magnoliopsida; order Apiales; family Araliaceae; genus Panax; species Panax japonicus. The sequence goes on from CM035098.1 coordinate 41,168,904, forward strand.
TTCTATTTTAACAATCCGAATAAATAATCGAAATGTACACTAACCGAATAACCAAATAGATTATTCGATTATTCGGTTAATAACCGAAATTAAACATAGTCTTGGAATCTCCGACGACAGATCCATCCTCGTCACTCGTCATGCACTCAGATTTATTATTATTATTATTCCCTTTGCACCTAGAAGAAGATTTCACTGCTACGACTGATCTCATCATTCCTTTATTATCATAATTAGATGGATAATCAGTAGTAGTAGTATCCCATGGCCAGTACTTTTGACGATGATCAGAATGTTGTATAATGGATGCTGCTCTGCTAGTCGTCATTGTGGTGACCTGCATGACTGCTGCCAACACTTGTATGAGAACTATCAACTTCAGATAATTTATTTCCATGAGAGAGAGAGGGAGAGAGATCGTAGCCTGCTGCCTGCTGCCTGCTGCCTGTACGTACGTAAGAGGAGGAGGAGTACGTAGTAGTAATCTAGAAGAAGATTGATGCCGAACAACGGTTATTAACGTTGCTACTTGCTTGTTCGGTTATTCGGTTAAACCGAATAACCCAAAAATAATATTCCTACAAACTAACCGAAAACCGTACTTAAATTCGGTTATAACCGAAATAGTAAAAATAACCGAATTGTCAGAATATTTCGGTTAAATTATTTTGGTTGTGTTTGATTTTTCAGTTATACTCATTTTTTGTTCAGTCCTAATCATTTGTGTGTATGGGTATAACCCAAATAGTCAAACACACCAAAGTAAGATAGTAGTAGGTCATTTCATTGATGAAATAAGATATTATTTATTGAACAATAGTGGCCTGCCTCATGACTCATGAGGGATGTTACATAAGTCTTGGAGTTTGTATTGGGAATAGGACATGGTGCAGATTTTTTGCTCTTATGCTTGCCTAGTAAAGGCTCATCCACTCATGTCATGTTCCAGAGGAGCCATGAGCATAGCTAAGAGCCAAACAGACTATACATTTGAATGATGTTTGAACTTATTTTAGGACTCGGATCTTAATTATCATACGAAGGCCTCATCCGCGGATTGTTAACCTTGGAGTTCTCAAATCGGCCGAATAATAGAAAAATAAAAACTCCTTTAATTAGGATTAATCTCAGATCAAAATCAATGTTTATTTTAATTAAATTTATATTATTATTATTATTATTATTATTTCAAAATGGAACATGATCCACAATACTTTTTACAAAGCCTAGCCAGGCCATGACAAACACTAGAATTAAAACACAAGATTCCAGGCATTATTATTGTCAATTATTAGTACTATGTAGTTGATTAAAACTATAGAAAAAGGAATTTTATGTGGCTATCAAACATTGGTTAGCATCAAAACCAATCATTTTAAATTTCATGATTCATTCGTGCTAAATTATTAATAGTATTTAAATTTTATATTTAGATTATATGTTTGTATTATTTTCGGAAAATAATTATATATTCATATATAATACAAAATAACACTAAAAATAGGAGCAACCATATTTTTTTATTTTTTATTTTTTATTTTGAGCTAATAATATGTGATGAGAGTAAATTTTCTGTTCCCAAATTTTCTGTCCCCTTATGTCCTCTCATTTAAATTTTGACATATGTCATTTTATTTAATTTTAAAATTAATTAGTGCTAAGTAAAAAATTAAGTGTCAAAATTTAAGTGAAAAGACACAAAGAGACAAGAAAATTGGGGAGATCTGCTCTCATATGTGATAGATGACCTATTTTGGTATCTTAAATGATATATAATTATGTAAATTCATTCAACTTTTTCACTATCATCGTTAAAAAATCAAACTCTAATTTACGGATTAGAATATCTTTCATTATATTTATTCTCTAATTTTTCCCAACACACATTTATCGACACAATTATTAGTTTTAGCGACACGTAACACAATTGTTTGTAAAAAGTTTTATTTTTTCGTTAATTATTTTTGTAACTAATTTTATTCTATCACCTAAATAAATATTTATGTCGCTAAATGTGTATTTTTTTAAAAAAATTTAAAGAATAGGTGTAATAAAGAAAAATGCAGTTATTGGCAGCAGAATTTTAAAATTACACAAATGCCCTCCATCACATTCATTAAAAATCACAAATAACCGTAACTATTTTGTAAATAGTCCAATCATGATAATCTCTAATCCTACCAAATTTGTTCTTCATATTTGCTCGGGCTCAAAATGAAATGTTATAGGTGGATCCAAACAAAAAAATCAGTAGGAGTGAATTTTAATTACTTTTTTTGTTAAAATTAAATTAAAAAAATTTGAATTAATCATAATAATGTTAAAAAATTGTAATAAATATTCATAATATAAAATAACAAAGAAATTTTAAATAAATAATATTTAAATACAATTTAAAAGACAGAAACAAAATAAATTTATGTTTGTATGTACTTGTATTTAAAATAAAAATTCCCCCCTCCTGTCCAACTCTAACAGTCTAACAGTATAAATTTTAGCGTTCCTAAATTTTTTTAAAAAAAAATTAAAATTTTAGGAACCCTAATTACTCTAACAATATAATCATTCCTCTGATATTATCAATAGCCTTCATAAAATAAATACTACTATTAAATTCCGCTGAGTAATTTGTATGAAATAAATATAAAAAAGTTTTAGTAGGTTGATAGGACATGTTTGGATTTCATCATGATCGTTCAAAAAATTTAAATTGTCTGGATTCGATTCGAAATTGTGCTCAATTCGATAGTTAAACAGACATCAATTAAACTTTATTTTATACTTGATAAATTTTATAAATTAAATTGAGCAACTCAGTACTCAACTCGACTCGATTTATTTACACCCTTAAATTTACATGTTTATCTGCTTAATATTTTTCTAGTTTTGGCATATTCGGCATGTTGAATGGCTATAAGCATGGATCATGCTTAAGAGTGTAAATGAGTCGAATCAGAGCGAACAGAGAGCTACACGAATTCGACTCAAAATGATTAATTCGTACTCGAATTCGGCTCAAATTCGTACTCGAATTCGGCTCGAATTCAAATTATATTTAAAACTAATAACGTCAAAATTGTCAACATGATATTTCTTTATAGAGTAAATTTCAAGAATGCTCAGAAGAATATTTTCATGAAAAGATACTGGATGAAGCGCAAATATCAAGGATATTCCACTAATTTTATGAAGTATAGAAGTCAAAACTTTAACCAACTGAGTATAATAAAGAATGGAATAACAAAAGAAATCACAAGGCATGTGATAGATCGCACAGACAAGTTATTCCAACAGAATATTAAATACGGAACCAGGTCCGGCGTAAAACGCACAGACAGGATATTTCAACAGAATAATAAATACTGAACCAGGTCTGGCATAAAATGCACAGACAGGATATTCCAATAGAATAATAAAGACGGAACTAGGTCTGGCGTAAAACGAACAGAAAGGATATTCCAACAGAATAATAAAGACTGGAATAACAGAATAATTTCACCAAGTATAGAGTAGTCCGCGTATATATGTTATTCCAACAGAATAATAAATAATTGAATAACAGAAGAATTTTACCAAGTATAGGGTAGCCCGCGTATATAGGTTATTCCATCAGAATAATAAATAATAGAATAACAGAAGTTCTCTTCATGAATACAAAAGAAATAATACCCCTTACCTTATAAAGAAGAAACTGGATATAGAAGTAGTGAAGTAGCAGAATACTCTTCTTCTTTCTCTCTATAATTTCTCTCTCTAGAGTTTTAGTGAATTCGTAAAAATAATGAAGGAATGAACTTCTATTTATAGGAGAATGGGTTGAATAGTAACTAATTAATGAACGGTCCAGATTGATTTACTTTTAAACGGACGGTCCAGGTTGATTTACTATTAAAACTAAAAACAAACTGTCCATACTGATTCACTATTAAAACTTTAAACCAACGATCCATATTGATTTACTATTAAAACTTTAAACCAACGATCATTATTGATTTACTATTATAAATTCAACCAACGGTCTGAAAAATTAGCACATCTACTCATGGAATAATATTGTACCCAAAAATAATTTGGACTGAAAAGAAATATATTGTTCGGGTGAATAGTAACTCATGAATAGTAACTCGTGAATAGTAACTCGTGAATAATAATTCGTGAATAGTACTCCGACACGAAAAGTGTCCCGAATACCCAATTGAATAATATAACCTCCAGATATTAATTATCATCGAAAAAGATGTCGATTTCTACTAACACCAATAATTTCAACACAAAGAAACTATCAAATTCATATTTAATCAACACGAACTTATTCATCATTAATATTATAACTCACAATATTTAACAATCAGGTTGTTTTCAAGAAAGAAGGGGCTTTCTAAAAAGGATTTCTCCCTATTGGCGTGCAATTAGGTGACCAAATCTCTCCTTGACAGAACTTCTAGACGTTGTAAATATTGCAATTTAATAATATGAATAACTTTGTCGTCTCAATTATTGATTTAATAACATATAAAATATCGACAATAATTGAATCAAATAACGTGAGATACTATGCAACAATTACTGTAGCAATAATTGAACAAAACTGAATAACTTCTCACGTAAATATCAATAATTAATACCGTGTGCTACTATGCAACCACGCGTATTACTGTACTTTTACTACCAAGTAGTTCAACAGTATTAACGGTAAAACTTCCGCCGTTATTTTCATAAAAAATAATTCTGTCGTTTTATTACTACGACAATACTTATGTTGTGGGTTCACCAATGATTGTGCCGTTGTACGAATATTCCCGACAAAAAGAATATTTTCCGACCAAACGAATGTTATATAACAACTTGCGTATTTTGAAAAATTTATAAATATTACACACAACTATAACATTATATCAAATTCACACCATAATATTAAAAAATATTTCGAGAAATTAAAATCTTTTTCATAAGCTTTGGGGTCTCACAACCTTCCCCTAATACTCCGTCGGTTTTAAATTATAGGAATAATATTAATTTTTCAAAGTTAACTTAAGATTTTTTAAATTTAAAATTAACATAATTTTTAAAATTTTAATCAATATAATAATAAATTTCGTAAACTATTTAAAAAGTTCTACCCGTTGTTAATTTATTGTTTTATTGATGAACTGTCTAAATTTAGAGTTTTAAAATATTTTAAGTTGACTTTTAATAATCAATAATTAATGATATTACAGTGAAAATATTATATAATCTCTCAATTAAATAAAATAAAGAGAAAAAGGCAAAGCTACATTAATTAGTTATCCAATTTATGTTAGAATATTTTATTTTTTATGTGGTCTCTACTATTTATGTAATTATCGGGCTTACATATTGTATTAATTTAATCACTTTATTTATGAGTTTGATAATTAATTATGTGGCCTATAAATAATATTCCTAATAGTATCAAAGCAATAATTCATATTATCTGAATAATATTATTAGATAACATTATTGGCAATGTCTAGAAAGTTCTGTCTAAGGAGAGGTTTGGTCACCTAATTGCGCGCCAGTAAGGAGAAATCTTTATTGGAAAGCCCCCTCTATCCTGGGAACGGCCTGGTTGTCAGTATTGTAATTTTGTAATATTATTTGTGAATAATTAATTATTGATTTATATGATAAGAACAATACTGATTTTATGTGGATATAGATGGAGAAAATTTTTAATGTGACAATTGTTGAAAATTAATATTTTATCTTTTTCTGATAAAATAATTTATTTAAATATATTATTATATTTTTAATAATATAATAATGGTGATATTTTTATAATGAATGTGGGATATATGAGTTTATGAGGAGAAAGAGTATTTTTGTTGCCATAAATATTAAAAACAGATTTTGTGTGTCGGTAGACCTATTTTTTGACTGAAAATTTGATTATAGCCTGTAAAATCGTCCGTTTGTGGATTTCGGTCAATTTCTGTTTGGAATTTGGAAAAACTTCCTTCTACAAAGTTGTAGATAATTGAATTTCCTATAAAAACTCGCGAGATTCGAATTTTCTGGCAAAAGGGCTATTTATTATGAATTATTGAAGTTCTGAATCTCCGAAATAATTGATTTTCGGAAGTTTTAATTATTTATTATATAAAAAAGTTTTTTTATTACTTGTTCTAGAAGGTGGCATGTGAGAAATGCTAAGTGACTGAAATCAAACTCTAGAATGAGTGCGTAGGAATTGTTATATAATATATTAATATTATATTAAATTTTCTGCTTTGGTGTTCTAAGCAATTTCCTATAAATAGGGGTGCTTAGGTTAGAATTGAAAATCACACCAGAAACTGAAGTTTTCTCTCTCTATATTATCGAGCGTATTCTTGTGAGTATTTTGAGTATACTTTGAGTATTGTTATACGGTGCAAGTTCAAGTCATAGCCTATATCCGGTGTTTCAACTAGAAGTACTGTCTTTCGAGGTAATGGATGTTATTTTCTTCTCAAATGATATTATTTCTTCTCAAATGATATTATTTCTTCAATATCATTATGCTGAAATATTGATTAGAACTTTTTATCAAATTTAGAACTTTTTCATGTCGGAGTTACTATTCATGAATTACTATTCACGATTTACTATTCATGAGTACTATTCACGAAGCGTGATGATGTTTTTTTTGTGAAATTTCTATCTTTTGGTGTCGGAGTTACTATTCACGTATACAGCACTATTCACGTATACGGCACTATTCACGAATACGACACTATTCACCAAAAAAATAAAATTTCTTCTTTTTGTCCAAAATATCTATTCTGGATACTAGTTTTGATTGTATCCATGTTTTGATCATCCTTGAATTTTACTTCAGTATGATTATTTATGAAGTATTTTTGAACTCAGATTGTTTAAAGTACGAATCCTTAATACTTGTTATTTTGTTTCACTGGATTCGTTTCCTTTAAAATATTTTTCATCATCCTCAGTCCTGAATGATGGTGTTACTGAATATCTTTGGCTCGTAGTCCAAAGATGGTTGATTTTATTATGAATATCTTTGGCTCGTAGTGCAAAGATGTACAGGTGTTGAGATGAACATGAACAATTGATGAATATCTTTGGCCCGTAGTGCAAAGATGAACATGTGTTTAGATGAACATGACCAACTCATGAATATCTTTGGCCTGTAGTGCAAAGATGAATATTTGATTTGATTTGAGATATATATTGATTGATGTTACAGGGATAAAATATTGATGATGGACTTTTAAATTCACAGATGTTAGTAGATTTTATTCTCTACTTAACTCTTCTAATGAATTGTTGTTTCCGCTGCAGTTGTTGATCTAAAACTTGTTGTCTATTGTATTCTATCAGATTTTTCCCTGTTGAAGACTAAGAATAATTTGTTGTACATTATCTTAGTCATAATATTCTTTACTGGGCTAGTTGAGCTCACCCTTTTTTCTTTTTGTTCCATTTTTCTTCTCAGGAGACGAGAATGTAGCGAGTACTAGTCGGGGTATGGAATGAAGGTTCTAGAGAGAGTTGTTTAGTAGTCCTCACCATTTTTTGTAAAATAATGTATCAATAATTATGATGGAAATTTATTTACGTGTGGATATTATCTAGACGGCAATAGTTTATATGTTGTAATAATAAAGTTGTAGTTATTTCTGTACCATGTAATTGACGACCCAGAATGGGTTGGATGGAATGGACCTATTTTGGGGGCGTCACAATTATTAATACCAAGAAGATGATTTTTATGTAGTTGTAACCTTGTGAAACAATAGTGATTACAAACAAAACATGCCCCCCTAAGATAACTTTGCAAATTTATAGCCTTTATTATTTAAAAGATAATTCGGTCTAAGACTATTTTCTTTAGTATCCTACATTTGGTGTTGATTCAGAGACGTGCAGTATCTGTGGAGTACCTATATTTTACTAGTGGGTTAAATAAAATATAAATAAATAGGAAAAGATTTAAATAGCCTTTAAATTATGAAAGTCACAATTATTTATCTAGGGTATCATGGATATATATATATATATATATGGTCAGAATCAGATAAAGGATCCCTTACTTTTTTAAAATGAGGGATTTTTTTTTTACTTTTTTTTAAATCAACTAAAAAAAAAGTTTAATATTTTATGGAACTGAAATTTTTTCATAATACAGTGTTTTGGGTGTGATTTGGGTACGTATAACAAAACATGTATGTATAGTCTGGGCAGACTGTACCACCACCTTTTGGTATAGGTATTTAGGGTCCTTAACACTAATATACAACAATTAGAAAGTAATTACAAAAATAAAACACACACAGAATAATTAAAAAAATAAAACAACACAATATAAAATTGATAAAATCAGTCCTATATTCAAGCAACTGAACAGAACACGCTCCTACATTTAAGCATTTGAACAGAACACGCAACTTTGATATTGGAGAAATCCAAATCTTCTGGCGCGACATACTGAGATCGGAGAAGACGAAAATTTTTGTCGCGACGGCACGCTGAGATCAACAGCAACTCTGAGATCGGAGAAAAACAGATCAACGACGTATCTACCGGAGAAGAAGAAATCTCTTGTCGCGACGCAACTATGAAATCGAAGAAAAACATAAAAGATCGACAACAACTTCAAGATCTGATTGTTGATCGTACTGCACTAATTGTTGATTCGTTACAATTTTGTATACCGAGATATTTGAGTTTCCAATTTATATGCATAGTGTTACCCCGTGTTTACTACGTATTCGTCTATTGGTTACCTTTCTCAACTTTTTCACTCTTTAAATGGTCACAAAGTCAGAATAATGAATGTTTTGAATGCAAAATGCATTTTAAAATATGTTTTATACTCTAGTTACTAAATACATATAAATTGGTTACTGTTTATTATTGATTTGGTTACTGTTTATTATTAATTTGGTTGATGTATAATGTTTATATGCTTGCTTTATAATTTTAAACATTATTCTACTGATATTTTTTATATTAATGATTACTTATTAAATATATTGGTTGCCTTCCTGCAACTATTGGTTACTGTCTAATCTGGATTTAGTTAGTATATAATGTTAACTTGGTTACTTTGTAAAATTGCAATGGTTACTGCATAATGTTACCCCAGTTCATGTTCTGGTTACTAACATTATGTAGTTTGGTTACTGTTTGACATTGTGATGGTTACTTTACAGACCATAAGCTAACAGTATTATTATCATATATATTGGTTACTGTCTAATATGTATTTAGATGTTGTAAGGTGTTTATTTGGTTACTGTATAATGTTATTGTGGTTTATAATTGTTTCTTTAATATTGGTGGTTACTTTACAGACCATAAGCTAACAGTAATATTACTATATATATTGGTTCCTGCAACTGCTGGTTACTGTCTAATCTGAATTTGGTTAGTATATAATGCTAACTTGGTTACTGTGTAAAATTGCAATGGTTACTGCATAATATTACCCCCAGTTCATGTTCTGGTTACTAACATTATGTAGTTTGGTTACTGTCTGACATTGAGTTGGTTACTTTACAGACCATAAGCTAACAATAATATTACCATATAATTGGTTACTGACTAATATGTATTTAGATACTGTAAGGTGTTTATTTGGTTACTGTATAATGTTATTGTAGTTTATAATTATTTCTTTTATATTGGTGGTTACTTATTGACTACATTGGTTACCTTTATACAACTGTTAATCTGATTATATATATTGGTTACCTTTATACAACTGTTAATGCTGACTTGGTTACTTTGTAAAATTATAGTGCTGACTTGGTCACTAACTAATGCTGACTTGGTTACTGACTAATGCAAACTTAATTACTGTAATGATTATTTGGTTACTGTAATATTGGTTGCTGAAGCATATTAATGTACACTTCTACTTATGTTTTTTATATTAATGGTTACTTGTTAGCTACATTGGTTACATTCTTACAAAAGTTTGCCTTTAGTTGGTAACAAACAAATTATACTAGTTGTTTTTTACTATAAAAATGCAATGCAGAATGTATTTATCGTGTGTATACTAAGTAAATATATGTTGGTTACTGTCTAATTTGGATTTGGTTAGTATATAATGCTGACTTGGTTACTGTGTAATATTATCATGGTTACTGCATTATATTACTGTGTTTTATAGTGATTATATGGTTACTGATTAACTACATTGGTAGGTACCTTCATACATCTGTTAGTATTTAATTTGTAACAAATTCATTACTGATTATTTTGGTTGTAAAATGAATTTAAAAATATTTTTTATAATCTTGGCTACTAATTACATATATCTTGGTTACTGTATAATATGTATTTAGATACTGTAAGGTGTTTATTTGGTTACTCTATACTGTTATTCAGTTTTATAATTGTTTCTTTTATATTGGTGGTTACTCATTGAATACATTGGTTACCTTCATACAACTGCTAATCTGATTATATATATTGGTTGTTGTATACTATTTAATTGGTTACAATATAATGTTTATTTGGTTGCAGTGACAATTTGACAATTTCTGTCAAGTTTAGAGTGTCGGATTTTGGCGTTTTTAGATCCTAATTTTATTGGAAACGGGTCAACGATCAAAAGTCACCAGCTTAGCTGGTGAACTGCAGGGTTTTTTGGTCGAATTCCATCATTTAGGCCTTCAAAATTGCATGTAAAAATTTGGTTTATTTTCTGGTTACTAAAATTATGTAATTTGGTTACTTTCTAATATTGATTTGGTTACTTTATAATGTTTATTCAGTTGTTAGACAATGGCTATTGACAGTAACCAATACAACAAATTTAATTATTTACAGGAATATATAATTTTTTACTGCTAGTAACTATTAACCACATGGTTGGTAACATTTTTGATGGTGAACAGTAACCAAAATTGATGTTGATTAATATTTTAATTTTTGATTCCATCATGAGTTATCAATGTAAAGTAAACATATACATTGAACAATTGGTAACTGTTCTGAAATATTTTTATGTAAATTTTGTTATCCATCTAAAATAAAATTGTTACCTCTATATTCATATTTAGTTACCAACTGGCATAGACCATTTCCAAATAACTTTTATAACTATGTAATTTAAAAGTATCCATCAGCTAGATAAATGGAAACCCTCACATGTACATTAAGCACTTGATAACTGTTCTGATATAAGTTTTTAATTATTTGGTTACTAAAAAAATCTAAAATGGTTACCCTTATATGCATGTTTGGATACCAACTGCACCTCTCAAACTATTTTTATTTTAATATGAGATCTATAAGTAACCATATATATAAATAAAAACTCTCACGTGTATATTTAACGATTGATGTTTGTCCTGATACAAGCTTGTAACTATCTGCTTACTAATAACAGTAACCATAATGTAACATAATAAAACAGTAACCACATAATTGTATGATAGTAACCAAAACAGGTTTTAATGGTAACCAAAACATAAATTTCATATAATGAAATCCAGTTTAGGCAATCCATGTATACTAAACAATTACATATTAACCAGAATAAAAATAACAGTAACAAAAATCCCACATCGAGGGCACAATAATAGTAGCCAAACCATAAGGTAACAGTAACCAAAACAAAATAAAGAAGTAACCAAATAGTTATATTAAAAGTAACCAGAACATGTTTTAATGGTAACCAAAACAGAAATAACCTGTATATCCAACCCAGTTTAGGCAACCCATGTATACTCTCACATGTACATTTAACACTTGATATATGTCCTGATTCAAGTTTGTAATTATTTACAAGAATATATAATTGTTTACTGTTAGTAATCATTAACCACATGGTTGGTAACATTTTTGATGGTGTACAGTAACCAAAATTGATGTTGATTAATATTTTAATTTTTGATTCCATCATGAGTTATCAATATAAAGTAAACATATACAAGCTTTATAACAGTCTTGATACAAGCTTATAACAGTCTTGATACAAGCTTATAATTATCTGGTTACTAACAAGCTTGTATATAAATAGGACACTCACATATGTACATTTAACAATTAATGTTTGTCCTGATACAAGCTTGTAACTATCTGGTTACTAATAACAGTAACCATAATGTGACATAATAAAACAGTAACCATATAATTATATGATAGTAACTAGAACATGTTTTAATGGTAGCCAAAATAGAAACATCATGTAATGAAACTCAGTTTAAGCAATCCATATATACTATAACCATAATGTAACATAATAAAACAGTAACCATATAATTATATGATAGTAACCATAACAGATTTTAATGGTAACTTAAACAGAAACATCATGTAATGAAACCCAGTTTAGGCAATCCATGTATACTAAACAATTACATATTAGCCAGAATAAAGAAATAAAAGTATCTGAAATTCCACATTGAGGGCACAATAATAGTAGTCAAACCATAAGGTAACAGTAACCAAAACATAATAAAGAAGTAACCAAATAGTTATATAAAAGTAACCAGAACATGTAAGATGTGTTTGTAGAAATGGAAGTAGAAATAGAATAGCATAAACCTTGAAGAATATATTTGAAGGAATTTACAAAAATAATACAACAATGTATACTAAGCAAATACATGGTTTATTATGACTTGGGTTTATTATTTACAAAAATAATACATCCACAAACTAATGATGCCTTAAACTTCTTCAACTGTCTTGGGTTCAATTTCTTGGTAATAATGTTGGGGACTTCCATGTCACACCAATATATAATTTTTCCAATGAATTTTCTATTGCATTCCCCATAGTAAAGATTCCATAACTGCAAATAAAAAAAATCAGATTTACACAGTCATTAGTAACCAGATATAAATAATATTTATATCATAAACAGTTTACCAAACAAATACATTGTAACCAAAACAACATATAAAAATAACCAAAATCTCAATTGAGAGAAAAAGAATGGTATCCAAATCATAAGCTAACAGTAACAAAAAGTATACTAATGAAGTAACCAAATAGTTATATGTTAGTAACCAAAATATATATTAATGGTAACCAATACATAAACAACATATAGACCAAACAAAATTTAGTCAACCCATATATTAAGCAAATATATTGTAACCAGAACAACAAAAAACAGTAAGCAAAATCCCAACTCAAGGAAACAAAAATAGAATCCAAATCAGAAACTAACAGTAACCAAAAACATACTAAATAAGTAACCAAATATTTATATGATAGTAACCAAAATATATTTTAATGGTAACCAATACATATACAACATGTACACCAAAATCAGTTTAGTCAACCATGTATACTAAACAAATAAATGGTAACCATAACAACATAAAAAAGTAACCAAAATACCAAATCAAGGTAACAAACATGGTATCCGAATCTCAAGCTAACAGTAACCAAAATATAATGCAGAAGTAACCAAACAGTTATATGATAGTATCTATTTTTTATTGCTTGACGTAGCTACAACGTAAGCATTACATCAAGCCCCCATAAATTAGTCTAGTATACTAAACAACATGTAGTCCAAACTCAGTTTAGTCAATCAATGTATACTAAGCAAATACATTGTAACCAAAATAACATATAAAAGTAACCAAAATCCCAATTGAGGAAAAAAGAATGGTATCCAAATCATAAGCTAACAGTAACAAAAAATATACTAATGCAGTAACCAAACAGTTATATGTTAGTAACCAAAACATATATTAATGGTAACCAATACATAAACAACATGTACACCAAAACCAGTTTAGTCAACCATGTATACTAAGCAAATACATGGTAACCATAACAACATAAAAAAATAACCAAAATACCAAATCAAGGTAACAAAAATAGTATCTAAATCCCAAATTAACAGTAACCAAAACATAATACAGAAGTAACCAAACAGTTATATGATAGTAACAATAACAAAATTTAAATTAACACATCTTTAAAATTTTTTGGTTTGGAAATATCTTCTGGCTATGAACTTGAACTTCTTCCCATGACATTTGTCGCCATGATCTCTTTCCGAATAACATCAAGAGGTAAGTTTGAAGCAAAATTTCTATTATCTCGATAATAGAACATGTATGCTTTCTGATCCAAAACATTCTTTTCACTAACTTGAACAACCTGTGAATCAACAAGTGCAACAAAAGTAAATTAAAAAATAATCAAAAAAATAAAGGACTATTAGACAATGCAAACCAGTTGCATCCCTAATAGCATGAAGGAGATCAATATTCATTAACCAATTTACGCCACCCAGTACGAACAACTATGACGAATAAGAAGAAGAAAAATATTCATTAACCTTGTACGAAGAAGAAGAAGAAGAAGAAGAATATTTTAGAAAGTACGAAAATTATAGAAGTTGGGAGAAAAAGAAGGAACACGCGTTTCAAAAAAAATCCACCTGATTTGCCATATCAGTCAATTAATAGTAATCCCTTAAATTAAGGAATTCTAATTACATTAATATTGTAAATAAATATGAAAAAGTATAATATTTTTGTAATTATTTTATAGGTGTATGATTTTTGTAATTATTTCTTAAAATGTACTAATATATGTAATTTATCCTATTTAAAACACGCCCAAACATTGTATTATGGAAAATTTCAGTTTCATAAAATATTAATTTTTTTTAGTTATTTTTAAAAAAAAACAAAAAAAAATCCCTCATTTTAGGAAAGTAAGGGATCCCTTACTTGATCATTTCTGTATATATATATATATATATGTGTGTCTAATAACTTATTTTTGTATCCAATTAAAACCCCTATTGAATAAATTGTTCATTTTTTATTCAGGTCACGAATTTTTGATCTCAAATTATGTCTCAAATAATATGTCATTATTATATTAATTGAGTATATCTTTTCTAATTAATTATGTCATATGGTATATAAAATAAATGTGAGATAAAAAAATTAAAATTCCTAACATTATCTTTTTAAAAATAAGTCATCACATGCAAAATAATTTAATTTCACAAAAAAAAAATCATATTTTTATTGATGATGATAATTTAGAATAACACTAAAATTTCTGGGATCTGTCACCATAATTTTATTATTAACTTATTAATTCTAAATTAAAAATTTTATGCCATCTGTTTTTCCAAAAAATATATCTAATTTGTAACATTTATAAATATTAAAAATTCATTTACAATTTTAAAAATTATAAAAGATTTATTTTTTTGCAAAACCGATAAATTGTTACTTTAATAAATATTTTTTTCTCACAAATATTTATCTATTTAGCTACTATAATAAACCGGATAAATTCAAGTTTTAACGTATCTATCTAGTCCAGTTGTAATAAACAAATCTAAATTCTAAGCAAGCTTTCCATAAATTAAACTGGTGAAGTTGATTTAATTAGATTTGGAATCCGCTTGTCAGACAGAACAGAAAAGTCGAGGAGAGAGAAAGAGGAATGGCGTGGTATATGGTAAAGTGAAGAATCATGCTCTGCTCACACAATAATTAATTTATGGAGCTCTAATAAGGTAAACCCTTTTAGCTCTCTTCGATGTTCTTTGTACAAATTTTTTAGAGCCTTATTAGAATTCTAATTCCATTACTTCATTAATCTGTGGGTTTCTGTTAGTTTTCATGGTTGAATTTGGTGGATTTCTGTTAGTTTCAATGGTTGAATTTGGTGGGTTTCTGTTAGTTTTCACTTTTCATTGTTGAATTTGTGCTCTCTTGCTTGAAGCTTCAAAAGTTGTTCACTTTAGGTCAGAATTTTTTTGGATTTCAAGGTGTTGTTCTATGGGGTCTTTTGTAACTCTTCAAAAAAAAAAATGATTCATGAGAAATTTCATAAACTTTTTGATTCCATTTCTGTCTTTAAAGTTTTTAGGTGGGAATTTTAATTTTGGTATCTGTTTTTCCCTTTATTTTGATGACATTCAAGTTATAGTTGTAGCTTACTGTTCCTATATGCAATTAGATAATTGTAGGTATGGAATTATGGGTATGGAATTATGTGGAAATCTTTCATATGTAGTTTTTTCACTCAATTTTCTGAGGTTGAAATTGTCAATTTTTAAAATATGATTTTTCCCCAAAAACTGAACTTGGTAAATATTTTCCCCCTTTTATCTTTGCGCATATACCTGAACTTATAAAAGGTAATTTGGTTTTTCTTGTAAGTTGTAGAAACATTATTCTTTTTTCTATTTTTTGTTTGTTGGTTCTAATTGGTCATTTATTTAAGAAAAGAAATATAATTCAACATTTCTTTCCCTTTTAAAAGCCTAAGAGAAATAAACTTTCTTGTTACATTCCATTTATAGTTTGGAACACTCTTGTTTTATGTTCTTTTTACTTTTAATGAATAGAGGAAGTGAGAATTGAATTATGAGTACTCGTGCTTTCATAATGAGGCTTAAGAAGTGGAAAAGTTGTTTCTGATTAAAGTGTCGAATTTTAGAGTGCTTTAGGTACTCCATGAGGTCTTCTTTAATTAGAGAATCATCTTTCCTTGCCTGTGCTTTTTCATCCATCATTTGCCCCCTTGTTTCCTTAATTATCAAGCTATGTGGAAGAATTTGTGACAAAAATATTCATTTAATTTGCAGATATTGTCTTGCGCGGAAGTGATTGATACTTGGTCATTGTTTGACCTGAATAAAGCTACTGGAGTATAATTTATGCACCGTTGGTTTACTATAGATATAACAATTCGGCTCTTTGTCGTCTTGCTCTAGTAAATGTCATTTCGCAGTATAGTGCATGATGTAAGACATGGTTTTGGGAGCTTATCGAGACGGAGCTTTGAGGTGAGACTTCCTGGTCATCATCATAGGGGAAAGTCTCATGGTGCGGTCCATGAGTTGCATGATCAACCTGTAGTTATCCAGGATAGCTGTTGGGCTAGTCTCCCGCCTGAGTTACTTCGTGATGTGATCAAGAGGTTGGAGGCGAGTGAGACTACGTGGCCTGCTCGCAGGCACGTTGTTGCTTGTGCTGCCGTTTGCAGGTCATGGAGGGCTATGTGCAAAGAAATTGTTACAAACCCAGAACTATCGGGAAAGCTTACTTTCCCAGTCTCTCTGAAGCAGGTGGGTTCTTTCTGCTTCTTGGTGTTACTTTGATTGTGTAGCTTTGTTCTAACTGTTCAGCAACTTTATCCAGCAGATATTTATCAACAAAATAGGCACTCTACTGAGTATCCCTTCTAATTTACTTGAGTACTTAATTAGAGGCTTTTGTTGATATGAGTACTGCAAGTGACTTTCTTATTAATTTTTCGTATGCGTATTATAGCTATAGACCCAGGGAGGTAATGTTGGGTATATGACCCCACTAAGATTTGTCACATAAATTTCTAGTTGTATTTTTTTGAACCAGCTAGTGTTTGACGCTCCCATACTATACTTAATACGATTTTAGCTAACTAAAAGAGCAATAATTTGATGAAACTAAAACAAAAACTTCGCTCTCTTCTCTTGTTAGGCGGCGGAGGGGGCGCCTAGTGCTTAGGACGCCTACATGGTCTCTAGGCGTTTCCCTGGGCAGACTAGGTGTTTTTTTAGGCAGTCTCATTTATTTATTTTTGTATTGTACATATTTGTTAAACTACACAAAACATATAGTAGATGTATTTTTTTTAAAAATTTTATATGAAACATTACTAAAAGAATAATCTTTTAATGCTTAAACAATTCATTTTAAGTATTGTAGAGTTTGAAAGTAGGGATTTGATTCTGACTAGGCATGCGCCTAAGCTCCCGGCCAAATTTAGACGGTAGAGGACCTCCTAGCTCCTAAGCAGGGGATTAATCGGACCTAGGCGAGGATTTTTAGAACACTGAGAAATAGTACATGCTATTACTACTCTAATCTAGGCCAAAGGCAAACCTACGTCATGATAACCCCCTTTGAAACACTTTGGTCGTGTTCCTGGATCAGAATTCAAATAATGAATAGAAAAAAAAAATAGATAGAAAAAATAGTTACTTCGAAGTGGGTGGTAATTATGTTTTAAAATTAAACTTTAAAGTTCTTTCTCTAGATTTTACTCAAAACTACAGAGCCATGCCAAATCTGATTGTCAAATAGAATCAATTGAGCTATTTATGACAAAGAGAGAGGGTAATTTAAAATTTGAAATAGACATGATATCTTTATTTATGGCTATAATTTTGGTGGTATTAATGCTAATTGGTGGAGTAAATAATATCTTAAAATATGTGCAACAGTTTAGCCAATAATTTGATGAGAGAGTGATTTCAGTTATTATTTTTTTCTTTTAAAATACTGAAGCTTGTTGAGTATTTGAAACACATACGATTGATCATTTTGCTGTGATATATAGAAGACCTATAAATCGGATCAGAAAGTGCAGGTGTAACTCTGTCCCTTGTTTGGACTAACTATTTCATCTTGTCAGCTTAGTATTAAGAACCTTTAGCGCATACATCAAGATAAAAAAACATGTATGAAAATTACAAGGAACGATATGCACAACTTATGGAGGTATGCTCTCATTGTTGTTTGTTTCTGTACTGGTTGGCGGTTGCCTTTAAGCAGAAATTTCTCTAAGTTATCTTTACTATGATTATTTTATACATAAATCTTTTCTATATTGCATGAACTTAGTTTTTGTTTTGTTTTTCCTTGCTTCTTTCCTTATAATGACTTAGCTTATATGATTATGAAGACTTTGATTTAATATATTTATTTATATTTAAATCTTTGATATGTGTGGATGCATGTTCATGGTTAAAAATTACATGTTATGTATTGAGTTTAGTTGATCTATTAATTTCTACGTTACAAGTTTTTAACAGTTAGATAAATACGTGATAGACTCGCAAATTTTTGTTTTGTTGTCTCCATAGGTATTACCCTCTCACATAATTTTATGGCTTTGCCAAACAGCCAGGATCTCGGGATGGCACCATTCAGTGTTTTATCAAGAGAGACAAAGCGAAATTAACTTACCATCTATTCCTTTGCCTTAGTCCTGGTAAGTGTTTCTCCCAATTGTTTAGATGATACTAGTTACATAATATTGTCAAATTCTATGAATATGCTTTTGGTTGTTGGGGAATGGGAGTAATCATATATTGAGTGCAATCAGCCTCCAAGTACTCTATTTTAATGTCATGGTTGGGCTTTATATAACCACAGTTAGTTAGTTTTATAATCCGACGGTATCTTCATGTTTTACCTTGAATTTTCATCAAGTTCATTTGTCAATATATGCAAAAACATTTGCGAGCGAGAATGATTTTTTTTTTTGTAGATGCAGCCTCAGTTACTAACTCTGCTAAACACAGATGGATATGCTTGGTTCAACAAGCTATGATACTTGATTCTTGTTGAATTTATACTAATTTCTGAAACCTCTTTACTACAGAAATGACATTTTAGGTTTCTGGTGCCTTCTAGTCAGTTTACTGGTTACATCTAATTACTAGCTAATTACTCTCATGCCGCATGATTAATATGCTTCACATTTTTGTACTCTGTTTCTTTGAGTTTGGAAACCAAAGGTGAAGATGGTTGAGCGAGGTTGCTGGCAATCTTGGTCTGTTTAATCCAAATCCTTGGAAATTTACTGATGCATTTAATCATGGTCTATTTTGCTCCCTTTACATGTGTCAACATGGGTGGACATGGGTTTAAGTGTGGGATCCGAGTCAGATCCTTCACTTGTCGGTCCAACACTAAGCACCCATATACTTTTTGGTATTTCTAAATTGAATCATAAACATAATAATTTTTCAGTAAATGCGTCTTTTTTAAATCTTCACTTAAATATACCCCACTAATTATCTTTTTATATTCAATATTCCAGAACAAAATTTTGAGATTATTTCAAAAAATCTTGTAGAACATTATCTTTAAACAATATTACTTGTCATGTCTATCTAAAATTTTGATCATTTTATGTCTTATCCCAGTATATTTTAGAAATAGACAAGTCTGACACCTAGACAATACCAACACCCAATTCTCGACCCGAGTCCATGTAACATAGCTATTTTGTGTAAATTGTATGGTACTGTGAGCTGGTTCATGCTCCCCAGACAACTGTCTTTGTGTGTAATTAACATTAACATAGGGCCAGAGCCAATTGTTTGTTCGATGTGATAGTAAGTAGGCTGTGCTTATGCTCCGCTTGACATCTGCTAACATTTAAAGATTAAAAATAGTTTGATTTAGCTGGATCTGTTATCCAGTAACTCTTTCTTGTTCGATATTTTTGCATTTAATGTTCTATCTACATGCATTACTACGATGCTTTTTCTTATATTATGAATTTGTGGAGTAATATGCATCTTTTGCAGCCTTGCTTGTAGAAAACGGGAAGTTTCTTCTTTCTGCAAAACGAAATCGAAGAACTTCTTGTACAGAGTATGTAATCTCAATGGACGCAGATAACATATCAAAGTCAAGCAGCACTTACATTGGAAAATTGAGGTAGGGGTAGTTTTAGTAACTACGCCATGTGTTTATCGTTGATAACTGATACTGTGATTTCCTCGAGTTTGGTATAAGAATGATGATATAACTTTAAAACAGATTCCATTATGCTCAATTATATCTTAGCTTTTGGAAAGCTGCAAATTCTCATTCTTTGGTAGAGACTTTGGAAAGGATGGTAGGTTGAGCACTTGAGCTGTAATTATTAGGACTGAGCAAAAAACGGATATAACCGAAAAATCGAACACAACCGAAATATTCTGACAATTCGGTTATTTTTACTATTTCGGTTATATCCGAATTTTTGTACGGTTTTCGGTTAGTTTTTACGGGTATTACTTTTGGGTTATTCTGTTTAACCGAATAACCGAACAAAACTTTCCACAGTTCAAATATTTATATAACCGAACAATGTGCACTAGATCTACTTTACTAAATTGATTACTACCCGATAGGCACTACACACTACAGATCTTGAACTCTCAAACCCACTACAGATCTCGCTAAACACTACAGATCTTAGATCTACTTTACTCTCTCATCTCGATTTCTCTCAGATCTTGCCGTCTCAAATTGTCGAAATCGAAAGCTCAACCCATTGGTAACAACATAGGTCAAGAAAGGGGTTCCTCTAACAAGAACGAACCTAAGATTGCTAGAAGGGAGATCCAAAGTGACACTGAGATCATTAAAAGAAGAGATTAAATGGGTTGAATTCGGGTTAGTGTTGTTCAAAGCAGATATGGTGAGATCAGGGTTGAAAACCTGGTACAGAAAAGCAGAGTTGAAGAAAAGAGATGGGTAAGAGACAGAAAGTGAGGAAAGAGAAGATTTGACGAGATAGGGGTGAATGTATTTTCAGGTTGATCGCCATTTTTGAGGACAATGTTTTGGAAGAAGGAATTAGTGGGCAAAGGGGTTGATAACAGGTGGGGAGAAAAGAAAGTGGAAGGATCAGGGAGAACTGTAGATTAGGTTTGGGGGAAAAGGAATGGCTGGTTCGGCCGCTTATGGTGGTGTGAAGATGGAGACATGGTGGGTTTGGGAGATTCAGGCGGTGGTGAAGATGGGTCTGATGGAAACAAGGAAGAAAGATGGGGGAGTTGTATAGCAATCTCTCATCTCGATTTTTTGGGTGGTAACTACTTTAAATTCGGTTATTAACCGAATAACCGAATAACCTATTCGGTTATTCGGTTAGTACAAATTTCGGTTGCTTGTTCGGATAGTTAAAACAATGTATTTTTGATTTTCGGTTATAACCAAAATTCTTATTCGGTTCGGATAATAACCGAATGCTCACCCCTAGTAATTATGGGATTTTCCATCTCTGGCCTTGACCCCCTGTGCCCAACTTCTCTATGCCATTTTGATGTTGTACCTGGTCAAAGAAAATAACCCACTTGAAAAAAACTACTATTTGATAACGAGTAAATGCAGTCAATTGTTAATTCACTGTAGGTTCTGTTTTATCATACATTTAATTGTCCTCGTACTTAAAATATTTCTCTAAAGTTAACTACTCATGCTGACCGTCTTTATTTTGTTTTATAGTAGCCTTTTCTAAATAAAAAAAGTGTTAGGTTTGTGCATACTACTTGTTCAGAATGTAAATGTTGTACAGCCTTGTAATTTCTTTTAAGAAGAAATATTATTTGTTGGTCCTGCATCTGACTTTGATCCTCATTTAGCTCCAGTACAGAAAAATAAAAGAGGTATTTGTAACGACCTGAACTCGCCACAAACCCAGAGAGCATCAACTGTGTCTAACCCACATAATCTGACGTGGGGTCTGCGATATTTCGATATCCCCGACTTCTTGATATCCTCGAGAAGGCGTAGTCAAATCATTGTGCACAGTCAAAATCCCCAGGGGATATGCGGATTCTAGATCCACCACACCATGAGGAGTCACCGCTTTGATACCACCCTGTTACCATTTGTAACGTACCGGACCCACCACAAGTCTGGATCAAGGCTTAATCCGCTGTCCCAAGAACATCAATTTGGGTCTTCTTGGCCCATCATAGGCCGAGGTAATGACTTCTTGGTGTCTATGGTAGCAGGGTTGAGGCCTTATACATAATCCGATTTGGGACTACCATAATACATAATTGATGAAAAATTTACAGGAGAGGTGGAAAACACTTGGTTTTTGATTTAACGATCCCTCTCTCCCTCCCTCTTGGTAAATGGTGCTTGTTAACTATCTTAAAATATTAAATTATTTCGGACAATGATGCAAGAAAGGCTTCAATATTTTCTGGAATGACTTTCCTATCATGCCTTCTGTTTGGTGTTCTGTAGCATAGACTGATTTGCATTTCTTATGACCTTGTCCATTTTTTTCACTTGCTTGTATCAACACTATCCTTTTGCCTTTGAACTTAATGTGAATATGCACACTTCAGGCTTTACAATAATGTCTTACATTTCTTATCTATTTTTCTCTCTTCAGGTCTAATTTCTTTGGCACAAAGTTCATAATTTATGACACACAACCTCCACACAACCGTGCTCATATTTCTCCACCTGGTCATTCAAGCCGTCGATTCTACTCGAAAAAGGTTTCGCCAAAAGTCCCTGCTGGAAGCTTCAATATTGCCCAGGTCACATATGAGCTGAATGTACTGGGCACAAGAGGCCCACGCAGGATGAACTGCGTCATGCACTCAATCCCCACCTCAGCTCTTGAGCCAGGTGGGACAGTTCCAGGGCAGCCCCAGCTCATCCCTCGTTCTCTTGAGGATTCCTTCCGGAGCATCTCCTTTTCGAAATCAATCTACGACTCAACTGAGTTCAATAGCTCCCGGTTTTCAGACATTGTCGGTCCGCACAAGGAAGATGAAGAGGGAAAGGATAGACCTTTGGTTCTACGAAACAAGCCACCTAGATGGCATGAACAGTTGCAGTGTTGGTGTCTTAATTTCCGGGGAAGGGTAACTGTTGCATCTGTGAAGAATTTCCAGCTGATTGCTGCCACACAGCCTGCTGCTGGTGCACCAACACCATCACAACCAGCACAATCGGATCATGATAAGGTTATATTGCAGTTTGGCAAGGTTGGGAAGGATATGTTTACCATGGATTATCGATATCCTCTTTCTGCATTTCAGGCATTCGCCATATGCCTGAGCAGCTTTGACACAAAATTGGCTTGTGAATAAAAAAATACAATAGAAAATTAATTGGATTTGCCCCTTTTCTTTTCTAGGTTTCATAGGATGGATATGCATGCAGTTGGGTGTATTACTCATTGGCACACTGGCAAGTGCATAAGAAATTTATTTGCCATTTAGGGCTCTCTCTTTCATTATTTTGCCTTTTCTTCATTTTACTCTGATTTAGTTTGCTTGTAAATTGTAATGTTACAGTTGCCAATGATAAATTGTTTTGTTGAACTTTAATTGATCTTTTATACGTTGAAATGGAAAAATAGAGATTCAGAATGTTCTTGTGCAGCCTGCAGTTCTTTGAAATTGTCATACTGCTGTTGATCTTCAACAGAATGTTCCTAGTCCATCTCTATTAAGTTTTATTCATTTATATAAATAATTTGAGTTTGTTTTTTTGTTTGTCATTTAAATTTTATTAATTTATTTATATAAATGATTTGAGCTCGAATAAGTGTTTTTTAGTTCGTTTATATAAATGAGTCGAGTTCAAATGTTTTCTTCTTTACTTCTTTTAATTCCATTTGAATCACTCAAACTCATTTTTTATTATTAAATTAATAATAATAATAATATTAATAATAATTTTTTATTATCTTGTGAACCCATTAGCGAGAACTTAATCTCTCCCTTATTGTCTCTCTTATTTAATAAAAAATAATAATTTTAAATTGTACCAGACCATTATACACTCAATCCTAAGGAAGGTTTTGTTATTTATTACTAGTATAGATTAATCAATAATTCTCATAAAATCAACAAAAACAAATAATGAAATTAACATGGACTTTCCTTCATTACCCCAATTAATTATAAAAGCCCACTAGGCCACGAGGACCGAGGTCAGGATATTCTAGTCATACGGAAGTAAACCAAATTCCAATGCTCAAAACCCTAGTTTCTCTGCTCAATTTCTCCGCCCGCAGCTCCGCCGTCGAAATATATGTATAGATAGATAGTTCTATATCCTTTTTTCTGCTACATTTGTTGGAATTGCCCGATGATGGAAAATCATATTGTTGAGCGGTTTCTGGTGGTTTGAACTCATTTGCTTTTATTCCTCACCGGAAAAATTACGTTTTTATAAACTATAAATACACTACTGCACACACGGGCACTTGTTTTCTTCATGGTGGGGTGTAAAGGCTTTTGATGAACTCCATTAGATAATTAACCGTTGATGATTTATTAAAGCTATGAGATCTGAGGGCTTTATACTTTTTTTTATAGTACGATTTAAGTACTATATATAAACATGTGTATTTTGTTTGAGCATTTTGTGTACATTTGTTGATTGAAATTAGTAGCCTGGAAGTTATGTTATGTCTCATACAATTTCAACCTTATTGTGTGTTTCAAAATTTCAATTTGATGAAAATGCATTGACTAGAACAGCTTGTTGCAAAAATGGGATGAAAATGAATCTAGTGTAGTAAAATGATGTTTTACATCGAATTGGTTATATGATGAAGATGACATTATTGATTTGTGTTTGAAGGGCCTTATTAGGAAGATGTTAAATTTAGCTCTAAATTCCTACTTCTTTAACTAAACTTTAAAATTTGAATTCATACAGCAGTTATCAAATTAAATTAGTTTTTCGTTTCACTTGGAGAACAAATTAGAAAGCTCGATGATGGAAAATATCTATTTATTGATAGTTGGTTTTGTTAATCAATTGCCTTTCGAGTCCACCTCTATCTGTCTATCTATCTATCTATACTTCTTTGTTTCATCTCTATTATGTGTGGACTTGTAAAGGCAAATGATTAGATTTAACAAACAATGATTATCTCAAAGCTATGAGATCTGAGGGCTTTCTTTTGTTATAATTCTCTACCTTTCATGGTTTTACTAGTTTGCAGTTCTGTGCACTTTTCTGTCATTAGTTAGAAAATACATAAATATATCATTCTATAATTTGCCAGTCATTGATAGATTGATGATTACAATTATCATACTCTAGTATTTAATGATTTCTTGCTTTCTTTTCATGTTTAGCCTTTAAACTACTTGCTCTACGCCTCTACCTCCACCTACCCAATAACTAGGGAAATACTCTGGTCTACTTTATATGGTGGTGTAGCCTATATTTTGTTAGTGTTCTGATCAATTGTTGCATCTATTACTGTTTGGTCTGATATATTTTCTTGGCTACAATGTTTAAACTGCGGTGTGCTGAATTAAGACTGAAATAGACCTTAGTAGTTGGTTAGATGGATCTTTTGTTACTTATCAAAATTTTCTATTTTGTGTTTATTTTGGGGTTGCAAGTTGTCTAGAGGCCGCTGTTGTTACGTATGTATAGGGGTAAAGTTTGCATTCTGTTTTAAAATTTTAAATGCATGCGTTTATGTATGTTATTTATAAGTATAAATTTGTAATTGTGTTACTATCATAATTTGCTCTCTTGAAATCTTTAAAGAATTTATGCTGCATGATGAATTGTATTGTGGAAATCTCTTAATGTTTTGACTTGTGAACATTTGCAATTAAATGAATTGGCCTCTTGATTATGTTGTCTTATAATTTCAGAAATACATGCTTATCTTATTTTTTTGTTTGCTTAGGCCAAATTTTTATTGTTTGTGCTTTGTCCTCTACGATAGTGATTTGGAAGGACTTTCACATACCTTCCTTTGAGCTGCCTTAATAGTTAATCCAGCTGCTTTAATAGTTTTGATAGTTCCCGATGATGAAGAAATTCATTTTGTGTAGTGGTTACATACCTCCCTCAAGCTGCCTTCATCCTGCTGCTTTAATAGTTCTTGATAGTGCCCGATGATGAAAAACTCATTTTGTGGAGTGGTTGCTATGACTTTCATCATAAACCTTCCCTATCATCAACATCATCATTCTTCTTCTACTACTACT
The DNA here is from genome assembly GCA_020205505.1 of Panax japonicus. Classification (NCBI taxonomy): domain Eukaryota; kingdom Viridiplantae; phylum Streptophyta; class Magnoliopsida; order Apiales; family Araliaceae; genus Panax; species Panax japonicus. The sequence continues at coordinate 41,195,377 of CM035098.1, forward strand.
ATTACTGCTACCTTCTTGTTATTATTATTATTATTATTATTATTATTATTATTATTATTATTGTCATGATGGGGGATAGGCTTTAATGGAAGTCTTTAGACTTGATCTTCAATGACTTATGATAGCTATGAGTTATTGAGATCTGAGGGCTTACTTGTATAACATTTCAGTTTGCCATAGATTGTTGTTTTTTCTTTCCATATTTACATCCCACGTTCTTTATTTATTTTAATTTTCTTTGGGACAATTGGACTGGAAAATTGATCCAAGTGATTCCACCATAATTCTATTCTGTCACTTTGAAGTTACTTCCTTAAATAGTTAAAGACAATTACTACCTGCCCACTTAAATTTTGATACCTGCCTTCTTATTTAACACTAATTAACTCTAAAATTAAATAAGAGGTCAGGTGTCGCATAAGAGGGACATGAAAAATGGGAACAGAGGATTTGCTATCTAGTTGGTCCAAGCTGTTGCTTAGGTATTGGTGAGAGTTTCAACAATCTTCGTGATGATGAACCTTGATAGCTGGGTGGATATATTTTTGTTTTAATATTTGACATCTGAAAAAGGTGGTTTGGTGATTCTTTTTTTATTGGAGGGGTCTTTAAGGGGACCCTAAAATTATTGTTGTGTAAATACTTGTTATTCTATCGTAATATCTCGTCCAAATCACTCAATTGACGGCCTCTGAGTGTTTTAGCAAAAGAAAAAAAAGGTTTCAAGTACCAAGTAGGATGCCATTCTGTTTCCATTGTTTAGTTCCTCATTATGGACAGAGGCCAGAGGGAGTATCTATTTTGTAGCAGTGGTTCATGGTCCTCTTTTTCCAAAAATAGAAACTTTTTTTTTCTTCTAGAAAGGTTGCTGAACCGTTTACTCCTAAAACAAGAAACTGGAAATCATTTGGGTAAGATGCTGATCCCACTTTATAATTCTATTGGAGTAGATGCCGGGGTCATCTAATTCAAATTCAAGTGGACTACTACCACCTTGTCGAATACTTCATTTATGTTCCAATCAGGGCCATCACTGACTTGGCCTGGTCTTTTATTGCTAGTCACAAATATCATGAACATATATTTGGCTCCCCCTCCCCCTCCCCCTCCCCCTTCCCTTCCCTCTCCCTGGATTGACCTGACCCATGTTCTAACAATACACAAGTCTGATAGATAGATAATCAAAACACCAATACTTACCAGCTATTATCGTAAGATTTTGACAACTATTTAACCGCGGGCGGGCGTCAGTAGGGTGTTAAGCTTTAGGCTAATTAATGATATGATTGATTCAATTTCTTTACATCTCATCCTCCCTGAACTGATGATATAAAATAATAAAGCAGCTACCTGAATATTGCTGCTAAATCCATCCATCCATCCATCAACCTAATATTAAGAAATGTGTTGTTGACTTTTGGTACAAAGATTCAGTTAAATATTGCAGTTACAGTTGCATATTCTACTGCTAGACTAGTGAGTAGTAATCTTTGGCTTTCGCTGTTTGTTTTACGGAGGTCGGTTCACTTTCTGGGCCTTCCATCATTTCCGCCGTAGATTTTGGGTTCCTTTATCCTCTTTAATGGACAAGACAACTAGGCAGTTGATAGCATTTACTCCCTCCGTCCCAAATTAATTGCTCAGTTTTGACTTTTTAAAGTCAAATTGACCATTTTTAAAAATAATCTTTTTACTATTTTTGTTAAAATATAGGTGAAGAGATTATAACCAAAAGAAAGTATATACCATTTATTACTAATCCCAATTTTTATAATATTAGAAATATATTTATATATGCTTAATTATTAATTCTAAAAAAAGTCAATTTGACTTAAAAAGGTCAAAATTGAGCAGTTAATTTGGGATAGAGGGAGTACTACTTTTCTTGCAACTACTTTGGGGAGTTGGAAATGTTAGTTGAATAATTCCAAAATTTTGGACACTTTTTATCCTATTTCAAACCGTGTAACAGAGCATCTGGACCCTCTTCCCTGCTCACATGCATGTTCTCCCAATAAATGTAAACAATTTGAGTCTATTGATTTGACTTGTTAGAGCATTTCCAAGAGTATCAGCAAAAAAAAATTCTTTAAATTGAAGTTTGTTGATTTACGTGACAATTTAAAGAACATTATTTATTACTTTTATATTTTGTGTTTCATCATTCTATTCAATTCAATGAGCTGTACATCAAACCCATCAAACGTAATACTCTCTTCGTTCCCAAAAGATTGTGGTTTTAGAATAAAAAATATTTGTTCCAATTTATTTGTTGTTTATAACTTTTTAGGTGAATAAATTATTTATTTTTCTATATCACCCTTACCTTCTCTCATTTTTTCAAGAAATTCTCTTTCTTGTATTAATAGTTTTTAACTTCTCATAAAGGGGTAGTGATAGAATTTTAAATAAATTTTAATTGTTAAATGATAGTATTAAATGACTTTCTTAATCTGTGTAAAAATGTTAAACGACAATCTTTTATGAAGGAGGTAGTATATGTTTTTAACCTTTAATTGTAGATTTAAAGAGTGAGAAGGAGGTTGTAGATATTATTACTAAAGTTGAAGAGGCTGTTGGAAAAGATTTTTCTGATGTGGCTCGTCTATTTAAGTATTTTAAAGTGGTTGAAGAGACTATTAGAGATGCTTTTACTAAGTTAAATGATAAAATTCGACTCGTTTAATTAAAATGTTAAATGAGCCAATCAGGCCTGAAGGTGTTTGTTTACTGGTCTAGTCGCGTAACACTAAATAACTATATTTTTATCAACCAAAAGTATTATGAACAATATACAATTACGTTTTAGAATAAAAATATAATCATTTTGAGTTATTTTGCAATTATATTTTTGTTAGAATTTAGTGTGAATAAAGATAAAGCCTGAGATTTGTGGAGGAGGGTAAAGTCTGGTCATATTGGAATTTTTCAAAGTCAAGGTCAAATTGGAATTTTTTAAAGTCAAGGTCAAGAAATATTCATAGCATAAAGGGGATGTATTGGGGCTGTTAAAAGCTTTGTGGTTGGCCATGTTTGGGAGACCAAAAAAAATTAAAGGATGGGCCCACTTTCAGTTTATTCTGTCCCTCTAAATTCTAAAACTCAGTCTTCTTCACCATCTCCTCCTTCGGGATAAACTTTTATTTTTCAGAAAAGAAATAAAATGGACCACCCCCACACCCACTCCCACTCCCACGCCCACCCCCACGCCAACCCCCACCCCAACCCCCAACGTTTGGTACCACCAATAGATAAACGAAAAAAATATATGTATATAAAACTTAATTTTTCTTTATTCTGGAGCTTCTTGAAAAAGATTTGGCAACCTAGGGTTTAATGGTGACATTTAATATTAAATTAATTTGGTTATAAATATCTTCACTAAAGGAGTTAAATTTAGAAATGAATATATTTTAGAGAATTGTTAAATTAACAATACTTTATTTTCATAACAAAAGTGTTGCTATAGATGTATAGCGACGGTGAAAACCGTCGCTATAAGTGATTGAAAAATCACTATTTTTTTTCTTAATTAAAAAATGGACACGAAAGAAGAAAAAAGTTGTGTGGAGACTAGAGAATAACAATGAATACTCCATCCGTCTCATAAAAAAAAATAGTGCCGTTTATCGATATTATTTATTAATATTTATTTGCTCCATTAACAAATTAGTCTCATTTATAAAATTTTAATTATACATTTGTGTCTTTTATTTACTTTAAATTTATCGAGCATTTAATTTAATAGTAATGGTATATTATAAAAGAAATGAGACTATGTTTCGAATTTTTTTTATTAAAAAAATGGTAAATGTGATATGGTATTTTATACAATCAAACTATGTTTTGAAATAAAATAAAATAAAATGTTTATATGTATATCAAATTTAATTGTAATGAAACAATACTTGGAGTGAGTTAAGAGAACCTTTTTTTCTTCCCAAAATTGGGTAGAGAATCGTGCTGATAACGTGTTATAAAAGATTACTAAAATTAAGAACTAAGATGGTTAGAGAAAAGAGAACATTCTCATTATATTTATCTGTTTCTCATTCTCTTTACAATACAACTATTTATAGGTACATTAACATCAATATTTGGAGGTTTTAAAACTCAAAGGTCATGAGTTTCAAATCTTAAAGGATATGAGAGTTACAATGTTCAAAGGTCATTAAAATAAAGAAGGGTAGGAATGTATCTAGACATGGGTAGGAATGTATATAGACATGAATATAACTAGACATCCACACACAATGTGTAATTTTATAACATCTTCATTATTATCTGAAGGTTTCTTACTTGATGATCCAAATTTGTTGGGTGAATTTCCAATTCAAACTAATGTACCAATTTAGACTCCCGAAAATGAGCCCAACAAAAGAACAGGGCGAAAGGGAAATTACACAATTGAAGAAGATGCCCTTCTTGTTTCCGGACGGCTTAATTTAAGCATGAATCCAATTCAAGGAAATGATCAGAAACATGGAAGATATTGGGAAAGAGTTCACGAATACTTTCATGACAAAAATTTTAAGTCTGGACGTAATTCTAATGCTTTGGCGAAACGTTGGTCAACAATTCAACTCGCTGTGAACAAATATTATGGATATTATGCTTCAATTAAAAGAATGCAACAAAGCAGTGTAGGTGAACAAGATAAGGTATTTTAATTTTTTTCATGTAAAATTTCATTAAGTTTATTCTTATAGTGTATACTTAATACTTTGTAAATAATTTTAAACATAGATATTTCAAGCATTAGAGATGTTCAAAAGTATGCAAAACAAACCATTTGGATTTATGCATTGTTGGAGAATATTAAAGGATGCACCGAAATGGAGAACATATAATAGTGGAAAAAATAGAAAAGTACTAGAAAGTTAAGTCCATCAACATCTTCTCCATCAACCGCAGAAGAAGTAAGTTTGGGTGAAGACGATGGTATTGAAAATACAATCTCTGCAGGATTAGAGAGTCCAATGGGAAGAAAGGCTTCGAAATCAATATTTAAAAAGGGCAAAGGAACCGGTGATACTAGTACACCTATGGAATTAAGGTTTAAGAAGTTCGAGCATCAGATGAAATTGAACCAACAAAAGAGACAAGAGAACATGGACATAATATATTTTCAAGAGCAAGAGAAGTTGAATATAATGAAAGCATAAGAGGATGAAAGGATCATGATGATTGACACCGCTAACATAGAGCCTGAAGTAGCTGAATATTACAAACAACACAAGAAAAAAATCATGAAAATAGTTACATCTAGTATTTGACTTGCTTATTATTAGAGAATCATAATTTGCTTATTATTGTAGTATAATGTAATGGATTACGCTCCTCCATGTAGTGACCACAAGTGTTGAATAATATCTTCTTGCAATTTAGATTGAACTTGTTTATCCCTTATGCAATGATTTGCTTCAATGAAATCAAATAATTGTGGGGCACGCTCATGAGACACTTCTACAGTTGGAATCTCGTCATGTGTACCGTAGGTTGTTGGTTCTTGATTTTCATCTCGTTCATCTGCAATGATCATATTATGTAATATTATGCATGTAGTCATAATTTCTTTTAGTGTTGTTTGATCCCAAAATCATGCAGGACCACGAACTATCGTAAAACGTGCTTGTAATAACCCAAATGCTCGCTCAACATCCTTTCTAAGCACCTCTTGAGTCTTAGCAAATAGTTTTCTTTTATTTCCTCGAGGTGCCAAAATGGTTTTAACAAATATTGCCCATGGGGGATATATACCATCAGCAAGGTTATTATATCCCATTGTGTACTCATTTCTATTAATTGAGTAGTTCACTGGTGGGGCACGACCTTCAGTAAGAGTAGAGAAGATAGATGATCTCTCCAAAATGTTAATATCATTATGAGAGCCTGATAATCCAAAAAATGCATGCCATATCCAAAGATCGTATAAAGCCACCACTTCTAAAATAATTGCTGGCTCATGCACATGTCAAAAATATATATCATGCCATGCAACCGGATAATTCTTCCATTTCCAATGCATGCAGTCGATGCTCCCCAACATCCCAGGAAAACCACGCTCTTGAGCTTTTGATAACAATATTACGATGTCATTACTATTGGGGGATCTCAGATATTCATCACCAAAAATTGAAATGAATGCTTTTAAAAACCTTTTAACTCAATATAGTCGTGCTTTCACCGATCCGCACATAATCATCAACAGAATCCACTGAAACACCATAAGAAAGCATCCACATTGAGGCAATTATCTTTTGTAGAGAAGATAAATCGAGTTGTCCTACAACATTCATTTTTTGGACAAAGTATGAATCACACGCTTCAACTGCTCTTTGAATTCAGAGGAAAAGAGGGCGCCACATTCAAAACCTTCTCCGAAATAAATACGGGGGATATGTAGGATGTTCAACAAAATAATCACGAAAAAGTCGATTATGACTTCATGGCTACCACGCTCAATGGTAATACGACCTTGCACAGAACCACGATGACGTGATGTATGCCTATTGACATTTTGTTGTTCTTCTTCAATAGTCACCATGCCTAAAAAATATCTATATGCTTCTTCATCTTATTCTTCATCCATGTGCAACATAGCTAATTCGAATTGACGAGACATATTTAAAATAACTTATTTGATTGGAAGACTGAAATTGAGATTAATGAATATGAGGACTAGATGTGCCTTATATTTATAGATGTTACTTGTTCTTTAAAATATAGCCGTTGGAATATGACCATTGGAGTTTTTTTTAATTCATTGATTATTTTAATATTTTTATATTATAGTCCATGGGATAGTCCACAAGATAGTTCATCTATTGGAAAGATTGAAGTTTAAAAGACAATTGCTGATGTCATATGGACTAAATATAGTCCAGCAGATAGTCCATCTACTGTAGATGCTCTAATGCTACAAACATAAACTATCCTACAAACATTTTCTAAACTGTTGATGTGGCATACTTCACTTCAACATATTGATCAACAAATTACTTCAATGTAGTCTTTGACCCTATATAAAAAGCTAAGGTGAAATATGCCACATCAACAATTTGTAAAATATTTGTAGAATAGTTTGTGTCTCTAACATTATTCAAATTATATATACATATGTACACGTGTAATAAAAATTATGTTAAGAATATTCAATTTTTTGTCCCAAATATATTTTAAATTTTGTGTCATTGAATAAAATTAATGTTACCTTATTCATGACATAATTAACTAGAAGAGATTTACTCAATCCTTATGACATTATAGTCACCCACTTAAGAAGCTAGTCGCTAGAAAGAAGCCCAAAACTGTCTTACTACCACATAATCTTCTCAGTGGCCAATGTTGTTGAGATAAGAAATTTTGAGACTGCAAACATTATCCTTTATAAAAGAAATAACCTTTTAATTTTTAATTTTTTTTTCAAACTTATCAATACATTGACAAGAAATATAAACTCAGTGGTATGATAGTACTTAATTAAATAAATAAAAGTAATGACACATAGAAAACATCATGTAACTATAATACGTAACTCTAATCTTAAAGCGGACAAACTTAAACAAAAACATTATCTCTAATTTTAGTTGGTTTGATCGAACAAAGATTGTGTTAATGTTTCTCTTCATTCAGCTGACTTCAGACCTGCATAAGGAAAACAAACAGGTGACTCGGCGTTGCCACTATGAGGTGCTCTCCAACAGTAGAGTAAGTATTAGGCCTTTATGAGAAAGAGGTTAACAATGGAGGTCCATAGAGATAGGAAAGGGATGAATAATGACTTACATTTTTTACCTGGTACAAGAGGAGTTTTATATGGAGGGATTGGCGCCAAAGGTTCTTTAGGGCCTAAGGATGTCCGACCTTATAATTTGCGACATGCCACGTGCTCGTTGATGAGTGGTGATTAGTGAGATAACTGTCACCAGTTTTGATGTGACATGTGTAGGCTCTATGTTCCTGTTGTGCATTTAGTGCGTGACATACTTTGGTCGACCATTTGGGTTATGGCTTTGGTTATAGTCGATGGTATGTGTAAGAAGTATTTAAATTTTTGGCATTAGAATTATAACTGAAGTCCGAGTGTGGTATATCCTATCAATTCCCTCGATTCTCTTATTCCACTTTAGTGGGATGAGAGAGTATATGAAATTTATTTTCCCTCTGTCCAAAATGTTTGACTTCGGGGGGGGGGGGGGGGGGGGGGGGTATTGTTCGTTTTATGTAATGACAAATATCCGCAAGTATACACACTCAATCAAGTAATATAGAAGTAAAAAATATGTCATACCCACAGAAAACGAATATCGATAATAATCTTAATTATCAAGTATTTACCAATTCAATTCCACTTAAATGGTCACCAATGTTGATTTTGAAAATAATTTAAAGTAAAATCGTAATTAAGCTAAACTAACAAGAATTGATTACCAGATGTATTAAGTCTAGGAATACAATTTTTCCAATTGTGTTGCAATAATCCCTTTACCCTCTTTCCACTTTATTAGTCCAATGAGTTGTTAACTAGGATTGCCTATTAATTTATTAACATTTTCAATGATTAACAAAAAGACTTATTTCAATTATATTGTTTTCATGCAAGACACTTAAAATAGATTCATTAAGCATAAACTCCTAATTAAATTATGCATGACATACAAGTATTCTCATCTTATATAATGTTATGTTATTCTAGAAAGAATCAACAAATTCATGCATTATCACATCCAAATCTAATAATAGATTTCCTTTTTCAATTCCATCTAAGATATCAGATTAATTGCTAGCTAGGCAATTAATAAATTAAGCAAAAGATATGATAAACAACTCAAATCGGATTAATAAGCATAAATAAAGATAATTAAATTAATGCATTGTAAAAGGTTTCATTGTATCCCTAATTGGAAAATTAGTTCATCATCCTAATGAAAACCATCATATCAAACATACATAACATTCAAAGTTACAGATAAAGAAACTAAAGAGAAGAAGAAAAACTTTAGCAAGAATCTCCACTCTTAAGATTAAATCTTAACTTGACTTGTTGTCCAATCCAATCTCCAAGTCTCCTTAAGTAGTTATCAATCTTTGCAGTCCAAAGTCTCCTTCTCTCAAACTTGGGTTTAGTTATAAGTGTGATTAATTTTAACTACCGAATACAAACATCTATTTATAGTCTTATGTCATAAATCCAATTCCAAATCTAAATTAAGTATCAGATTACAACTCAATTGCAATACGAAGTCAAAAAGTTAACTTTTAATTCTTCCCGCTTGGGAGCGACCGTGCTGTGAATAAGCTAGCATTGGGCGCTGCTGCGCTCGATTAACAGAGGCATGTTTTTGAGTTTCTAAAAAGGAGCGACTGCGCTGGATTCCTTCACTAATTGGGCGCGGTCGCGCCTAAGCCAAATTTTGCAGTCTTTGTCCACCTTGCTTGCTAATCACATTCATTCGCTTCCCATTCAATTCCCATGCACATTACCTACAAAAAATACACAAAATGAATATAGTGCAACACAAAATAGCTGAGATTAACAACAATTCAAGTCTAATGAGCTCTAATTTGTAGGTATGAAACCCACCCATCAAGTACCCCCAAACTCGAACCATTGCTTGTCCCATAGAAATACATTATAACATAATGTAATATAATGCAAAAGAATGATGCAAATGTAAACTACTATCTAACGTGCCTACGAATCAAGTAATAAACCAATACATTATCCAACAATAGGCCTCAGAGATATCACAAAAGGTACTTACTTAAACAATATATCTAAGCAATGCAAAGTTTATAACTCTAATCAATCAGTCAATCCATACCTGTCATCACCTATATTATACGTGTGTGCTCATTTACCATTCTAACTAACCATAATTCAAGAATAGTCATATAACTAACTTTTTAGAGGGAAAATTTTAGTTCCAATTCAACTAATTCCATGAACATGACAATTCCGGCTAAACCCACACAATTACTAAGTTCAAGGGTCCCTCATGAGGTTTATTTTTAACCTAGATTATACTTTATTTATGCACGAGTGCGTCTTATGCTCTATCTCGTCCTTTCACTCGATTGTGCAATGCCTTGCTCTCTTAGGCTTTTCAAAGTTACCTATATAACGAGCTTTTGATCAGTGACTCCCAAACCAGTTGGCTTTAGGACACTAGGTGTTAAGACACCCCTACAAATCTAATCGCCCGAGTAACAGAGCCCACAAAACTAAACAAGTCAATCTATTTATTTATGCCATATATATTTTTTTCTGGATTTTTCTATTTTTTTCACATTTTTTCAATTTTTTCTTTATATATATATACACCCCAAGATTCCCCCAAAATTATTTTCTTACTTTAATTTTAGCCTTAATTGACAGTTCACTGATTTTCTCAAATTTTAACAATTATTTCCCCTCCAGAAACAAGTCATGAAACAACGCGAATTAAGCTGATCAAAACAGTCAATTATCATGTATTATCCGGTTAACATAAACTTCAGACAGATTAAGCTTATCCTCATAATTAAAATCAAAACTAAGCATCGATCTTCAATGTAAGACCCTAACTTTTTATGAATAAAGATTTAATTTTCTAATTATTATTTTTAAATAATAAGGTGTTGATTTGATAAAATACTTTAGTTATGGGTGAAATGTGTAAATTTTGCAAAGTAAGCAAGTAGTAATAAAATATTCGTTTGGTCGGAGATTATTTTTTTTGTCGGAGAATATTCGTACGACGACAGAATCATTGGTGGACCACATAACAGAATAACTGTCGGATATAAAAAGCGATAGAAATAACCTTTTTATAAAAATAACGGCAAAACTTTTATCGTTAACTGTTGGAATACTCGGTGATAAAGGTACAGTAATACGCGTGGTTGCACAGTAGTACACGATATTGCATAATATTTATGATTATTGATTCTTACGTAAGAAGTCACTCAGTTTTATTCAATAATTGCCACAGTAATTATTGCACAGTATCTCATATTATTGATTCAATTATTATCACAGTATCATCTGCACAATATTTTATATTATTAAAATAAATAATTTACATGACATAATTATTCATATTATTAGTTAGCATTATTGACAATGTCTAAAAAATTCTGTCAAGGAAAGGGGTTAGGTTATATAATTGCGCACCAATAAGGATAAATCCTTATCGAAAAGCCCCCTCTTTCCTTGGAATGATTTGGTTGTTAATATTGTAAGCTTATAATATAAATTATGAATAATTATTATGTGGTGGATATTGGTTTTTGATATAAATGAAGGAATTTTGCATGAATTATTTGTTAAAAGTTTAGCAATTATTTTCTCCGATAAAATATTTATTTAAATATATTATTATAATATTACATTATAAAAATGTGATAATATAATAATATAATTTTTTATATAATTTTTATGGTAATATTATTATAATATATATAAGCACGTGAATTTGTTAAGGGAAAGTAAAGGTGAGAAGCTTGGTGTATTTCCTTGATTTTCAAATTCGGTGTACTGTATTTTGTTTCAAAACCATGTGCTGGTGAAATTTCTTCCATGGGACCACTTGATTGGTGGAGAAACTTTCCTGCAATTCATTTTTCAAAAGATGGAACCTCACTTATATGAAAATATGAGAAAGTTAGGCAGGATGTTAGGCAGAGAAGAAAAAGGAGAAATGTTAGGTGTTCTATCTGTTTTTTCTTCCTCCGTTTCACTATAAAAGGGAGGTTACCCCTCCTTCCTCAACACACCATTTCAATATCAGAAATTCATATTCTTTATTATTGCAGGTATTTCTCTTGAGTATAAGGATACTTTGAGTGTAGCTTTTTGTGCAAGATTTCTTAGAATAATATTTGATATTCCAGTCAAATCTAGTTTTTACTAAGGTAAATGATATTATTTTATTTTAATACTTGTAAGAAATATTATTTTTTTTCATACTCCATATTATGTAAGGGATATTATTTCATTTTATATTCCTAAATTTAAATTTACTGTGGTAAGTATTGCTTCTATACTCCTTGAAATTAGTAGAATATCCTTGAAACTTGCGCTTCATCTAGTATCTTTTCACGAAAATATTCTTCTGAACATTCTTGTTAAATTTTTATCTTTTCATGCTGGGGTACTATTCATGAAGTACTATTCACGGGGTATTATTCACGATAAAAAACTAATTTCTTTCCTGTCCAAATTATTTTTGATACATGAATATTATTCCTAAATTTTACTTCACAAAGAAGTTATCATGTTGACAATTTGGACATTTTTGAACTCTGAATAAATTGAATTATAAATTTTTAAAATTTATCCTTGCTCTCACTTAATTGAATTCGTATATCATTGTCATCATCCTCATGCTTATATTGTGATCAAAGTCATCTTTGGCCCGTATTGCATAGATGGATTGTTGATTGGTATGATTATGATCAGGAATTATGTATTGGTATAATCATGACCTGTAATGTTACAAATGATGTGGTAAAAGTCATCATTGGCCCTTAGTGCATTGATGGATAGTTGTTTGGCATGATCATGACCACTGGTGATAATAACGAATATCCTTGGCCCGTAGTGCATGGATAATTCGTGGATATGATACTAACGAATATCCTTGGCCCGTAGTGCATGGATAATTCGTTGATGTTGATTATTTATTGAGATGTGTTACAGAGATTTAATATTGATGATGAACTTTTAAATCACAGAAGATAGTAGACATTATACTCTACTTGAATCTTCTAATGGATTGTTTGTTCTGCTGCAGTTAAACTTTTTATCTATTGTATTTTATCAGTTTTTATATTATTGAAGACTAAGGATAATTTATTCTACATTATCTTAGTCATAATATTCTTTACTGGGCTAGTTGAGCTCACCCTTTTATTTCATTGTTCTCTTCATGAAATGAGAATATAGCTGGGACTAGTCGGGAAATGAAGTGATGGTCCAAGATGGTGGCTATAGTAGTCCTCACAATTCTATAAAATAGTGTGATAATAATTATAATGAGGACTCCATTTGAGTTTGAATATTGTCTATGAGACAATATTCGTGTTAAAACTCTCAGCTATGTTTTTTCGTATTGTATAAATGAAGTTTGTATTTAAATTCTATACCATGTATTTGGTGGCTCAGAATGAGTTGTGTATACCTATTTTGAGGGCGTGACATTCAATATTGTTCAAGTTAAACCGCAATACAAATCTTATCATAAGCCGAACTAAATACATACCAAACTATTTCTTAAATTCATGCAAACTGTATGTAAACACATATACAAATAGATATATAACACATTTAAACTAACAATATTAACATATATACTAAATGAAACATCCTAACAGATAACTATGAATAAATATGCTAAACTATATGTAACATAAATGAACTTATGAATCTACCCCCAAACTTATCTAAGATAATGCAATCATTGGATAAAAGTAGATATAAAAGATCAAACATAAGGACTCCCCTGATCTAAAGCATCATCATTAGGCGAATTTGGATGTGGGTAAGTTGGAGCAGCTCCATATATGGGGAACTAAATGGGTGCATCGGTGACTCGCGTGCAAGCTTGTGACAAAGTCTTTGAGAACTTAGTTGTGAACGTTCTGATCTTTTTCAGTGTTGTAGATGACATCCATTATTCTATTCATTCGCCTCTCCATTTTATCTAACCTTGCCTGATACACATCTACTAACATCTTTGAGGCCTCAACAGTTTGCGGTTGAGCATCCACTCTTTGTTGTGGAAAAATAAACTATGCTCCTTTAGGGAGGGAACCTCCATCCCACACTTTATACTTTTGGATTGTATCATGGTCTACCGTCAACATGGACAACTGGAAATCGAGTTCCTGTCGCTAAGCATAAATGAGTGATCAATGAAGCATGTGGGATGCCACCAGATATGCCTCCCTGCAATTACCTTCTAATGGATGCGTAGACGGTCCGACCAATGTCAATCTGTTAACCATATACAATGCCAAACAACAAGATGGCATTGTCTTTGGTGATGCCATTCTGATGCCTTATTGGCATCAGACTGACATAGATAAAACTGTCCCACGCCTTAGCATATTGACTCAGGGCAGTGTGGGGAAAACTAATCTTTTATGTGGTCCCTTGTTTAGTTGCCCTCATTGTACCGGGTTTATATAGGATCTGACTGACCTAGTATAAGTCATAACTTCGTGCATAAATCCAATCTAGATCATCATCTCGGACATTCAGCAAGTTGAAAAACGCGTTGATGCTCTAACTTGAGTAGGATACTCGACAACCCTACACTAATGCAGTCCCATCTCATGCCTCTTTTGTATTGACATAAAACTTTTGGCCAATAGAGATCGGAGACGCGGATGGGGCATCCGTGAATTACATCCTAACTCTTTTTGTAATCATTGCCATCACAGCTCCATCTAGCCTAGCATCCGGTCAGAGGTCTCTTTCTATAATAAATGTTTCCCAAGGAGCATATTATAGAAATACACCTCGGCGTCAATATTAATAAACCTTGTGTTGTCAAATTCGGGTCGCACGCGCTCTCTTCTTCTGACCTCCTTACTGATTTACAGTTGATGAGTTGTCAGTCCACCTCCTCCTCTGATTGTTACTTCCTCCCGTGTTACTGCCACTAGCTTTGTTATTTCTTTCACTTTCACTCTTCTTCTTTTTCAGAACTTTGTTATACTTGGTTACCGCATCGCTTCCACCTTCGGCGAGTATAGCCTTCTCCAGCACCCCAACAAAAGTGTTCAATTGAAACATTGTCACTTTTTTATATAATCAGGGCTTCAATCCTTGCTCGAATTGCCTAGCCTTTTTCTCGTAAGTATGCACTTGATACATGACAAACCTAGCCAACGCGTTGAATTTCACCGCATAGTCTGATACAGACTTATTCCCCTGTTTCAACTCCAGAAACTAGACCTCCATTTGGTTCTGCGAGCTGGTCGGATAATACATCTCGAAAAAAATCTCCTAGAACCTCTCCCAGGTAATCACATCTTCACCTCCCCGGACCTTATTTGCTTGCCACTAATAACTGGTTTCGAATTTCAGCATGAACGTCACGTAGGCGGTTTTTTGGTCCTCTCTAACTCTGGCGACGTCAAAAACTTTTTCCATCTCCATAACCCAAGTTTGAGCTTCTATCGGGTTCATGGAGCCTGCAGACACTCGAAATTTTTTGCACAACTGTTACTAACATTACAGGAGGACAGAATCGTCTTTTGGAGATAACCCTGGAAGACAACTCACATCCATTCTGGATACCATCGGAAGTTCGGTCTCCATTCCGGATACTACCGGAAGTTCAATCTCAACCCCAGACCACACACCGGGAGTATCAGTCTCAACCCCGGACCACACACTGGGGGTATCAGTCTCAACCCTAGAACACACACCGGGAACATCATTTCCAACCTCGGAGACAAACCCGATTTTTCGTCCTTGGCGATAACCCCAAGGAATACTGTTGCAGTTCCGACGATAACCCCGGAAATGCTTGTTTCAAATACATGCGATCAACTTCAATTAAACCTCATGCTGAGGCACTTATACCGCAGACACGGAGCTAACACTGGGCAGACATGTATCCATAAGATGACATTATGGCATTCAACACTTGCAGCAGTCCAATCTCAAATGTAACCCTGAGTAACGTTTGCTTTTAATTCAAATCGGCGATAACACCGATGAGGAATTAGAACGTCATCTTGCTACCTAAACATCTGCGCGTCATCTGGACACTTCAATACATACATACATACATACAACTGTCCTTGAAGAACCAGTATATCCAATCCCGAGTGACTATTACGTGTGATAGCACATCGGATAGAATTTGATGCTTGAAGATCATGGGCATGGTCCCCTCTTCCTGACTTCGTACAACCTCTATTCCATGTCATTGTATAACTCTCAACACAAGCATTCCGAAGAAGGTCACATATACCTCATTCGGATGCTCGAATTGAAGTTCTGCAAGTTCGAGCGGACATTACAGTGGACGAGTGCATGTATTTCGAGACGACGAGACCCGCAGAACCCTGGGTAGCTCGGGCAGCCGCAGGTGCATCTGCGGCAGCCGTAGGTACACCTGCGGCTAGCAGTCTATAAATATGGAGCTTGGGATCAGCCATTTGTGTGAAAAAAAGCGAGGAAGCCCTGTCCAATTTGTTTTCTACACACCCCATATTGAGTGTTTGCTCTTTTTAAACACCTGTTAGCCCACATAATGTTATAAATTTACCAGCGGGAGCTGAGTATTCATCTATATAGAGTCATAGAAGTCTGCCTTGGCAGCCCACTGTAAGCCTTTTTACACTCTATAAAGCCTTTTTATTTACATTTGCACACACTATTCTACACATTAAGAGTCGTGTTGTGTGTGTATGCCCGGACTTCGGTCCGTGGTTTTCATTTTTGTCTGAATATATATACTATATATATAGGTATATATTTTTATATGGACTAACATTATTGAGTTATGCCTCGATTGAGCCTAGACTTTGGTCTGGAGCGTTTATTGGCTTATATATATATATAAACCGTTGTCAGACTCTGTCTGATGAGCCTAGACTTCGATTTGGAGTGTTTAATTGTTTATATATATATATATATATATATATATATATATATATATATATATATATATATATAAACATATATATAATTGTTGTCGGACATATCCGATGAGCCTGGATTTCATATCTAGAGCATTTACTGCTTATATATTTATATATATATATATATATATATATATATATATATATATATATATATATTTCGTCCTGCTTGGAGTTCACTTCGTGGCAGTTGATAACTTTTACAGCTTTATTTACATTCAAGTCCCACCTGGAGTTTACTTCGTGGCGGTTGATGGCATTTACTGCTTTATTTATATTTTTGATCCCCCACGGAGTTTCTTCGTGGTGGCTGATCATGCACACACACACACAAACACACACACACACACACACACACACACACACACACACACACACACACACACACATATATATATATATATATATATATAGAAAACTGATCAGGTCCGGACTCCCGGACCTGATCAAAATTCG
This sequence comes from Panax japonicus, assembly GCA_020205505.1. Taxonomy (NCBI): domain Eukaryota; kingdom Viridiplantae; phylum Streptophyta; class Magnoliopsida; order Apiales; family Araliaceae; genus Panax; species Panax japonicus. The sequence continues at coordinate 41,212,480 of CM035098.1, forward strand.
GGCCCCAATTTTTTATTTTTTTTGTAGAACAACTAAAAAAATTTTATGGAACTAAATTTTTTCCATAATACAGTGTTTTGGGTGTGTTTTTAATACCTACACCAACCAATGTATATACAGTCTGTCTAGACTGTACAGAAATGTTTTGGTATAGGAATTCAAATCACGCCAAAAACACTGTATTATGTAAAAATTCCAATTTCATAATTTTTTTAGTTGTTTCAAAAAAAAGCAAAAAAAAAAGGGTCCAGATTTTAATAGAGTCCGGGATCCCGGACTGGATCCGGACTCTCTCTCTCTCTCTATATATATATATACCGTTTTTATATATATATATATATAACTGCTTACTACTTTTCATACAAATTGCAGTATCATGTGAGCCTAGGAATCATGTGATCACAGATTCAGTCCACTGAATCTAGATTCGGTTCTCGTGATGGACTTCTTCAGCTGTAAGCAGCTTGTACATTATTTATAGTGTATGAATTTCCTTGGATGGCTGTCATGCCCATAAGGAGTTCGACACTGTTGTATATTATTTTCTCGTAGATGTTTCGCATCTCAAAAATAAAAGCAAACAAGCCGAACATTTAATAAAATGGAAGTATCAAAGGCCTCGATTACTATTGAGCAAAGGGTTTGAAAAACCTATTTTACAAAACTTTATTGCTATATCTTGGTTAAAACTGAATTTTTCTATAAATTCAAACCTTGTGTATATAGGTGCGAACGAGACCTCGCACTACTTTCAAATAATTGCACATTGATCCACACACACACACACACATTCATATAATAGTTTCTTTGATAAATGGCGGTCACCGAGGCAACACGGATGTCGGAGGGAGCCTAACACCTTCTCTCCACATAACCAAGCCCTCGAACCCATAATGAATCTTGGTTTCACAGACCCGTTTAGTAGTGTCACATCACTGGGTTAATGTGCAAACCTTTTTGGTTGCGTTGGTGCAACCAGTTAAAAATACCAACTGGCGACTCTTAAAGTCCAATTGTCGATATTACACATGTCGAACCTTTTTCACTTATTTTTTCAAAATAATCTCACATTAACATGAGAACACCAAAGAACAAGTAAAGAAAAGTGACAAATAAAAATCCCGACATCGACAGGTGGCAACTCTGCTGGGGACTCCAGTAAGAGGGCTTAAGCCACTATTACAAGCTTTTCAAAACTGTTATATGTTTGTGTGTGAATGTTGCATTTACATTTATGATGAATGTGTACTAATGCATCTTATTTACTGCACTGCTAAATATCTATCTGTGATATTAGTGCTTCGCACATGTCATCATTTTGCATAAACGGTGAGACACGTTGTATTTGAATGTATGTTGTGTGGTCCCTCTACCAGGAGGCTATCCTGTTGGTGTTTGATTACTGGACTCGTAGAAAGACTAATTCCAACGAGGCTCAGGAAAGGCAGCACCCAGATTCGCTCCAGTTGAACGATCGGATTAACTTCCCGTTAAGTAGATTGCAATGATCTGGGAACCTTCTTGCCAAAAAGCCGCGAGAGTAACCCTAAGATAGGTCAACCTCTGATAATTTAAACGCGGAGGAAAGTCTCTTCATACTTTCCATTTTCAATTACTTGTAAAAGCATTTACTTGTAATTTTATTCCATGTTCATCCATATGTAATGGAAAATATGAAGAATATCTGTTCATGCATGACATGTTATCAATTAACAACCGTTTTTTGTAGGACCATATTCCTAAAAATGGACACGTTTTGATAACATTTACATTATCCCTAAGACTAAACTACATAAGTCTTTTGTAGGGAAGCAATTGGGCCTGTTACCCGCTCAAAATCCAAAAAGGCCACAAGCCTACAACCAATCATGTCTTCTTCTGACCAGTCTAGTACTGTTTCCCGAGAAGAATTTGACGGATTGAGTAAACAAATCATAGACTTGGCTGTTCTTCTCAAAGAATTGCATCGGTCTACTCAGGGTACAAAGATACCTTCACATACAAAATCCTCTATACAAGGGGGAGCCCAAGGTTTGGAAAAAAAATTCCAGAACCTCAGTTAGATACGACCAACAAAGACCCTGAAAACACCCATCTCAAAGGAGATCTAGACACTGGTGACATCAGGAAGAAGGTCCTCCAAATGGAGGAAACTATCCGTGTTCTCAAAGGGATTGGAACACATGGAAGTGTTTCATATGCTGACCTTTGCATATTTCATGCTGTTCATTATCTAGAGAAATTCAAAACCCCTGATTTTGAAAAATATGACGGGTTAGGGGATCCTTATACACATTTAAAAGTGTTCATTGGAGAACTTGGATCTTATGCGGAAGATGAGAAGCTCAGAATGCAGCTGTTCCAAAAGAGTCTAACTGGTGAAGCCCGTTCATGGTATACCAGATTAGACAATTCAAAGATCCATAGTTGGGAAGAACTAGCTCACGTCTTCCTCACTCAATACAGTTTTCAATCTCAGATGGCTTCTGACCGGTACCAAATTGCCAAGGTCAAGAAACAGTCTAATGAGTCATTCAGAGAATATGCTCAAAGGTGGAGGCGCCTGGCTGCTCAAGTTATTCCTTTCATGACAGAATTAGAAATGGTCATGACTTTCATAGATATACAGGAAGCTCCTTTCTATGAAAGAGTTCTAGCTGATATTGGCAAACAATTCTCTGAAATGATCAAACATGGAGAAATAGCTAAGATGGAATTGAAGTCTGGGAAGATTCAAGACCTAGCCGCTCTCAAAGCAGTTGCTGAGCACATCTAGTCCGGATCTTATGGAAACAACCCCCGGAGGGTCCATAAAAAGAAAAAGGATGATGTTTCCTTGATACTACAAGGACAGAAAGGCAATCTAAACATGCCTATACAGAGGAGAAACTACTCCCCTTTCCAAGCACAGTCTTCAAACCCTCCACTGCCTAAAAGTGGGGAAGTAAAGCAACCTCGAACGTTCACACCTTTAGGGGACTCGCTCGAGAATATCCTTGTTCTTCTGACCACTCAGAAGAAAATCACACGTCTTCTTCCACCAGCCAACCCCAATGGGAAGGGTTTTAATGCTATTCAGAAGTGTGCTTATCATGCTGGAGCACCTAGATATGATACTCAAGATTGTTAGGCCTTGAAACACAAGATCCAGGACTTGATAGACAATGGTGAGATTGTAGTCACCAAACCAGATCAACCTCATGTGTAAGACAACCCCCTTCCTCAACACAAAGAAGAAGAGGTTAATATGATCAGTTGGGGCGCTGGACAGAATTCCAGTCTTAACGTTAAAACATCACAAACCATCAAAGACGGTGTTGAAAAATGGGATTATGAAAAGTTCTAGTTTACTATGGAACGAAAGATGAAAGCTCTTTGCAAATAAATTGAGCAATTGGCAGAACTGGTGACCCATCAGCATCAAGTCACACGCCAATTAATCAAGCAGAAGCATGCCTATCTCCTTCCATTTTTTATAAATACTCTAGCCTCACCTTCAGAAAGCGAAGCTATGGAGGATAAGGTTGTAAAGCGAGCAAATGCTAAAGCAAGTCGGGATTTGCCAACCAGAGGGAGTTCACCTATCTGGGCCAACTTATGGAGGAAATATTTCAAACGCTGATCAATGAAGGAAGAATTACATCCCTTCTGCCTCCAATCAATTCCTGTGCAGGACGGTTTAACCCTGATGAAGTGTGTCAGTATCATTCCTATTCTCGCGGTCACAGCACAGACGAATGCTGAGCACTCCGCCGTCTCATTCAAAATCTCATTGATAGCGGTATCCTGCAGATGGCATACGATAATACCGTGCAACTTGAAAGTGGGATTACATGGAAGGGATCAGTAGCAGTTATATCCGATGAAGATGATAAGACTGTCAAAGCATTTCCCATTCAAGCAATTCAACTCAAAGGAGCTGACAATCCTTTGAAAGTGGCTGCACCCGAGCAATTTTTGTTACATTGCATACAACAATATCCTGTTGTCAGCTTACACAAATTTCCATGGAATTATGGAGAAGCTAAAGGATCCACATCTCATACTACTGCTACAGTGTCGAAGGATAATCCATTGTATCTTCCTCACAGGGTTATCTAGCCTACCCTCAAATCAAAGGGGAAGATTCCCATGGAGAAGATTGAAAAATTCCTCCGCACTACGGGCCATAATGAAGCCAAGGTGGTTCTAAGCTTAAGAGAAGATCCACATCAGATATCAATTCTGGACTTGGTTTTCTCTTCTGAAGATCATCAGAAGATTTTACTCAAGGTTTTGGAATAAGCCTACTTCCCAAAATCAGTGGATGTGAAAAAATTTCAACATATGGTTGATCACATTTTCAACAACAATGTGATATCCTTCACTGATGATGATATACCTCCCGAAGGGACAGGTCATTGCAAACTAATGCACATCGTAGTATTATCCTTCGGATACATGTTAGCTAGAGTTTTGATAGATGGAGGTTTATCTCTGAACATTTGTCCTTATGCTACCTTGGTGAAGATGAATGTTAATCTCAAGCGGATCCAAAGCAGCCATACATTGATCAAAGCTTTAGGTGGATCCCGACAAAATTCCCTCGGAAAGATTGAGCTGCCAATTGAGATTGGTCCAAATACATTCAATGTATCCTTCCACGTCCTCAAGATAGACTCAAGATACAACCTGTTATTGAGGAGACCATGGATACACATGGATGGAGCTGTTCCATCCACATTACATCAATAACCTAAATACATTGTTAACAACAATCTAGTCACTGTTAATGCTGAGCTGGAGTATCCTGAACAAGGAGATCTGCCAATCATCAGTTTCAACTCTGAAGTTGAGCCGGCCAATTTTTATACCTTGGAAGTGAGTAACACTCAATATCATCCTATTGGAATACCACTTCCCGTACCCAAGATTTCTGCCGAGGTTATGTCGGCTACTCAAGAAATGATGTCATAGGGTCATCAGCCTGGACAAGGGCTTGGTAAAAATCAGCATGGTATTAAGCACCCTATTCAAGCGTGCAGTTAAATTGGGATAGTCGGACTAGGCTATTCTGCCAGTTCCAGTCATACGAATCCACATAAACACAGGCTAGTTCCTCAAACTTTTGCCACACAGCGATGTTTTCCATCTGCACCTCATGAACTGATACAGTCTCCAGTCAAGGTGCCAGCACACGTTATGATTATGCTATTTCCTAAACCAGTACCATTATAAGAAAAAGAGGTGCTGATTCCTAATCCCAAAGTAGAAGAAAGGGAACGGAAACACAAATATGACATCGCTTTGATGATGTCCGGCATACACATCATTGTTCATGATGAACATACAAACCAATATACCCCAGACGATGATTGCCCAGATATCATGGTTATCATTCGGGAGAAAGAGGGCAATGACATCCCCTTATCACTGCAGTCCATCAGGACTTTGCCCTCGACAATTGGAGCAGCACTCCATGCATTGGTCGACGAGGGTAAAACGGGCATAAAATCGCTCTGCCCTGTAGATAACTTTAATTGCTTACCTTTCTATACAGTATTAGCAGTTATTTTATCTATACATGCTAACACTTTGTATGATTAAACAGTTTCATACATTAAGTGAAAGCATCTTTTGATTTCAGGACTTTGAATTTAGATGTTCTTGTACTTGCTGGTGATCTGCCTTCTCTCCACAAGGGTTGTAACTTTGATGCAAAGTTGGACTCAGACTTGATGGACGTACAAGAGGACATTGAGACACCTCAGGAGATTAAGGAATGGGTCGCAGATAAGCCTAAACCCAATCTTGACCAAACCACTCCTTTCAATCTTGGAACCTTAGAAAATCCTAAGCTAATCCAGATTGGTTCAGACCTCACTCCAAACCAACGGAATGACATGGTTGTGCTATTAACCCAATTCCAGGATGTGTTTGTATGGTCTCATGAAGATATGGTGGGTTTGTCCACTGACATTGTTCTTCATCGCCTTCCCATTAAATATGGATTTAAGCCAGTTAGGCAGAAGCTAAGACGATTAAAACCTGAGTGGAGTTTGAAAGTCAAAGAAGAAATTGTGAAATAATTTCAAGCTAGCATCATCACGGTGTCTACATATCCGGAGTGGATATCCAACATTGTTCCCGTGCCTAAACCTGGACGAAAGGTGCGAGTTTGCGTGGATTACTGGGATTTGAACAAAGCTTGCCTGAAAGATAGCTTTCCCGTTCCCTTTATCCATATTCTCATTGATAATACTGCTCAGTATGACATGTACTCCTTTGAGGATTGCTTCGCGGGGTACCATCAAATTATGGTTGCTGAGGAAGACCGTGAGAAAACTGCTTTCATCACGCATTAGGGAACTTTTTGCTACAGACGATGGTTATTCGACCTTATCAATGTTGGGGAAACCTACCAGCGAGCTATAATGGCTCTTTTCAATGATTTAATGCATAAAGAGATAGAGATCTACGTGGATGACATCATTGTCAAGTCCCGAAAGGAGGAAGACCACCTAGACCATCTCAGAAAGTTATTCAACAGGTTGCGTAAGTACAACTTGAAGTTGAATCCAGCTAAGTGCGCCTTTGGTGTCAAATCAGGCAAGTTGCTAGGATTCCTAGTCAGCCACAAAGGAATTGAACTGGATCCTACCAAAATCCAGGCCATCAAGGAAATGCCCATTCCTCAGACAGAGAAGGAAATACGGGGATTTTTGGGAAGAATCAACTTCATTAGCAGGTTTATCTCTCAACTCACAGCAACCTGTGAGCCCATCTTCAAGCTATTAAGGAAGAACTCCTCCATGAAATGGAATGATGAGTGCCAGAAAGCCTTCCTTACCATTAAAAAACAATTGGTTAATGCTCCTATTTTGGTACCTCCCAGGGATAATGTTCCCCTATTTATGTACCTATCCATTAATGACAATGCCATGGGCTGCATACTGGGGAAAAAAGATGATAGAAGCCAAGAACAAGTTATCTATTACCTTAGTAAAAGATTCAGCACCAGTGAACACAAGTACACTCTCGTTGAGAAGATTTGTTGTGCTTTGGCATGGGCTTCCATGAGATTACATCATTATCTCCATGGTCATACAACCCATCATTATCCTCTAAAGTATGTGTTCAGTAAGCCCATACTGAATTGTCGATTATCCAGATGGCAGTTAATCATACAACAATTTGAAATCGTCTATATGATGCAAAAGTCTGTTAAAGGTCAAGGAATTGCGGATTAACTGGCCGCCGCACCTGCAGGGGACTACAAACCCTTGGAAATATACTTTCCCGATGAAGGGGTAATGACAGTTCAACAATACCATCAGTATGATGCATACCACACATGAAAAATGTATTTTGATGGAGCTGTTAACACAGAAGGCTCTGGAGCTGGAGCAGTTCTAATATCCGGTACTGGGGAACAGTATCCCGTCGCTGTCAAATTGCAGTTTGTCAACTCCAACAACACAGTTGAGTATGAAGGCTGTTTCATGGGGCTAAAACTTGCCCGTTCAATGGGCATTAGGCGGTTAACTGTCTTTGGGGATTCCGAATTGGTGATCAAACAATCCACGGGAATCTATCAAACCAAAGAATTATATTTGTTACCTTACCATCGGCAAGTTTTACAGATGACTTTGGAGTTCGAAGAAATCTCCTTTCTACACATTCCTCGCAATAGGAATGATTTTACGGATGCACTAGCAACGTTGGCCTCCTTGGTTCACATACTTAACAAGGAAAACATGCCAAGCATCACATTTGCTATGCACAAGGCCCAAGCTTATGGGAACTACGTTGGATAAGTATTGAATGAGCTACCTCCCATCTACCACCCTTGGTATCAGCATATCAAAGAGTATCTACGAGATGGATCTACACCCACTAAGGCGAGCCTAACTAAGAAGAGGCGAATCCATCGACTTGTTATGAAATTCTACCTGAGCGGAGATGCACTCTACAAGAGAGATGCAGGATTAGGTCTCTTCAGATGTCTAGACAAAGACCAAGCTCAGACGCTCATGGATGAGATCCATAGTGGATTATATGGCCCACACATGAGCTTTCCCTTACTTATCAAGAAAATTCTCAAAACAGGACATTATTAGCTAACACTCAAAGCTGACTGTGATGATCACGTCAAGAGGTGCTATCAATGCCAAATTCATGGGAATGCCATCCACGCCCCTCCAAGGGAACTCCACAATATGAGTTTTCCATGGCTCTTCTCAATGTGCGGTATGGACGTGATCGGTCCCATCGAGCGCAAAGCCAGTAATGGACATCGATTCATATTCACCATTATCGACTACTTCACCAAGTAGGTAGAAGCAGCCTCCTTCCCCTAGGTTATTAAAGAAGTCATCATTGCTTTCATCAGAAACAATGTTGTCTGTCGATATGGACAACCAGAGGTCATTGTGTCAGACAATGCTAAAAACCTCAACAACAAAATGATGGAGGAGTTATGCAGTAAATTCCACATCAAACACCTTAACTCCGTCATCTACCATCCAAAGATGAATGGTGCTGTTGAAGCGGCTAATAAAAATATCAAGAAGATCATGCAGAAAATGTTCGCCAATCACAAAGGGGGGCCTAACCTCTTGCCTCTGACTTTATTAGCCTACAAAACTTCTATGCAAACTTCCACTGGGGCAACCCCCTACTCATTAGCCTATGCGATGGAAGCAGTGATCCCCATAGAAATGGAAATGGAATCCCCTAGAGTATTGATGGATGCTTAGTTGGATGAAGACCAAGGGGTACAAGACAGGTATCACCAATTGTCTTTGATAGACGAAAAGGCGAACCGTGACAATCTTCCATGGTCAATTATATCAGCAAAGGATCGCACGATCCTACAACAGAAAAGTCCGACTACGTCAATTCAAGCAACATGACTTGGTTTTGAAGAAGATCATTGACAACCAAGATAAATCTAAGGGAAAATTTTCTCCTAACTGGGAAGGACCGTTTGTTGTCAAGGAAGTATTGACTGGAGGTGCTCTCAGACTACAGGAAGTGGATATCGATGAATTTCCACAACTTATCAACTCGGACACCGTGAAACGGTACTATGTCTGAAGTTACCATCAAGCAAACATCCTGGTATTGATCATCCAATTACTAGTCATTCTAGTTTTTTTGACCATCTTTCCACAAACTCTTCTGCCCCTCAGGGAAACATACACTTCAAACCAGCAGCCTGGTTTTACCCCACTTGGAATCAGCAGCCTGATTCCACTTCGTTACAAACCTTCATACAATTTCGGTTATCCTACACACATGATTGAACCTTTCACACCTGCAGTTTATCCCAAATACGGGATTAAATTTTTCTACGCTTGCAGTTTGTCCTGAAAACAGGATCAAACTTTTTCCACATCAAACTTTGTTTTCCCCGCAGTATAGCCTGCGCACAGGATTCACACTTCTCTTTGGTTGCGATTCATCATGAGGGGCGAACTACGTTGACCTGATCTCCTCTTCAATAGGATTACGTAGGCAACCATATTCTATATGGCCCGGTCGCTATAAACAAAAAACAACAAAAACATTTCTGCCATTTCTCTACAAAAAAACAAAAATAACAAAAACATTTCTACACCTCTCTGCCTTTCACATTTAGCGTTGAACCTCTTACACAAGGTTTGAACTACGCAGACTTGATCTCCTCTTCAATAGGAGTACGTAGGCAGTCATTTATGGTTCAGTCTAACCCCTACCAGAACAAAAATACTTGTCACACGATACTGGGATCAACCTTCAAATCCACCACATTTCATTGGCTTCAGACCAAAGGGATGGAATTACCCAACCTCTTCTCATAAATAGAAGATTCGATGACCATCTAAGCTGCGGTTGTGCCTCAAAGAGCAATACCAGTCCAAAAAAGATGGAATTAACTAGGCTTTTCACAAATAGAAGTACTGGCGACCATCTATGGTGCGGTCAATCTCAGAGAAGAAAAGCCACATTCCTCTCCACATTTCCATACATATACCAGTCCCAAGACACCAAAGATCAATGATCCGTTCTGAGAGATCTTACAATGGCTCAATGTCCACATATCAAGGATAAGTTCAGAATGCATCAAGATCACAAGACCCTGAAGAAACAGGCAAATATCAAGAAAATATCATGGCACAACTGAAAGGGAAGTAAATCAAAATATATTTCTCTACCATATATACTACTGTTTGATATATACATCTGTGTTGTACATGACAAAATGGTTAAGCTAGTCTGTGCAGGAAAATATAAAGCTATCTACGGATCTGTGTATATACGAACTATCAGATCTAACATATCATCCCTCTCTGAAGACGGAGGTAAAGCTGCAAGCTCTTGTCCAAGGGTATCTACACGAACTAGCAGATCTGAGGCTAACTGCAAGATGGCCTGATGCTCATCAGTGTATGCATTCATATCAGCAAAAGTGTCAGTCATCTGGAATCTAACAGAGGTACTATCTGCGATGGCCACATCCCTAGCAGATAGGGCGGCATCCCGCTCCACGATCAATGCATCCCTAGCTGATATAGCCTTATCCCTCTCTAATAGAGTAGAGTCTCTCCTATCAAGAGCTGTTAACATCGCGACCCTAGCCTGATCTCTCTTATAGGTCATCAGATGTAATCTCTGATCCAAATGTTGTGTTGAATACTGAGCTCCAGTAGCACTCAGGTTGGGAGAATCCATCACAAATGATGGCAGCCCAGCAGTCAAATCATCGATGGGAATGTCAGCCTCCTCTATAGGCTCCTCATCGTCAGACTCAATATCCTGCACTGTGGATACCACCACAGCCGATGCAGTCTTTGTCTCCATCCATGCTGAATAATCTACTGAACAACCCGGATGGCTGATGAAAAACTCAGCTAGCTCTCACTGATCCCAACAGGCATACAACCTGGATCTGTTCGCTGATGATAAGTGGCACAAAGCGAAACTCTGAATCACTACCCCCTCATATAGGTGAAAATCCTAAAATTGGTCAAACTGACACATCACGGCCAGTGGGTGGTAGGTGATCATCCCTCTCAAACTTGCAAGAGGTAGATAATCCATGCCCAGAGCATGAGTAATGAAGCTGTAGGGTGAGCTAAGCCATGTACACGGCAATATAGTGAATGGATCTCCAATCCCTGCCATAAAAGCTCACCAAGACGCAACATCTGTACACTCCGCAGCTGGAAGGAGTACGACATCGCTATATCATGGGTGAAACAATATCCATGCCATCTGAAAGTGATAATCGATCCCAAGTATGACATAAACAACACGTATAACATGACTGAGCTACCTATGAATACTCCTGCCGGACAAGTGCAACAGTATGTAGTTGACCTCAGTGTCTCTGCGATAATCATCGGTACAATGATATGACCCTCCCTGAGAGCTCTCACTGCCATAGCGACCCCGATGTCCAGCTCATCCATGTACCATGACATGTAGATGTATGACAATATGCACAGTAGCAGTACATCTACTCTGGCTAAATGCCACTGATCCTCCGGTGTGATGAAATCCCCGGAATGCCGTGCATAACTATCCTCAGAGTCAAATCTGTCAATCAAAAAATGCTGGGATATCACGTGGCCAGATGTAATCTTGTCCTGTACCACTCTACGCCTCAAGCCGATGAGGGTCATGAACTGCCCACTCATGTCGCCAATCGCCATCTGCACGCAAGGTCTGTCCAGCGGCAGCATCGTCAATCGTGCATACTCCTCTAGAGTAGGATTCAACTCTCGGGTGCCAAACCAGAAAACCTGTCTGTCCGATACCCAGTGCTCTAGCATACCGTCTATAAACCTTGTAGGAACCTAAAACATCAGAAATGTCATAGTATGCTGCAGCAAATGATCTACTGTCACCCTGTCTGGTGGTGACATACTATCATACCATGAGCGTATACCAGATGCCACCAAACATGGTGGGGTATGATCAGTACAGCTAACTGTCGAAGAAGACATCTGTACGGGTTGTGTCATAAGACCATCCAAGGGTCAATGCTGAATATCTCTGGACATATATACATATGCATAACATAATAACATGCATAATATAATAGATGGCAATATGATATAGGGAATGGAAAATGTACATACATTCCTAAGTATATCATCATCTAATACATCTCTGTACAGCTAAAATACAGGGAAATGGGGAGAAGCTACCCAACATCTCAATAGAGGCCTATCAAAAGATATAGTGAGAATGGGACGAAGCTACCCATCTACATCGTCGATCCTATCCACCTGATGTAACTCCTCCTGAGTTACTAGATCTCTATCTACAGGGATGTCAGACCTAAACAAAGGAGGATTTACACCGGCAAAGCCATATGGGTCACCTGAGGGGCCAGCGCCAGAGCTGGAAGAATCAAAAGTATCTGCCTCTAAAAGATCTCTGCCCAAATGCCGAATAAAGAAATGTGTCCGGTCCAACTGCCGGGTCAAACTATCAATCTGTGTCACATGAGTCGGATCTCTAACACAGGCTAGCCAATCTTTCATCATCACGGATCCTGGAACCATATCCCCCATAAACTGTGTAGTATGGGTCTGAGCTCCAATAGTATAAGGGAACCACCAATGTTGGAATATCTCCTGAGTATAGGGGCCCTCTGATAATGTGTAACCGTCAATCCCCAACAATGGGATATCAGTGACGGGTGACTGCAAAACAGGAAAATAACACATGGCAGGAGGCAAGATCAGCATGCGAATCTCTCATGTAGTGCTCCTGATAGCACACTCTCCTAAGTAGAGCTCTTATCCTCCATTTGTAAAGAGAGGAATACTGCGGGTGGACATAACATACTCAACTCCAGTCGGGTATCCATCCTCAAACCCAACACTCAAATGCTCCCCAGAGTAGGGAAACCCATGTGATGACATCCACTGTCAACAACTCTAGCTATAGGCGACAATGGGTGAAACCCTTAGCAACAGGGACCTCCGCCAGTATGGAATGATGCCATCGCCATCCTCGTGGGTAGGTGTCTAAATCTAACACGCTCACAGGACGCAAACATGGAAGCCTCTCGTAGGCCCAAAACTGCCAACACAAAGGCAAACATCTGCTATCAATCAACACTCTTAACATGTACATGGGAAAAGACAAGAGAAACACTCACCAGCAGAAACGGGTAGAATCCTAACCATGCCTCGGTCAAACCCTACGATCGCATGCGCATTCCCCTGAGGAAGTAGGCAAAGGTGTAGGAATCCCAATCATAGTCTCCTATACGGTCCACATATCGAGTGGCGCTGATCAAAGTGAAGGACACAGTAGATGAGTTATCTGCCATGAAGCAGCCCCTAATGATCATCAGGAACAATCGCCGAAGAATGCGATCCCTGACTCTCACATCATTGGGTATAGGCTCACTCAATAGCCCGCTCATAGCATCTACGCTCAAAGGACCTGTACGTACAGTCCTGCCCATGAGTGCCTCCGCCGGAACTCCTAACAAGGATCTGACGACAGTAGGGGTAATATCCTTCGTGCAAGGCACTGGATCCCCTCTAAACTCCATACCTGTGATAAACCGCCAATCCATCGGCGTCATCACCACCTCACAATCCAGCAAATGGAGTGACTGAGTCTGGTGAAACCAGTGCTCAGACAATGCCCTGAGGAAACCCTAGGGACAGCGACGGGGAAGGATGGAAAAGAAAATCCCGAATCTCCAACCATGGATGCTGAACCAGTTCCCTATAGTCATCATGCAGGGCCTGATACATAGAGTGGATGCTGAACCAGTTCCCTCGAGGCTCTGTGAAGCCGAGAACCTACATCAAATGTAGATCAACATCAGAACCCTTCACTCCTCATCAATAGGAAATAAGGAAGATTAAGATCTAACTTCATACCTCGTTTACGTGCAGGTATACTGAAGGATGCCGACTCAAGTCACCCAGAAGATCTGGGTTCACCACATGAATTCCTGGTAACTCCTTATAGGGAACATGAGCTGCAGGAGCAGGAACCTCAATAGGTACATCCTCCTCCTCGTCCTCGACATCTGACACTTCAAACCGGATAGGACGAATCACCGCCTCTACCAAACGATACAGCTGTCTAACAGAACGGGGTCGAGGTACTTCAAAAGCCCTCCTCCGTACACCAGAAGTGGTCCCGAGGGAACTGCTTGGTTGATCTAGATCCATAATATCTGGACAACAAGTCTCCAAATCACCTCAGAATGAGTTTGGTAAATTCTTACCAGGAGATTTTCAAAATGCATCTTATGACTACGTGCATGCTTGCAATATTTTAACAGGTAATGTGATAGTGTCAACTTGAATCAAGCAAGATTTCTAAATGGACTTCGATCCTGGATAATGTGATAGTGTCCCATTACATTCGATCCTGGATAATGTGATAGTGTCCCATTTTGACCGGTCACGACAAACGCTCTTACATTACCTGAATCAAGCAAGATTTCTAAATCAAGCAAGATTTCTAAATTGATCCTGGATAACTCCGCGAACTTCGCCTCGTACTGGGACACCGTCATGTTATTCTGCTCTAGTCTAATAAACTCCACTTCCTTCATATGGCGAATACTTTCAGGAAAGTATTTTTCGTTGAAAAGTTTCTGAAACGTCTCCCATGACATGCTGAGTGCGGCTGGATGTGTACGCTTCACAGACTCCCACCAGTAGTCTGCCTCACCACGGGACATAAAGGTGGCGAATGGAACCTTCTGTTCCTCCGTGCATCCCAAGACATCGAATATCTTGGTAATTTGCTTGACCCATGTTTCCGCCATGATCGGATCTGGCTTTCCCCAGAATTCTGGTGGTCCCAACTCTTTGAACTGCTTGGCTGTGACCACCCGTGAATTGCTATCATTTCCTCCTGTATTTTGATCACGAGTCTCCCTCGTCTAATTTTGCATGAACTGCAAGAAGCTCCTAAACATCTCGTCGTTTATCGTCTGCTCAGTGGCATTGTTCACAAGAGAAACATTGCCAGCCTGTTGCACGTTCTCCTCGTTGGTAAGTACAGGCATCTCCACGGTCTCATTTACTCCACTGTTAACATTCTCAGTCGACATTCTCAAATACTGTCATAAAACAAGGGTTAATTAAGGAAATCAATATATCACATAATATCCCTATATAGTGACCAACTAACAAATAAGCTTAGGTAGGACACACTAGCGAAGGATTTACTCTTCTCTCCCCTCCTAGTTCTATTCCCCGATCTCCGCCAGAGATCATATCCCTAAGCTCTGATACCAACTGTGACTCTGGACACCAACATGTGTCAGCACCTCACCAGTGATACCTATCAGTTTGCCACCGCAGAACGGCGTCCCCTACGGAGAGTCTGGCTTCGGTGCATCCCCATCAACAGGAAGTCACCAGATAGAGGCTCGGGGCTCTTTACTTATGGCTCTGATACCAACTGTGACGCCCCCAAAATAGGTCCATTCCATCCAACCCATTCTGAGTCGCCAAATACATGGTACAGAAATAACTACAACATTATTGTTACAACATATAAACTATTGCCGTCTAGACAATATCCACATACAAATAAATCTCCATCATAATTATTGATACATTATTTTACAAAAATGGTGAGGACTACTAAACAACTCTCTCTAGAATCATCATTACATCCCCCGACTCGTACTCGCTACATTTTCGTCTCCTGAGAAGAAAAATAGAACAACAAGAAAAAGGGTGAGCTCAACTAGCCCAGTAAAGAATATTATGACTAAGATAATGTACAACAAATTATCCTTAGTCTTCAACAGGGAAAAATCTGATAGAATACAATAGACAACAAGTTTTAGATCAACAACTGCAGCGGAAACAACAATTCATTAGAAGAGTTAAGTAGAGAATGAAATCTACTAAAATCTATGAATTTAAAAGTCCATCATCAATATTTTATCCCTGTAACATCAATCAATATATATCTCAAATCAAATCAAATATTTATCTTTGCACTACAGGCCAAAGATATTTATCAGTCAGTCATGTTCATCTCAACACCTGTTCATCTTTGCACTACGGGCCAAAGATATTCATCAATTGTTCATGTTCATCTCAACACCTGTACATCTTTGCATTACGAGCCAAAGATATTCATAATAAAATCAACTATCTTTGCACTACAGGCCAAAGATATTCAGTAACACCATCATTTAGGACTAAGGATGATGAAAAATATTTTAAAGGAAACGAATCCAGTGAAACAAAATAACAAGTATTAAGGATTCGTACTCTAAACAATCCGAGTTAAAAAATACTTCATAAATAATCATACTGAAGTAAAATTCAAGAATGATCAAAACATGGATACAATCAAAGCTAGTATCCACAATAGATGTTTTAGACGAAAAGGAGAAATTTCTTTTTCGATGAATAATGTCGTATTCGTGAATAGTGCCGTATACGTGAATAGTAACTCCGACACCAAAAGATAGAAATTTCACAAAAAAACATCTTCACGCTTCGTGAATAGTACTCGTGAATAGTAACTCGTGAATAGTAACTCATGAATAGTAACTCATAAATAGTAACTCATGAATAGTAACCCCGATGTGAAAAAGTTCCAAATTTGATAAAAAGTTCCAACCAACATTTCAGCATAATGATATTGAAGAAATAATATCATTTGAGAAGAAAATAACATCCCTTACCTCGAAAGACAATACTTCTAGTTGAAACACCGGATATAGGCTATGATTTGAACTTGCACCGTATAGCAATACTCAAAATACTCACAAGAATACGCTCAATAATATAGAGAGAGAAAACTTCAGTTTCTGGTGTGATTTTCAATTCTAACTTAAGCACCTATTTATAGGAAATTGCTTAGAACGCCAAAGCAGAAAATTTAATATAATATTAATATATATAAAAAAATTTCTACGCCACCCATGAATCTGATTTTCAGCCATTGAGCACATGCTTCCTTCTAGAAAAAAATAAAAAAAAACGTTTTTCCTTTATAAAATAATTTAAACTTCCAAAAATCAATTATTTCGGAGCTCCGGAACTTCAATAATTCATAATAAATAGCTATTTTGCCAGAAAATTCGAATCTCGCGTTTTTTTATAGGAAATTCAATTCTCTACAACTTTACAGAAGAAAGTTTTTCCAAATTCAAAACAGAAATTGACCGAAATCCATAAACGGACGATTTTACAGACTATAATCAAATTTCAGTCAATAATTGTGTCCACCAACACACAAAATATGTGTTAAACATTTAATGCCACAAAAATACTCTTCCTCCTCATATACTCATATATCCCACATTCATTATAAAAATATCACTGTTAATATATTATTAAAATAATATATTTAAATGAATTATTTTATCAGAAAAAGATAAAATATTAATTTTCAACAATTGTCACATTAAAAATTTTCTCCATCTATATCCACATAAAATCAATATTTTTTTCAACATATAAATCAATAATTAATTATTCACAAATAATATTACAGAATCACAATATTGACAACCAGGCCGTTCCCAGGATAGAGGGGGCTTTCCAATAAGAATTTCTCCTTACTGGCGCGCAATTAGGTGATCAAACCTCTCCTTAGACAAAACTTTCTAGACATTGCCAATAATGTTATCAAATAATATTATTCAGATAATATGAATTATTGCTTCGATAATGAAAAATATTGTGTAATGACAATTATTGAAACAACAGTAATATAAAATATCAATGCAGCAATTATTGAATCAATAACATAAAATACTGAACAGTAATTACTGTAATAATTATTGAGTAGTGCCTTCTTACGTAAGAATCAATAATTGGTGCAATACCGTGTGCTACTGTGCAACAACGCGTATTACTGTGTTTTAACCACCGAGTATTCCAACAGTATTAACGGTAACAACTACGCCGTTATTTATAAACAACTTATTTTTGTCATTTTTTTCATCCAATCGCTTTCCGTTATGGGGCCCACAAAAGACTGCGCCGTCGTACGAATATTCCCCGACAGCAAGAATATTCCACGACCAAACGAATATTCCCCGACAACAATGAATATTTTATAACCACTTGTTTATTTAAAATATTTGCGCAATTTACCCATAACTAACCACATTAATCAAATCAACCCTTACTATTTGAAAATAATAAATAAAGGAAATTCCTTTTTATTTAAAAATTTTCAGGGTCTTACAACCTCCCCTCCTTATGAAATTTCGTCCTCGAAATTGACGTACATAACTGGTGTTTCAAAAAGGTAAAGATACCTCGCTTTCATTTCCGTTTCTAACTCCAATGTCATTTCCTCTATAGCATGATTCCTCCACAAAACTTTAACTTGTGGTATGACCTTCGTGCGTAGGACATGTTCCTTCCCATCCAACATCTTGACATTTAACTCTTCGTACGTTAAGTCTTCAGCTATCTCGTCCGTTTCTAACTCAATGACGTGGTTCGGGTCGTCCATAAATTTACGTAACATCGATACGTGAAAAACGTTATGAACACGCGTCATACTTGGCGGTAAAACGAGTCTATATGCCACAGTTCCTATTCGATCGTGGATTTCAAATGGACTAATAAATCGAAGGTTTGAGCTTTGCTCACATCGCCAATTCTCGCTTTTGGAATAACAACTTCTTGTACCTACTTCTTCATATTCACCAGCTCCGGTGTGTAGCTTGAACAGCTTTAACTTTTTCGATTAAAGTCGATTATACTCGTATATCATCACGTGGGTACCTAGAGTTTTTATCTCCATCTCTATTATTTATAAATTATACGAAATTAGTCTTTGACAATATCGTACTCGTACTTGTATACGATTTTCTACTCAACACGTCAGCTACCACGTTCGCTTTTCCAGGATGGCATGGTCAAAACATGTGCTGAAATAAGTCTCTACTTGAGTTCTTCGAAGCTCTTCCCACATTCCTTGCTCCATTCGAATTTTGTATCTCTATGAGTTAGCTGCGTTAATGGAATAATGATTCGAGAATATCCTTAAACGAATCTCCGATAATAACCAACTAAGCCTAGAAAGCTACGTATTTCGATTACCGACTTAGGTTGTTCTCAACTGTGACTCATATCCCAACCTTGGATAGCACGTTACAATGGCACCTATCAGTTTACTATCGCACGAATATTGTGTCCCCTACGAAGAGTCTGGCTTCGGTGCATTCCACAAAGGAAGTCACAAGATAAAGGCTCGGGTACCAACTTCTACAGTTGGGTTTTTAACTCCTGAAGTTCAATAGGAGCCATGAGATTTTTAGAAATGGGTTTTGTACCGGGTTCAAAGTCGATACAAAATTCAATATCACGCTCTGGGAGTAGGCCAAGAAATTCTTCAGAAAATACGCCAGGAAAAATCAATAACAACGGGAATATTATTCAAATCTGACGTGTCTTTATTCAAATCCATAACATGAACTAAGAAAACTTGACATCCGTTTTTCAATAAACGAATGACTTCATGGCTTGATATGAAAATGTTTGACTTCAATGGTTTGATTGCTTGAGTTCGAATATCAGGTTGCTTAGGAATATGAAAACTAACAACCTTACAAAAGCAATTAATTTTGGCATGATGAGTAGTTAACCTTAAAATCACATCAAAAGCAAATATCTCTATAGAAATAAGGTTAACAGGTAATGTGATAGTGCCAACTTGAATCAAGCAAGATTTCTAAACAACGGATGTAATGAAAGTTTCTCCTAACGGAGTCTCCATAAATAGGTCAAAGTCTAATTTCTCCGTAGTCAAGTTCAAATGTTGAGTGCAAGCAAGAGAGATAAAAAAAATGGGTAGAACCGGTACCTAGTAAGGTATAAACTTCGCAAGAATTATAATTAACTAACCCGTGCTAACTTCGTTCGGGTTCCTCGCATTTTGACCGGTCACGACAAACGCTCTTCCAGGAACCGTTGACTTTGACTTTTCTGGGACAGCCTTTTGAATCACCATCCCCGCTGGAATTGGTTTCGCTACCGTACACTCTCGAGCAATATGTCCTTCCTTTCCACAATTATAGCATACCTTGAACTGTTGTGGGCGGTTTGGGCTAATATGTCCCTCTTTCCCGCATTTATAACATACGACCAGTGGTCTTTCTCCTCCCTTGGAACCAGTTGCTGCTGGCACTGTCGTCTTCACATGGTCGTTGTTAAATCTCCTCTTTTTAAAATCTCCTCCCAACTCGCTTCTTCTATTTTCATGGCCGTGATTACCAACAGAGTGGTTACCACCTTTGCCCGTATTCTTCTTTCTTCGCAGGTTATCGTTGTTCTGATGACTGCTGTCACCAGTATGATCCTGGTTATGGTCCCTCAGTTGAACGTACTCGTTATCTCGCTCTAACAACTGAGCCATGTTGACAACATCTGAATAGATAGAAAATTTATGAGAAATGAGATACTGACGTATGCCGTGTTTCAAACCTCTGAAAAACATTCGCGTCATACGTTCCTCATTCTCCACTAAATGAGGTGCAAACCTGGATAACTCCGCGAACTTCTCCTCGTACTGGGACACCGTCATGTTATTCTGCTCTAGTCTAATAAACTCCACTTCCTTCATATGGCGAATACTTTCAGGAAAGTATTTTTCGTTGAAAAGTTTCTGAAACGTCTCCCATGACATGCTGAGTGCGGCTGGATGTGTACGCTTCACAGACTCCCACCAGTAGTCTGCCTCACCACGGGACATAAAGGTGGCGAATGGAACCTTCTGTTCCTCCGTGCATCCCAAGACATCGAATATCTTGGTAATTTGCTTGACCCATGTTTCCGCCATGATCGGATCTGGCTTTCCCCAGAATTCTGGTGGTCCCAACTCTTTGAACTGCTTGGCTGTGACCACCCGTGAATTGCTATCATTTCCTCCTGTATTTTGATCACGAGTCTCCCTCGTCTAATTTTGCATGAACTGCAAGAAGCTCCTAAACATCTCGTCGTTTATCGTCTGCTCAGTGGCATTGTTCACAAGAGAAACATTGCCAGCCTGTTGCACGTTCTCCTCGTTGGTAAGTACAGGCATCTCCACGGTCTCATTTACTCCACTGTTAACATTCTCAGTCGACATTCTCAAATACTGTCATAAAACAAGGGTTAATTAAGGAAATTAATATATCACATAATATCCCTATATAGTGACCAACTAACAAATAAGCTTAGGTAGGACACACTAGCGAAGGATTTACTCTTCTCTCCCCTCCTAGTTCTATTCCCCGATCTCCGCCAGAGATCATATCCCTAAGCTTTGGTACCAACTGTGACTCTGGACACCAACATGTGTCAGCACCTCACCAGTGATACCTATCAGTTTGCCACCGCAGAACGGCATCCCCTACAGAGAGTCTGGCTTCGGTGCATCCCCATCAACAGGAAGTCACCAGATAGAGGCTCGGGGCTCTTTACTTATGGCTCTGATACCAACTGTGACGCCCCCAAAATAGGTCCATTCCATCCAACCCATTCTGAGTCGCCAAATACATGGTACAGAAATAACTACAACTTTATTGTTACAACATATAAACTATTGCCGTCTAGACAATATCCACATACAAATAAATCTCCATCATAATTATTGATACATTATTTTACAAAAATGGTGAGGACTACTAAACAACTCTCTCTAGAATCATCATTACATCCCCCGACTCGTACTCGCTACATTTTCGTCTCCTGAGAAGAAAAATAGAACAACAAGAAAAAGGGTGAGCTCAACTAGCCCAGTAAAGAATATTATGACTAAGATAATGTACAACAAATTATCCTTAGTCTTCAACAGGGAAAAATCTGATAGAATACAATAGACAACAAGTTTTAGATCAACAACTGCAGCGGAAACAACAATTCATTAGAAGAGTTAAGTAGAGAATGAAATCTACTAACATCTATGAATTTAAAAGTCCATCATCAATATTTTATCCCTGTAACATCAATCAATATATATCTCAAATCAAATCAAATATTCATCTTTGCATTACAGGCCAAAGATATTTATCAGTCAGTCATGTTCATCTCAACACCTGTTCATCTTTGCACTACGGGCCAAAGATTTTAATCAATTGTTCATGTTCATCTCAACACCTGTACATCTTTGCATTACGAGCCAAAGATATTCATAATAAAATCAACTATCTTTGCACTACAGGCCAAAGATATTCAGTAACACCATCATTTAGGACTGAGGATGATGAAAAATATTTTAAAGAAACGAATCCAGTGAAACAAAATAACAAGTATTAAGGATTCGTACTCTAAACAATCCGAGTTCAAAAATACTTCATAAATAATCATACTGAAGTAAAATTCAAGAATGATCAAAACATGGATACAATCAAAGCTAGTATCCACAATAGATGTTTTAGACGAAAAGGAGAAATTTCATTTTTCGGTGAATAGTGTCGTATTCGTGAATAGTGCCGTATACGTGAATAGTGCCGTATACGTGAATAGTAACTCCGACACCAAAAGATAGAAATTTCACAAAAAAACATCTTCACGCTTCGTGAATAGTACTCGTGAATAGTAACTCGTGAATAGTAACTCATGAATAGTAACTCGTGAATAGTAACTCGTGAATAGTAACTCATGAATAGTAACCCCGACATGAAAAAGTTCCAAATTTGATAAAAAGTTCCAACCAACATTTCAGCATAATGATATTGAAGAAATAATATCATTTGAGAAGAAAATAACATCCCTTACCTCGAAAGACAGTAATTCTAGTTGAAACACCGGATATAGGCTATGATTTGAACTTGCACCGTATAGCAATACTCAAAGTATACTCAAAATACTCACAAGAATACGCTCAATAATATAGAGAGAGAAAACTTCAGTTTCTGGTGTGATTTTCAATTCTAACTTAAGCACCTATTTATAGGAAATTGCTTAGAACGCCAAAGCAGAAAATTTAATATAATATTAATATATATAAAAAATTTTCTACGCCACCCATGAATCTGATTTTTAGCCATTGAGCACATGCTTCCTTCTAGAAAAAAAAACGTTTTTCCTTTATAAAATAATTTAAACTTCCAAAAATCAATTATTTCGGAGCTCCGGAACTTCAATAATTCATAATAAATAGCCCTTTTGCCAAAAAATTCGAATCTCGCGTGTTTTTATAGGAAATTCAATTCTCTACAACTTTGCAGAAGAAAGTTTTTCCAAATTCCAAACAGAAATTGACCGAAATCCATAAACGGACAATTTTACAGACTATAATCAAATTTCAGTTAATAATTGTGTCCACCAACACACAAAATATGTGTTAAACATTTAATGCCACAAAAATACTCTTCCTCCTCATATACTCATATATCCCACATTCATTATAAAAATATCACCGTTAATATATTATTAAAATAATATATTTAAATGAATTATTTTATCAGAAAAAGATAAAATATTAATTTTCAACAATTGTCACATTAAAAATTTTCTCCATCTATATCCACATAAAATCAATATTTTTCTCATCATATAAATCAATAATTAATTATTCACAAATAATATTACAGAATCACAATATTGACAACCAGGCCGTTCCCAGGATAGAGGGGGCTTTCCAATAAGAATTTCTCCTTACTGGCGCACAATTAGGTGACCAAACCTCTCCTTAGACAGAACTTTCTAGACATTGCCAATAATGTTATCAAATAATATTATTCAGATATTATGAATTATTGCTTCGATAATGAAAAATATTGTGTAATGACAATTATTGAAACAACAGTAATATAAAATATCAATGCAGCAATTATTGAATCAATAACATAAAATACTGAACAGTAATTACTGTAATAATTATTGAGTAGTGCCTTCTTACGTAAGAATCAATAATTGGTGCAATACCGTGTGCTACTGTGCAACAACGCGTATTACAGTGCTTTAACCACCGAGTATTCCAACAGTATTAACGGTAACAACTACGCCGTTATTTATAAACAACTTATTTTTGTCGTTTTCTTCATCCAATCGCTTTCCGTTATGGGGCCCACAAAAGACTGCGCCGTCGTACGAATATTCCCCGACAGCTAGAATATTCCACGACCAAACGAATATTCCCCGACAACAATGAATATTTTATAACCACCTGTTTATTTAAAATATTTGCGCAATTTACCCATAACTAACCACATTAATCAAATCAACCCTTACTATTTAAAAATAATAAATAACGAAAATTCCTTTTTATTTAAAAATTTTGGGGTCTTACAATTCACGACTTTGATGACAGCCCCAACGTCAACATCATTGAAGACTTGGATCGCATGTCCAAGGAATCAATGATTGTCATCCCAACAGGATTAACTGACAATCATCTCATTCATACATTTGCATCATGTTGCTGCACATAGCATCTTGTTTATCTGTTGCATTACAAGTGTCTAGGATTTTTTTATCCTATCCATGCCTTACATTGCATAAATTTGATAAAGAGGGGCATCTGTAGACACTCAAAATTTTCTGCACAACTGTTACTAACATTACAGGATGGCATAATCATTTTTTGGAGATAACCCTGGAAGACAACTCACATCCATTCCGGATACCACCGGAAGTTCGGTCTCCATTCCGGATACTACCGAAAGTTCAATCTCAACCCCGGACCACACACCGGGAGTATTAGTCTCAACCCCAGACCACACACCAGGGATATCAGTCTCAACCCCGAAACACACACTAGGAACATCATTTCCAACCTCGGAGATAACCCCGAGTTTCGTCCTTGGAAATAACCCCAAGGAATGCTGTTGCAATTCCGACGATAACCCGGGAAATGCTTATTTCAAATACATGCGATAAGCTTCAATCAAACCTCCTGCTGAGGCACTCATTCCGCAGACACCGGAGCTAACATCGGGCAGACAGGTATCCACAAGATGACATTGCGGTATTCAACACTTGCAGCAGTCCAATCTCAGATGTAACCCTGAGTAACGTATGCTTTCAATTCAAATCGGTGATAACACCGATGAGGAGTCAGAATGTCATCTTGCTACCTCAGCATCTGCGCGTCGTCTCGACACTTCAATACATACATACATATAACTATGTCCTTCAAGAACCAGGATATCCAATCCTGAGTGACTATTACGCGTGACAACACACCGGATAGAATTTGAAGCTTAAAGATCATGGGCATGGTCCCCTCTTCCTGACTTCGTATAACCTCTATTCCATGTCATTGCATAATTCTCGACACAAGCAGTCCGTAGAAGGTCACATATACCTTGTTTGGATGCTCAAATTGAAGTTCTGTAAGTTCGAGCAGACATTACAGTGGACGAGTGCACGTACTTCGAGACGATAGGACCCGCGGAACCTTGGGTAGGTCGGGCAGCCGCAGGTGCATCTGCGACAGCCATAGGTACACCTGCGGCTAGCAGTCTATAAATATGAAGCTTGGGGTCAGCCATTTGTGTGAAAAAAGGCGAGGAAGCCCTGTCCAATTTGTTTTCTACACACCCCATATTGAGTGTTTGCTCTTTTTAAACATCTGTTAGCCCACATAAAGTTATAAATTTACTAGCGGGAGCTGAGTATTCATCCATATAGAGTCATAGAAGTCTGTCTTGGCAGCCCACTATAAGCCTTTTTACACTCTATAAATCCTTTCTATTTACATTTGCACACACTATTCTACACATTGAGAGTCGTGTTGTGTGTGTATGCCCGGACTTCGGTCCGTGGTTTTCATTTTTGTCTGTATATATATACTATATATATAGGTATATATTTTTATATGGACTAACATTATCGAGTTATGCATCGATTGAGCCTAGACTTCGGTCTGGAGCGTTTATTGGCTTTTATATATATATTCATATATAAACTATTGTCAGACTCAGTCTGATGAGCTTAGACTTCGGTCTGGAGCGTTTATTGGCTTATATATATATATATTCATATATATGAGTGTATATATATATACACTCATATATATGAATTGTGGTCAGACTTTGTCTGATGAGCCTAGATTTTATTTCCGTTGCGTTTACTTGCTTTTATATATATATATATATATATATATATATACATATATATAATTGTTGTCGGACATATCCGATGAGCCTGGATTTTATATCTGGAGTATTTACTGCTTTTATATACATATATATACATACATTTTGTCCTGCATGGAGTTCACTTCGTGGCAGTTGATAGCTTTTACAGCTTTATTTACATTCAAGTCCCGCCTGGAGTTTACTTCGTGGTGGTTGATGGTATTTACTGCTTTATTTACATTTCCGATCCCTTATGGAGTTGCTTCGTGGTGGATGATCATGCACATATATATATTTACCGCTTTTATATATATATATATATATATATATATATATATATATATATATATATATATAATTTCTTACTGCTCTCCATACAAATTACAGTATCATTTGAGCCTAGGAATCATGTGATCACATATTCAGTCCACTAAATCTAGATTAGGTTCCCGTGATGGACTTTTTCAGCTGTAAGCAGCTTGTACATTATTTACACTGTATGAATTTCCTTGGATGGCTGTCATGCCCATAAAGAGTTCGGCACTGCTGTTGATCGATTTCGCAATCAATGAATACGTGCAAGTATACACGGTCCACAAGTAATAAAGTGAAAGTAGAGTATCGTTCCCACGAGGAATTATTTAATAAGAATCACCAAATACTAATTCTTAACCAAACTAATTTTATTTAAACAATCTCAAATCGTGTTTTTTCTAATTAAGAAAACTAAATTAATCAATTAAAACTAAGATTTTAACGAATGAATTCAAATAAATAAAGATTAAGACTTCAATATCCCCAATTATGAATTATAAATCAATTATCCAATTATCCTAATTATTATGTCTACTGAATTGTTAACAGGAATTCTCAAATGCCAAAAGTCATTTTCCAAGTGATCAATTGCCTTCTATTTAATCCAGATTAATCTTGCTATATTCCTATGCAAAATAAGTGAATTAAACTCCTTTAATCTCAATTCCTTATGTGTTACATGCGGTGAACAGATATTTCCATTCAATTCACAAACCCAATTATTCACTTTGCAAATAACTAAGTCACATGATATCATGCCCAGTTCTAACCCTAGAATTCCTCTTCCAATTCCTTCTAGAGTAACAAGGTAATTACTGATCAGATAATTAAGTAATATGCACAAGACAAGATAAACAACTCACTTTAACATAAATAATTGGAATATAATGAATAACTAATTCATAGCCATAAAAAGTTCAATTGAAATCTTAAGGAAAAAGTTAGTTCATAATTAATGAATTAAAACCAAGAATCCACAATTGAATAGACATTAAAAGATAAAAGTAAGATGAGAGAAGAGAATAGAATCTGTTGTCAGCAAATATGATGCTCCCCTCTTGCTCTTGCTCTTGATCTTCAATGGCCTCCAAGTTGCTTCAATCTCCAAAACTAATAAGAACTAGGGTTATGTTCTAATCTAATGGAGTGTTTAATCTAGGCTAAGCTATGTAATCCCCAAGCTAAGCTATGTAATCCCCCCTTATTTTATGTCTTACATCATGTATTTATAGGTTACAAGTCTAACTTTGAGTTTTGGAACAAACCCAATCCTATTTGGATTCAAAAAGGTGTCAAAATTCGCCCAAAACGCGTCCAGGCCCGCACCAGACCCTTCCCCAGCGCCCCGGCGCTGGGCACGGCGCTGGGCTTCTGCCCCCCAGCGCCCCGGCGCTGGAAATAACACTAAAACGAGCGCCCCGGCGCTGGTCAAAAAGTCAACATTTTCTGCTCCGACGTCCTTTGGGAAAACGGCCATAACTTCTTCGTCCGAACTCCGATTTAGATGATTCAAGATGTTCTGGAAAGAGGAGAAGTAGATCTACAACTTTCATTCTTGAAGATTTTCGAAATAATGTCCGGAGCTATAGTCAAATTGGCTCTGAAGTGACTACTGTGTAAATGACAAGCCAAAAACGCGCATCTAGCCACCCCGAACATCGATCCATGTAACTTTTGTCCCAAATCCTACAAAACAATATAAAACATGCATGAATAGACACAAACACATAAAAACATCCTAAAAGACTTGAGAACAACAATAATTTAAGCCCGAATGTATCCAATTTATGTGTATAAAATTCACTCATCAAATACCCCCAAACTTAAACCTTTGCTTGTCCTCAAGCAAAAACACAAAAATGTTATGTAATGCAATGTAATGAAACTAATCTATATGCCTACGAATCCGACAGTAATGACAGAAACAAGTCTATTCAACTGGCCTTAGAGAAATCAAGTAAATATGATAATACATCATATTAAAACAAATCAGTAATTTCCCAATCAATCATCAAATCTGAGACTGTTATCACTGATATAGTGCGTGTGTGCTCCACAACAATGTTAACTGATATAAAATCAAATTTAAGACATAATAGATATCTTCGAAGGCATCATACAGTGAAAACTCACAAAATTCACGAACAAGCTAGATCCAACTAAAGTCAAACATCCACCAAGTTCAAGAGTCCAATCTGGGATACTTATGCTTTACTTTTTATTACGGGGGCTTTTTGCTCTTTTCCCGTTTTATTGTTTTTTTTAACCATGACTGTGCAATGTCTCATTCCATTAGGCTAACAGTGTCACCCCTTAGCGAGCTTTCGACCAACGACTCCCAGACCATATAAGACCTTAGGGCGCTAGGTTTTAAGATACCCCTTCGGGCGTACTTACTCAAGTAACAAAGGCCCCGAAACAAAACTAGTCACGGTAATTTTTTATTTTTTTTCTTTCTTTTTCTTTTTCTCTTTTTTTTGATAGATGGTTGGTGAGTGCGTTTTACGCTCCATCTCACGCTTGTGTTTATGGGGAGTGTTTCTCCTCAACCCACCACAAAACTCAACATGTTTTTTTTAAAGCTTATATACCCCAAAATTTCCCCCCAAACTTAAGTTTTTATCAAAATTTAGCCATCTCCGCCTATTCATGTCTTTCATTCCTTCACACTAGTATTATCCTTAAGAAATCCATTATGTATCAATTTAAACTTATCAGTCAATATAGCTGTTATTAACGTGCTAACCTTGATTATACCAGTTTCAAACAGGAAAAGATTCAATTCATAACAAGAAATCACATCAAAGCCTTAATATTCAATACTATACTTATCTACTTAACTCCAGTCTCATCATTGGCCAAAATAGACTTTTACTATCTAACAGTTGGAATCATGCAAATATAAACTAACTGCAACAAACACAGTAAACTAACTACTATTTTTGCGATTTAAATTTTTTTTTTAAACAAAAAACTGAATGCAAAAACTAAATGTAAATAACTAACTATATGCAATACGACACTAAAATTCCCCCAAACTTAAACTAGACATTGTCCTCAATGACTGAAATAGAAAAAAATTAAAACAGAGGACTTCCCTGAAAATATAGCAATCTTCCTCCTTGTCCGCTAAGTTTGGAGAATAGGCTAAGCACATGGAACAAATTGGGCACCACACTTGAATTTGACTTGAATAACCTGTAAAACCATGATAGAAGCAATTTTATTAAATCCTAAACAAATGCAAATTCCAAACTACTAATATAAAACTTGATAAAAACTAAAACTAAAAAATAAAAATTAAACTTGGGTTGCCTCCCAATAAGCGCTTGTTTTATAGTCTCAGCATGACTTTGTCTGGTCAATGCTATCCAATTCCTCTTCGAAAGTTGAGGAACCCTCCATCCATCGGAAATAATATAGCTTTTGGTAGGTTCCCATTTGCAAAAACCCTTGAATTTAAGTCACCTAGCATGCTCTTTGTAGATAGGATCCCCATTAAGAACGGCAAACCACTAGGTGTTTCCTCCATTATGTCGATGATCATATTAGGGCATTGAAGCTTAATAAACATAATGGAATCTTCCTCTATCTTCTCTTTTTCATCCCACCATGACTCCACAACTGTACTAGCTCTTACGTTACAGAGAGTATTGCCGACGACATGACTACCAATCGGACAAGGTTTTGCAAATCTAACCGGACTCTTGAACTGTGGAGGAGAAGGCACTTGAGGCATAAACAACATTGGCTCATCATCATTGGGTCTCACAATTAGTTCTTCACCGATCTTGTTGTCATTATCCCCACTTGTCTCCTCTTTTTCATCTCGTGGCTCATCCAGTTGTAGATTTGGCTCGGGCTCACCATCGGTCTCGGAATCCATGTCATAGGGCCAGGTGTATTGAGGACGGTTGTTCAACGCATGTGCTATCTGTTCCACTTGATTTTCCAGATTCTTGATCAACGCCCCTTGGCTTTGCAAATTCAGCTCTACTTGATTCATTTTCTTGTCTTGTTCCTCATTCCTTTTTTCAGAAGCTTTAATAAATTTTTCTAAGGCTTCTTCCAAACTTGATATCCTCTCTGGTTGTTGAGTCGGATTTTGAAATCCGAAGGTGTGTTGTTGTCTAGGTGGTTGAGCTGCAGCTTGATTGTTACTCCATGAAAAATCTGGGTGATACCCCCAATCATGATGATAGTTGTTGGGATAGACATAATTATTGGGGTAATCACCACCATAGTGTACCGGCTCGAAACTGATGACGCATTGATGACTCATATGATTTCCATCACAATAATCACAAACCAATGCTACTTGCTGTGTGGATGGTGGACTCCATGTTTCCATTGGTCGAGTCATGTTCGTGTATGGCCATTGATACGTAAAGTCATCCATGGTACCTGAAAAGAGAGAAATATAGAAAGAGAATTAAAAATAAAAATAAAAATGTTTAAATTAAGACTAATTTGATTGAAATTAATATTGGACAATAATTATTAAATTAATCCCCCGGCAACGACGCCAAAAACTTGTTGATCGATTTCGCAATCAATGAATACGTGCAAGTATACACGGTCCACAAGTAATAAAGTGAAAGTAGAGTATCGTTCCCACGAGGAATTATTTAATAAGAATCACCAAATACTAATTCTTAACCAAACTAATTTTATTTAAACAATCTCAAATCGTGTTTTTTCTAATTAAGAAAACTAAATTAATCAATTAAAACTAAGATTTTAACGAATGAATTCAAATAAATAAAGATTAAGACTTCAATATCCCCAATTATGAATTATAAATCAATTATCCAATTATCCTAATTATTATGTCTACTGAATTGTTAACAGGAATTCTCAAATGCCAAAAGTCATTTTCCAAGTGATCAATTGCCTTCTATTTAATCCAGATTAATCTTGCTATATTCCTATGCAAAATAAGTGAATTAAACTCCTTTAATCTCAATTCCTTATGTGTTACATGCGGTGAACAGATATTTCCATTCAATTCACAAACCCAATTATTCACTTTGCAAATAACTAAGTCACATGATATCATGCCCAGTTCTAACCCTAGAATTCCTCTTCCAATTCCTTCTAGAGTAACAAGGTAATTACTGATCAGATAATTAAGTAATATGCACAAGACAAGATAAACAACTCACTTTAACATAAATAATTGGAATATAATGAATAACTAATTCATAGCCATAAAAAGTTCAATTGAAATCTTAAGGAAAAAGTTAGTTCATAATTAATGAATTAAAACCAAGAATCCACAATTGAATAGACATTAAAAGATAAAAGTAAGATGAGAGAAGAGAATAGAATCTGTTGTCAGCAAATATGATGCTCCCCTCTTGCTCTTGCTCTTGATCTTCAATGGCCTCCAAGTTGCTTCAATCTCCAAAACTAATAAGAACTAGGGTTATGTTCTAATCTAATGGAGTGTTTAATCTAGGCTAAGCTATGTAATCCCCAAGCTAAGCTATGTAATCCCCCCTTATTTTATGCCTTACATCATGTATTTATAGGTTACAAGTCTAACTTTGAGTTTTGGAACAAACCCAATCCTATTTGGATTCAAAAAGGTGTCAAAATTCGCCCAAAACGCGTCCAGGCCCGCACCAGACCCTTCCCCAGCGCCCCGGCGCTGGGCACGGCGCTGGGCTTCTGCCCCCCAGCGCCCCGGCGCTGGAAATAACACTAAAACGAGCGCCCCGGCGCTGGTCAAAAAGTCAACATTTTCTGCTCCGACGTCCTTTGGGAAAACATCCATAACTTCTTCGTCCGAACTCCGATTTAGATGATTCAAGATGTTCTGGAAAGAGGAGAAGTAGATCTACAACTTTCATTCTTGAAGATTTTCGAAATAATGTCCGGAGCTATAGTCAAATTGGCTCTGAAGTGACTACTGTGTAAATGACAAGCCAAAAACGCGCATCTAGCCACCCCGAACATCGATCCATGTAACTTTTGTCCCAAATCCTACAAAACAATATAAAACATGCATGAATAGACACAAACACATAAAAACATCCTAAAAGACTTGAGAACAACAATAATTTAAGCCCGAATGTATCCAATTTATGTGTATAAAATTCACTCATCAACTGCTGTATATTATTTTCTCGTAGATGCTTCGCATCTCGATAATAAAAGCAAACAAGCCGAACATTTAATAAAATGGAAGTATCAAAGGCCTCAATTACTATTGACCACAGGGTTTGAAAAACCTATTTTACAAAACTTCATTGCTATATCTTGGTTAAAATTGAATTTTTCTATAAATTCAAACCTTGTGTATATAGGTGCGAACGAGGCCTCACATTACTTTTAAATAATTGCACATTTATCCACACACACACACACACACATTCATATAACAGTTTCTTTGAGAAGTGGCGATCACCGTGACAACACGGATGTCGGGGGGTGCCTAACAGCTTCCCTCCGCATAACCAAGCCCCCGAACCCATAATGAATCAGGGTTTCACAGACCCATTTAGCAGTGTCACATCACTGCATCAATATGTAAACCTTTTCGATTGCGTTGGTGCAACCAGTTAAAAACACCAACTGGCGACTCTTAAAGTCCAATCATCAATATTACACATGTCAGACCTTTTTCACTTGTTTTTTCAAACAAATCTGACATTAACATGAGAACACCAAAGAACAAGTAATGAAAAGGGACAAATAAAAATCCTGACGTCGACGGAACCTTTAAACTCTGGCGGTCCCATCGCCTTGAAGTCCTTGAATGTAGTATTTAGTAGAGCTTTTGGTTGATTAGTAATTGCTCATGTCAGTAAATTCACCAACTGCTAAACGGGGTTAGCATTGGCGTCATTATTATTTTTATTCGTTGTCCCTTCCTGGGCTGGTCGACGATTTGGTCGTCTTTTTGGTGGCATTTTTCCTTTAAGAAATATACTTATTAAATCTTTATTTAATTCTCTAAATATTTTAGGCTTAATTCAAATATTTTGACATAATCACTTAACACATTTTCTCAAATAACTCTGATATATTTATTTAATCAAAAGTTTGAACAAAATACGATAGCATCACTGCTATTTACATTAACTATCCCAAGATAAAGAATCTACAGGATTTAAAACATCAAAATATTCCTCTGTTTATAAATACATCAGAATTTACATTATCAATTACCAGATAGGTTTTCACATAATTAAACTATTCCTATCACTGCCTGCTAAGGCGTTGAATAACATTGTTACACTCTTCTTCCATAATGTGGGACATTGTCCTGCGATCTAGCATGTACAATGGTAGTCCTTCAAATTGTATTGGGTATCTCATAACTCGATCATGGGCTTCATCAATTACATTTTGAAGAATAGAGTGCATCTCCTCAAGCTTAGCCTTTTTTGCCTGACAGTTATCTTCTGCAAGATCTGCAGGTCGTGATTCCCTTACCCATGCATCCTCTGCTATGGCCTGCCTTGCTGATTTCTCTATCAGTTCATTCTTCAACTCATTTCCTCTGACTTCTGCTCGGTTTGGCCCTTCTCATGAACCAAATCCCACTCTACGTTTCCCAGACGTGTGTGAAGAGCCTCAACCTCTTTATCCCCCTACTCGATGGTAAGATGTTGAATAATCGTCCGCTCCTGAATAGTATCTCGTAACTTTATGTTATGATAATATAGCTCGTCGTATATCTCGACACTGATAGAGTTCGGTGGGAACTCATCTTCCTCCTCTTCTTCCCCAGGGTCCTCCTCTGGATCAGACTCAGGCTCATGCTCCTGACCAACAACAGTGACCAACGAAGATGGCGCTCTCTGTACCAACTGCTTCTGGACGACATATGTAAGACCCCAAAATTTATGAAATGAAAGTATTCAATTTTCTTATAATTATTCTATTTAGTAAATGGTTAAATTGATAAAAGGTTAAAGTTAAGGGTGATATGTAAAAAAAAATTTAAAGTAAACAAGTTGTCATAAAATAATCGGTGACAAAAGTATAGTAATACGCGTGGTTGCATAGTAGTACACGGTATTGTACAGTATCTTTGATTATTGATACTTCCATGAGAAGTCACTCAGTTTTATTTAATTATTATCAAAGTATCATCTGCATAATATTTCTTATTATTAAATCAATAATTGAAACAACAAAGTTATTCATATTATTATTTGCAATATTGACAATGTCTAAAAGTTCTGTCAAGGAGAGGTTTGGTCAACTAATTGCGCGCCAATAAGGAGAAATCCTTATCGGAAAGTCCCCTCTTTCCTTGGAACGACCTGATTGTTGAATATTATGAGTTATAATATTAATGATGAATAAGTTCGTGTTGATTAAAGATGAAATTGATAATTCCATTGTGTGGGAATTATTAGTGTTAGTGGAAATCGACATTTATTTCGATAATAATTAATGTCTGGAGGTTATATTGACCAATTGAGTAATTAACCAGATAAATGAAAAATTAATTACTATTAATTCACATGCTTATAACTATGTGTTCACATGTGTGTACTATTGATTCACATGATTTACTATTAGGGGAGTTGGTGTAAGATTGATAATACTTGCATGACTAAATTAAAAATGGAGGTATAGATGAAGATACTATACTATAATTACTTTTTTTACATGTTTAGAACTATTGAGTCACATGATTTACTATTGATTCACATGATTTACTATTAGGGGAGGTGATGCAAGTTTGATAATACTTGCAGGACTAAATTAAAAATGAAGAAAAAGATAAAGGTATTATACTGTAATATTTCGAGCCCCAAAATGTGCAATTATTGAAATTATATTTATCTATAAATAGAAGCTCATTCTTCTTTCATTTCTCACCAATTCATTAAGTCTCACAAGAGCAATTATTATAGAGAAATTATAGAGAGAAAGAAGAAGAGAAGTCTGCTACCTCACTATTCCAGTATCCAGTTTTCTTCTAAAGTAAAGGGTATTATTTCTTTCGTATTCATGAAGAGAGTTATTTCTTTCAATACTCGTAAGGGTTGTTATACCATTCTTTATTATTCTGTTGGAATAACCTGTCTGCGCGGTCTATTGCATGCCTGGTTAATTTTTCTGTTATTCCATTTTTTATTATTCTGTTGGAATAACCTGTCTGTGCGGACTACTCATGCCTGGTGAATTCTTCTATTTTTCCATTTTTTTATTATTCTGTTGGAATAACCTGTCTGTGCGGTCTATCGCATGCCTGGTGAATTCTTCTGTTATTCTATTCTTTATTATTCTGTTGGAATAACCTGTCCATGCGGACTACGCATGCCTGGTGAATCCTTTTTTTATTCCATTTCTTTATTATTCTGTTGGAATAACCTGTCTGTACGGATTATACATGTCTGGTGAATTCTTTTTTTATTCCATTTCTTTATTATTCTGTTGGAATAACCTGTCTGTACGGATTATACATGTCTGGTGAATTCTTCTGTTATTCTATTTCTTTATTATTCTATTGGAATAATAACCTGTCTGTGCGGACTATGCATGCCTGGTGAATTCTTCTGTTATTCCATTTCTTTATTATTCTGTTGGAAGAACCTGTCTGTGCGGATTACGCATGCTTGGTGACTTTTTCTGTTATTCCATTCTTTATTATTCTGTTATAATAACCTGTCTGTGCAGATTACGCATGCCTGGTGAATTCTTTTGCTATTCCATTCTTTATTATTCTGTTGGAATAACCTGTCTGTGCGGACTACGCATACCTGGTGAATCCTTCTATTATTCTATTTCTTTATTATTCTATTGGAATAACCTGTCTGTGCGGACTGCGCATACCTGGTGAATCCTTCTATTATTCTATTTCTTTATTATTCTGTTGGAATAACCTGTCTGTGCGGACTATGCATGCCTGGTGAATTCTTCTGTTATTCCATTTCTTTATTATTCTGTTGGAATAACCTGTCTGTACGGATTATGCATGCCTAGTGACTTCTTCTGTTATTCCATTCTTTATTATTCTGTCGGAATAACCTGTCTGTGCGGATTATGCATGTCTGGTGAATTCTTTTGTTATTCCATTCTTTATTATTCTGTTGGAATAACCTGTCTACGCGGACTACCGCATGCATGGTGAATTTTTCTGTTATTTCATTCTTTATTATTCTGTAGGAATAACCTGTCTACGCGGACTACCGAATACATGGTGAATTCTTCTGTTATTCCACTCTTTTTTATTCTGTTGGAATAACCTGTCTACGTGGACTATCGCATGCATGGTGAATTCTTCTGTTATTCCATTCTTTATCATTCTGTTGGAATAACCTGTCTACGAGGACTACCGCATGCATGGTGAATTCTTCTGTTATTCCATTCTTTATTATTCTGTTGGAATAACCTGTCTACGCGGACTACCGCATGCATGGTGAATGACTCTTCGTGTTCATTCCTTATTCAATTGTGGAAATGATCTGTCTACGCGGATTACCACATGGTGAGTGAAAATCCATTTGCAGTTTTGTAATTTTCTGACCCTCAAAAATTCTGGAAAAATTGAAAATGATAGTTTGTTGAGTTTTCTAGATTGTGTCCAAAAATGACGATTTTTGGATGTATAGATTAGGAGTTATGAATTTTATGGAAAAAGACTATTTTAAAAGTAAACCATTATAACTCCTTGTGGTTAACTCTAAAATTGGTAAAATTTTTAATGGGAGTACATGTATATCATAGGAGCATACCCTATAAATTTCAGAATTTTTGGACAAAAGTACAGTTTATGATAAATGTCTAAATATTCGGCAATTTTGGCCATATGAAAAATAGTAAATGAATTTTAAAAATTTTGAGAAAAATATATGTTCAATATGGGACTATATTATGCTAAATCCCAGAAAAGAAAACTTTTTGGGACTGATTTGGTATTTTTCATGAAAATAGACTAGTTATGAGTAAATGAATTAAATATGTTATATGAAGTAAAAAATTTGGAAAATAGAATTTTATGGCTTGGGAATCCTACATAAGGTATATGCAGATTTTTGATGAGGATTTTGGTTATTGATGATGAAATCTTATGAGTTTGGCATTTTAAGATGATTAAATGCATTAATTAGTAAAGTGTAAACAATTAAAATAAATTGTTTATAAGTTTAAGAAATGATTAAAATATTATTATAATATTAATGATATTATATTATGAAATTATTAAGTGAT
Organism: Panax japonicus; assembly: GCA_020205505.1. NCBI lineage: Eukaryota > Viridiplantae > Streptophyta > Magnoliopsida > Apiales > Araliaceae > Panax > Panax japonicus. The sequence goes on from CM035098.1 coordinate 41,249,984, forward strand.
TGATAACATTTGGATATTCTTGAACTCTGGATAAATTGTATTATAAATGTTTAATATATATCATTTATCTCATTTGATTGATTCTTGATATCATTGTCATGATCCTCATGATTATATTGTGATGGAAGTCATCTTTTGCTTAAATACAAAGATGGACAGGTGTATGACATGATCATGACCACTAGTGATACTAACGAATATCCTTAGCCCGTAGTGCATGGATAATTCGATGATGTGATTGGCAGGATCATGACCATTAGTTAACAGTTGAATGTCTTTGGTCGTAGTGCACTGACAGACAATTGATTGGTATGATCATGACCATTGGTTTATAGTTGAATATTTTTGACCCGTATTGCAAAGGTAGACAATTGATTGGTATGATCATTTTTATTACATTTGAATATCTTTAGCATTTGGGGTAAGGATATTAAGTAAACGTTCTATTAAGCCTTTGTGGCAAAGAAAAACTGTTGGTTTACATGATTATAAATATGAATTATGGATTTAACTATAATCTTTGGTGGTTTAGGTGAAGACAGGTGATGATAGTTCTTTTTGTCTTGGGTATAACAAAGAACTGTTGATGAGTATTACAGGAATAAAATATTAACGATGGACTTTTAATCTAGAGGAGATAGTAGACATTATGTTCTACTTGACTCTTCTAATGGATTGCTTATTCCGCTGCCGTTAAACTTGATGTTTATTGTATTTTAGCTTATGTTTTGTCGTATTTTACACGACAGTTGTATAATTAAGTTTTTATTTGTATTCTGTACCATGTATTTAGCGAATCAAGATTGGTGATGTATACCTGTTTTGGGGACATCACAACATGAATGTCTCTGGGCTCCTCCTCTCTAGGTACTCGGGGTTCCTCATCCCCAGCTCGACTAAATCCTCCAACATCCGACATCCTGACATCAAATTTTTAAGTTTTAGTTACTAATCAATACTCGCGAGCACATAAGTTTATCACATAAGCACATAAAGTATTTTATTATATTCAATGAATTAAGGAATTCATTTCTTAGAACTCGATAATAGTTTACCACCACTATGTTCTCGATCTCGTATAAGGTTACTACCTAAGGTTGTTCCCCCACCTAAGGTTCATAACCTACAGCTTTGATACCAACCTATGACACCCCCCAAATTCGGGTACTTCAATTCCAGGGGATTTGATGTTCACTGTACAAATATCATCTATCTATCTACCCATAATAAATGAAAACCATGCAATAGATAGAAATAAATCCTCCCCTTATGGGGTTATAACATCTGAATAATAAATACAATCCCAGGTCAAACTAACCTTAAACATCTGTGTGGAAACATAAACAAATAAATAAGTCTTAAAAACATCAAGTCTTGACAATAAACATTCTTAAAATTAAATAACAAGTCTTCAACACTTGTTAACTTTCCCCTTGCCTCTACTAGTGGAAGGTTCGCCAGACCTTTTGTTCTTAACTGCAATGTTATTATTACGCAAGAGTGAGCACGATTGACCACAAGTATAATAATATAACAATAAAATAATAACATGCGAATGAATCAAAGACTTCTGAAATAAGAAAACTCGACTTTTGAATCAAGAATTTATAACAAGAATCAAAAGAACTTCTGAGGGTCATAAGACCTTGAGCTACGTCCTAGGTTGTCAAGTGTTTATACTTGAAACATTTAACAGTCATAAGACTTGGACTCTTCTTTTTGTACTTAGGGGGATCAACCCTTAGTACCATAATGTGCACAATATCTTAATGCTAAAGCATAAGTAATCATCTATAACAGGGTTGTTCATCTCAATTTGACATTAGATTCCGCACCAAAGGAAGTTTGGTTTGGATAAACTCAACAAGGGTTCTGAAATTTAGAACATTCATCAACTATGGACTAGTCGAATCAATAAGGATTCACTAGTCTTACAAGATTCAACAATAAATGATATTCAATTTGAATAATAAACGCAAGAGGTATACAATGAAATAAGTATTGTATAATAGGAATCATGCTTAAAAAGATTGATAACCTTTAATATAACATATTGAACTTGATCAATAAATAACAAGAACTAGTTGGATATAGAATATAAGTCTAGAATTTGCTCAATGTAAAGAGGTAAAGTTTAGAAACTTACATAACGATAACAAGTAGGGTTAGGAAATTTGCCTCGTGCGTAGGTTATACGTTAATTATACACGTTCCTCGATTTAATCTTACATACCATTTGCATTCACAATACTAGTCAATTATAACGTAACTAGCATCACAAGTTCATTCTCTTTTGTCTAAACTCTGATTATGATTATACTAATCTAATCACAACACTTGTTTTCACTTAATATTCGATTCCACGAACGACTAGCTAACTATGCGTTCAATAATTTAACTAAGCATGTAAGCACCTCATTGACATGTTAAGAATATATTTTAACATTTCATTATATGTCTAAAAAAATTTATGTTTATTAGCTTAGGTTACTACTACATTCCCAGAAATAAAATAATAAAAAATTCTCATTCTTGGGTAAACTGCATAGTGGCGCTGCGGCGCCACCATACAGGATAACCTTGGCGATGCGCCGTGGATGGCGCTACAGCTTGGACTGGGGCGCTGCGACATGGGGTTGGCGCTGCGGCGCGTTATATTAGTTCGTGATTCAGAGTTTCGCGAGGAACACAGATCATGACCAATTACATCAAATTACATCATTCACACATGAATTTAAGTATAACCAGACACTATAATACACATAAAATCACTACTCAACCTTTCTAACACGATTTAACAAGTTAAAACATACAATTACTTGAATCAAACCATAAAATTTCACTGTTTTTGGTGTTTTTGAATGTTTTGAGAATAAAACATGAATTGTCATTACAAATTCGTTATAACCCCGAATCTGTCCGTTCAAAGTTTATTTTCTTTTTTTTGACATGTGCTGACATAATCTACCATTAAATTTCAAGTTAAACAACGATTCATGCATTAATCATTAAATTTTTGTTCTACAGAGAACTCAAAATACTTATTAATGGAAAATTCTGATTTTAGCATGATTACATGAAATCAATTTCTTTAAACACATGAATATATGATGTACACATATTATACACATAAACTAACATATATACACTACTAGAAATTTGACCTATAGCGACGATCGGGATGGAACCGTAGGAAACTTATAGCGACGGTCACAGGCTAGCCGTCAGTATATGCCTTTGAACATTATCTATACTGAGGGTCCTAATCTGACCGTCGAGCCTTTTTGGGACTAAATACTGAGGGTAATGAGCCTTAGATAATGGAAATTAGTTGGCGCGCAGAAATCCCTCCTAAATTTTCCATAAATCAGTACCAATATTTTTCCCCCAAATCAAATTTTTGGGGAAAATCATCTCTCAATCACCCTTTCTCTCCTCTCTTCCTCATCCGTTCTTAGTCAAATCAGCCCTCGCTTTCCTCTCTCACCCTTTTTATCCCCTTTCTTAGTCGATCGTTCTCATCTGGTCGCCTTCTCAGACGATCATTCCCTTCTGGTCAAATTGGCCCTCCGGTCGATTCTTCTCATTTGGTCGTGTATGCACCACCGACAAGTGGTCCTCCGGTAGTGATTCGTACGGTAATACAGTCCTGCCACTATCTTCGTTGCTAACTTGCCTTATTCTTTCACTAATTCCCAGGTTCAGATTCTCTTTCTCTCTATAAATCTCTTTATTTACCATACATGAACAAATTCACGAATATATTATAATTTGTGTGTTAATTTCTCTATATTTCAGCTTGAAGAAACTTTAACACTTATGTCAGACCAATTAGGCGATTCTTTATGGTTACCAGAGAGGTAAGCATTTTAATCATTGGGTTCTAGCTCAGACTTGTTTTGATTACAACTCGTTTGAACTTCCATTGCACCTTTTTTATTTAGGAACATGGTTATTGCTCCTAAACTCTGCACTCACTGAAGTGCCAATGATAGTATTATTGAGATTAACCGAAAAGTAGGTACCTGGGTGCATAAATTAGGTGGCTTGATTTTATGCTTAATTTAAAGTACTTATTAGTTTGCTTTGCAAAATGAGAAGTTTTGATGTAATTTAATTTCTCTGTTCTCAAACTGAGCCTTATCTAGCTTATTTGAAGTGGAATGCTATTCTTTTTACTGAATACTTTTTGGTCTTTCAATGATTATAGGGTCGACTAAACACTGTGGCTTTGGATTTGTTCAATTGTAAGTCTGTGTCTTATTTTTCTCATTTTGTTCTTTATTTTTGCTACAGAAGATAAATTTTGCTGTTATGACTTTTATTGGTTCTAATTCTTCCAATATATTTGGGTGTACTTCTACAATGCATGAATTATACTGCGTTTTTATTATTTGTAAACCCAATTTCGGTTGCACCTGATAATACTTTCATTCTCTTACAAATATATGTTCCTTTCTTTCAACAAAAGGAGTCCTATTTGATTATTTTCCTATTCAAAATTGATGTGAATTTATTTTACTTATGAAGTCTACACTTTTTTTAAGAAAACAATGGACATGTTTTAAATGTGACAGTTTGATGTGAAGTGCATATATTTCTTTGTTGTTTGCGGTGTTATTTGCGTTTCTTTTATGATGTAGGAAACACTTATAATCGTCTCTTTGGTTCTACGATTTCATAATTAAACTTGTATATGAGAATGTGGTTATTGAATTTATCATGTTTAAGATATAGGAAAAATAATAAATGTAGTTTTTGTTCTTTATTGAATATATAGCTGAAATAGCTCTAAGAAAGAAATTTTTGTAATGCACCTATTTAGTAAGAAAGAATACTTCAATCTCCACTTTACATATAAGTGTTAAAGTGTATAACTATGGTCACTGGAGGTATATGGGCCAATTTTTCAAAACTTACAATTATTTATTTTCATATGCTAATACATTTCTATGTTTAGGCAGTCTTGAATTACCACCTCTCTCATAATAACAAATACTTCATATATTGGATGATATCTAAATTGATATGAATGTAATAAGAGTGTTATTTTTATAACTACATTCTCTGCCCCCTCTTCCCCTTCCAACTAAAGAAAAAGGAAAGAGAGAGAAAAAGAATATAACTATTGGGACAATTCTATCACTGAAATTAAAAATACAAGGTCCCTTAATTATCCAAGTTGGGGATATTTATATTCTTTTTTGTTTGTTTTTTCTGTATACCTTTGCCTTTCCTATGACGATTCATTTTGTAAATGGAAAACAAACATAAATGTAGATTAAGATAAATCTAATCATCATTACTTATTAATTATCTAATATCAGTTACAATGTTAAAGAATAGAGTAATATATGGTTAAGATAGTCAGATTCATAAATGTTTTGTTAAGTACAATCTGCTGATAATGGATAATTTAGTATGTTTTTGTCAATCAGTAGTTTTATTACTGATTTGTGTTTTATTGCCTCTGTATACTGAATATAGAAGACTAAACAAATATTTCAGCGGGATATTAATTGTATATAGAACTTTTTGTCTTTCTGGATCTTAATTATTGAATGAAGATTCCTAATTTTAAGGGGGTTTATATTAATTTCTCGTAATATGTGCAGGTTCTAAAAATTTTAAAGGGCCATAGAAAAGAGGAACTCAAAATGAATTAGCTATTGTTCCTTCCATTCAACCCAAGGGCCTATATGTATTACATTTATTTATAGAGTTTTATTGTGTTTCACTCATGTTCCTGATATTATCTTCTCTTTTCTTTCTCTATTTTATGGGATGTGCTGCTATGGTGCAAAACTTGATGCATGCTATCCTCTTATGCTCTCATCATAAACTTTTGGTCCTGAACTGAGCGTTTGCTTTGTGAATTCGGTGCATAGGCGTATATTGAGTTCTATATTTGTCATTGTGTTTACAGATTTTCTAATGCCCCCGAATCTGCTAGAATGGATTGGTCTTCATTCACCAAAGGATACTTTTTAAATAGAGAAACTTTGGTTACAGTTCTACTGTTAGTAGATACCAGTGTACCATCTCAAAAGATTAACCTCGACTGTGCTAATTGGCTTGGCTGAAATAATATATGCTACGAAGGGAATCAAGATCTATTTTGGGGAGACTTTAGAGCAACGGGAATCAGGATCTATTTTGGAGGTTGTTGCTGCAAAAGCGAAGAAAATTATAGGGGATGAATTATTCAACTATTATATTGTAATGTTGTAATATGAATGATTTTAAATGATGTATATAATATATTTTTATGTTTTATTTTATATTGTATTTGGGTTTGTTGAAAAAATGTGCATTATTTTTTTAAAAAAATTTAAAAAGGCTATAGCGACGGTCATCGACCGTAGCTATAATGTGTTAGAAAACATATGCCTATAGCGACGGTCGCTAGCGACCGCAGCTATAGACATCTATAGCTACGGTCATGACCGTAGCAATATCCTTTAATGACTGTATGTATAGAGCAAATACACGATTTTGGGATGACCTATAGCGACGGTCGTCGATCGTCGCTATAAGCTAAAAGACCGTCGCTATAGATTTTAGCGATGGCTTCTGTAGTGACGGTCGGCAGCCGTTACTATAGCCTATAGCGACGATCGTTTGGCCCATAGCGACGGTCGGCGACCGTCGCTATAGGTCAATTTTCTAGTAGTGACATCACATCATATACTCATCAATTTGCAACTTTCTTCAATCATAGAGGACTTAGAGATAGTTTTTCATAGAAAATAATAACAACGTAATTTACAAATTGGGTTTGAAGAGATTACCCTATAGCAATCACTCTGATTCTTAACTTTCTTCTTTAATCTCCCAGTTTCCTTCAAATTTCTCTCTAATTCTCTCTGGTTTTCTCTAAGTTAAGCTTGATAAAATGAAATACGTAAAAGAAACAAGACTGATTAATGCGCACAGTTGTGGTCGATTAATCCTTACGTGGTTTAACTGCTCTGAACTCCTCATAGGGCCTTGTTTGGCTTGAATCATAAGTATCCCTTCTAATTATTTTAATTAACCTCTTATAATATAGTTTAATAATGTCACACCCAATTAAACAATAAATCAAATATCTAATTTAAATAAAATATATTAATTTCTCATTGATTCACATAGTCACATAATTAAATTTCTCATTTATTAATTATTTCAAATTATTAATTAATTATTAAATTAATTAGAATAACATTATGCTTATCAAATAATTCATTCAATCCAATAAGCTCAATTAAATACATACTTTGAATAATAAAATTCTTCACATTAATTCAATCAATGTAACACTTATAATTAAATTAATCTACCACAAATTCATCAATTAATTATTTAATTCAATAATTAAATCATCGAAAAATATTTATTTAATTCAATAAATATTCAAATTAAATTACAAAATCTCGTTCGTCACAACGAATGTGCACTGACCTTCTGCAGAAGCAACCATGTCTTGGTTTGCACTAGGAGTAGCGTGGTCGCGCCACTCCTTAGTACAAACCAAGCGTGGCCGCGCCAGTCTGCAGTAGGAACATTTTCTGCTATTAGTTTGAAGGTGTTTGTATGCTTGTATTGTTACTATAACATGTATTATATGACCAGTACATAATCTAATGTGTTAAGAAGCATGCTAGGTTATAGGATTGAATGTTTAATGAGGTGATTATAGACTTTCAAATGATAAGTCAAAAATGTAATTGTACTAATCTATAAAGAAATGATTAGAGACTATGATTATTTGACTTCATGATGACTTATAAACTGATTTTGTGCTATAAGTACGCAAGGTGTGTGATGAAGTATGCAAAGAATATACAACTAAGTTAGATGTTTATGTATGCATTTAAACTTGCATGTCATGTATAAGCATGTATAAACTAATGAATATTCTATACGCGTATTATATTATGTTAAGATTCGAAAGAGTGTTGATAAGTTATATTTTGGTAAACTATGCTTGAGGCAAGTACTCGAACCTTACTCTTTATTGAGCGTTATTTGAACTTGTGCAATTATTGATCTTACAAGTAGAACTTTGAAGAAATAATATTTCGTAATGAAATTTAAAACTTGATTCGAACAATAATTGTTCATATATATATTGTGAAAGAAACTATTCAAGCCATTGATTCGGCTAGACTATTGATAGTTGATCGAAAGCTATCCAAACTAAATTAACTTGGCACAGACTCTTATAACTGAGTTGAACAACCCTCTTGGTAGGGAAATTATATATTGTCGGGGAACCGACGTGCGCACATAAGAAAGATTAAATGTTATGCATGACATAGGGTACTTTAGATTGATCACCTGTTGTACTCGTTTTTTGTAGAGTTATCAGTTTATTACTGTTAATTCTAGGAGAAGTTCATAGTCCTTAGTGACTGCTCAGAATTTATTACTTTAAAATCTTGAATTGATAAATCTTTGAATATTATTGATATTTCTGTCCATAGCGACTATTGTTGATAATTCTCGATACTTCTTACTATCTTGAACTATCATTATTGATATACCCTTGAGAAATTTAAAACTATATTGAATACCCTTTTGTTATATTACTTGCTGGGCAAAAATGTTGATCATCCTTGCTTTCCTTAAAACTTTCAGTTAAGGCAGAACGTGGTGAACCCTCTGGCAAGAACAAGGGTAAAGAGAAGACTTTGGAGTAGTTATTTCTATGTTGCTAGAAACGTACTATTATTTGGTTATGGAAGAACTTATAAAGTTATGTTTAATTTAAGTGGTATTATATTATGTATTAGTTACAATGGTGCTTAATTATGATTAAGGTGGTAAGTGATGTTTAAGTTACGAACCCTTAGGACAAGAATAATTATATTATAGCAATGTAATTTATTCTATTATTTCGATGTGTGAGCTATTGATTTATTATTTAGAGTTAATACGTGACAACCAAATTTGAGACAGTGTGGTCTGAATTTGGGGGCGTCACAGAGGCATCGCCTCTCATCAGATCTGGTGGTATGGGAGTGGGCAGATATGGATATGATCTCCCTCATATCCGATATTTGTGGGGGTTAGTTTGTGGCTCTATTGTGATTTGGGGTCTGTCTTGTATTGCTTTGTCGACCATTTGTTTTTGGAGGGTCAAGGTTACGAGATTTAGTTTTTGTAGGGAGGGATTTGTAATTTTAGGTTGGCATTTGCTAGCCATTTAAGAGGTTGGTATGTGGTCTCTATGCGTTCTTGATGGATGGAATTTTGAATGGTGTCACAATATGTGGTTTTCAAGATGGGGATGGAGGTTGGGTTAGCTCTAGAAGGCCTTCATTCTAACGACAATGTTAACATTTATCTTCGTACAGCTGGCTTCGAACCTGCGTAAGGAAAACAAATTGGTGACCCGATATTTCCTCTAGGGGGTGCTCTCCGATGTTATAGTAAGTATTAGTTCTTTGTGAGAAAGAGGTTATCAATGGAGGTTTTTAGAGGTAGGAGAAGAATGAATAGTGTCTTTCCTTTTTTACCTGATATAGGAGAAGTTTATATATAGAGGGATTAATGCCAAAGGTTGGCGCCTAATGATGTCCAGCCTTGTTATGTGCGTCGTGAGTTGTGTCACGTGCTGGTTGGTGAGGGGTGACTGGTGAGATAGCTGTCACCAGGTTTTGATGTGACAGACATAATGATGTATGCTCCTGTTGTGCATTTAATGTGTGGCAAACTTTGATCAACTATTTGAGTTGTGGTATTTAATTATAACTGATGGTATGTGTCCGAAGTATTTAGATCTTCGATATTAGAGTTAGAGTCGAAGTTTGAGTGAGGTATATTCTGAGAGATTGATAACCCGTTCAAATAAAAATTTAATTATACAACAGTCGAGTAATATACGATAAAATATAGTCTAAAAGTTTTAATAAAAATATTACTTTTAAGATAATATTCATATTTAATGGAGTTCTCATTATAATTATTATAAAATATTGTGACAATAATTAAATTAAAGTGAATGACTACCCACGTAAACATCAATAATCAAAAATACTGTACAATTCTATGTGCTACTATGCAACCACGCGTATTACTATACTTTTATCACCGATTATTTTATGACAACCTGTTTGCTTTGAAAAAAATTTCACATATCACCCTTAACTTTAACCTTTTATCAATTTAACCATTTACTAAATAGAATAATTATAAGAAAATTGAATACTTTCATTTTATAAAATTTAGGGTCTCACAATCTCCCCTCCTTATAAAATTTTGCCCTCAAAATTTACGCGCCTGGTAGTTTGAAGAAATGAGAATACCTTGCTTTCTTCTCAAATTGTACCTTCCTGGTTATTTCCTTTGTATCATGATTTTTCCATTGCTCATCTCCTGTATTTTAGATATCATTCTAGAATACAGCTTCAAAACAAAGGTTAATTGATATGCTACATATTATCCCTATATTCCGACCGACCAATTAAATAACAAATAACTTAGGTATGTCATATTAGCGAAGGAATTCCCCGTCTCTCCCCTCCTAGTTCTTGTCTCACACCTCAGCCAGTGATCATATCCCTAAGCTTTGATACCAACTGTGACGCCCCCAAAATAGGTATACTTTACCCATCTTGGGTCGCCAGATACGTGGTACAGAATTCAAATAAAAACTTAATTATACAACAGTCGGTTAATATACGACAAAATATAGTCTAAGAGTTTCAATAAGAATATTGCCTTCTAGACAATATCCACACTCAATGGAAACCTCATTACAATTATTGTCACACTATTTTATAAAAATAGTGAGGATTACTATAGCCACCATCTTGGACCATCACTCCATTCCCCGACTCGTCCCAGCTATATTCTCATTTCCTGAAGAGAACAGTGAAAGAAAGGGTGAGCTCAACTAGCCCAGTAAGAAATATTATGACTAAGATAATGAAGAATAAAGTATCATTAACCTTCAACAGTATAACAACTGATAGAATACAATAGACAATAAGTTTTAGATCAACAAATACAGCAGAATAAGCAATCCATTAGAAGAGTCAAGTATAGCATGATATCTACTATCTTCTATAATTTAAAAGTTTATCATCAATTTTATCCCTGTAATAATCATCAACTGTTCTTTATTATACCCAAGATAAATAGAACTTTCATCACCTGTCTTCACCTGAACCACCAAAGATGTGACGCCCCCAAAATAGGTATACATCACCCATCTTGAGTCGCCAGATATCATACTACATAAATCAAATACAACTTAATTAATGAAACTGTCGTGCAAAATACGACAAAACATAGCTGAGAGTTTAAACACGAATATTGCATTCTAGACAATATTCAGTCTCAATGAAGTCCTCATTATAATTATTATCACACTATTTATAAAAATGGTGAGGACTACTATAGCCACCATCTCGAACCATCAATCCGTTCCCCGACTCGTCCCAACTATATTCTCATTTCCTTAAGAGATCAGTGAAAGAAAATGGTGAGCTCAACTAGCCTAGTAAAAAATATTATGACTAAGATAATGCAGAATAAATTATCCTTAGCCTTTAACAGTGTTAAACTGATAAAATACAATAAATATCAAGTTTAACTGCAACGAAATAAGCAATCCATTAGAAGAGTCAAATAGAACATAATGTCTACTATCTCCTCTAGATTAAAAGTCCATCGTTAATATTTCATTCATGTAATACTCATCAACAGTTCTTTGTTATACCCAAGACAAAAAGAACTATCATCACATGTCTTCACCTGAACCACCAAAGATTATAATTAAATCCACAATTCATTTTTATAATCATGTAAATCAACAGTTTCTCCTTGCCACAAAAGCTTAATAGAACGTTTACTCAATATCCTTACCCCAAAGGATAACGATATTCAAATATAATAACAATGATCATACCAATCAGTTGTCTACCTTTGCACTACGGGCCAAAGATATTCAACTATAAAACCAATGGTCATGATCATACCAATCAATTGCCTGTCAGTGCACTACGGCCAAAGACATTCAACTGTTAACTAATGGTCATGATCCTGCCAATCATATCATCGAATTATTGATGCACTATGGGCCAATGATATTCGTTATTATCACCAGTGGTTATGATCATGTCATACACCTGTCCATCTTTGCACGTAAGCCAAAGATATATAACTATAAAACCAATAATCAACAGTCCATCTTTGCACGTAAGCTAAAGATATACAACTATAAAACCAATAATCAACAGTCCATCTATGCACGTAAGCCAAAGATATACAACCATAAAACCAATAATCAACAGTCCATCTTTGCACGTAAGCCAAAGATATACAACCATAAAACCAATAATCAACAGTCCATCTTTGCACGTAAGCCAAAGATATACAACTGTAAAACCAATAATCAACAGTCCATCTATGCACGTAAGCCAAAGATGACTTTCATCACAATATAAGCATGAGCATGATGACAATGATATAAGCATTAATCAAACGAAATTAAGGATAAATATTAAAGACTTTAACTTTTTCCAGAGTTTAAAAATATCCAAATTGTCAACATGATACTGCTTTGTGGAGTAAAATTCAAGAATAATATTCATGTACCAAAAATAATTTGGACATAAAAGAAATATATTTTTCGGATAAATAGTACCCCGTGAACAGTAACTCATGAATAGTAACTCGTGAATAGTAACTCGTGAATAGTAACTCATGAATAATAACTCATGAATAGTAACTCATAAATAGTACTCCGTATTCGTACATAGTACCGTATACATAAATAATGTCATATACGCAAATAGTGCCATATACATGAATAGTGCCGTATACGTGAATAGTAATCCCAACACAAAAAGATAAAGTTTCACAATAAAATCCATATCAATATTTATAACACTTTAATCCAAATGTTAGAAATCACTTAATAATCTCATAATCTAATATTATTAATATTATCACAATATTTTAATTATTTCTTTAACTTATAAACAATTTATTTTAAATGTTTACACTTTACTAATTAATGCATTTAATCATCCTAAAATGCCAAACTCGTAAGATTTCATCACCAATAACCAAAACTCTCATCAAAAATCTGCATATACCTTATATAGGATTCTCAAGCCATAAAATCCTATTTTCCAATTTTCTTACTTCACATAACATATTTAATTCATTTACTCATAACTAGTCTATTTTCATGAAAAATACCAAATCGGTACAAACAAATTTTTTTTCTGGAATTTAGCATAATACAGTCCCATATTGAACATATATTTTAATCAGAATTTTTAAAATTCATTTACTATTTTTCATATGGCTAAAACTGCCGAATATTTAGACATTTATCAAAAATTTTACTTTTATCCAAAAATTTCAAAATTTACAGGGTATACTGCTGTTATATATATATGTGCTCCTAATAAAAATTTTACCAATTTTGGAGTTAACTACAAGGAGTTATAAGGGTTTACTTTTAAAATAGTCTTTTCTCATAAAATTCATAACTCCTAATCTATACATCCAAAAATCACCATTTTTGGACACAATCTAGAAAACTCATCAAACTATCATTTCAAAATTTTTCAGAATTTTTTCGGGTCAGAAAAATTACAAAACTGCCCCTTGCAGAAACCCCTTACTTACAACGGTTGAACGAAAATAATATTCCTTACGAATATTTAAAGAAAATAATATTCCTTAGGAATACTAAACGAATATAATGAATATTGAACGATAATAATATTCATACGAATACGAAAAATAATATCTCTTCAGAATATAAAAAAATAATAACCCTTACCTCAGAAGAAGACTGGATACTGGAGTAGTGAAGTAGCAGACTACTCTTCTTCTTTCTCTCTATAGCTTCTCTCTCTATAATTACTCTTGTGAGACTTAGTGAATTGGTGAGAAATGAAAGAAGAATGAGCTTCTATTTATAGGAAAATATAGTTTCAATAATTGCATATTTTGGGGCTTGAAATATTACAGTATAATACAATCCTCTTTTTCTTCATTTTTAATTTAGTCCTGCAAGTATTATCAAACTTGCATCACCTCCCCTAATAGTAAATCATGTGACTCAATAGTTCTAAACATATGAAAAAATTAATCATAGTATAGTAACTTCAACTATACCTCCATTTTTAATTTAGTCAAGCAATTATAACAATCTTGTACCAACTCCCCTAATAGTAAATTATGTGAATCAATAGTACACATAATTATAAGCATATGAATTAATAGCAATTAATTGCTCATTTATCCGATTAATTACCCGATTGGTCAATATAACTTCCACACATCAATTATTATCGAAATAAATGTCAATTTCCACTAACACTAATAATTCCAACACAATGGAACTATCAATTTCATCTTTAATCAACACGAACTTATTCATCATTAATTTTATAACTCACAATATTTAACAATCAGGTCGTTCCCAGGAAAGAGGGGGCTTTCCGATAAGGATTTCTTCTTATTGGGGCGTAATTAGGTGACCAAACATCTCTTTGACAGAACTTCTAGACATTGTCAATATTGAAAATAATAATATGAATAACTTTGTCGTCTAAATTATTGATTTAATAATATAAAATATTATGCAGATGATACTGTGACAATAATTGAATCAATAATATAAAAGATATGATGCAGCAATTACTGTAGTAATAATTGAGTATAACTGAGTGACTTCTCACGTAAGCATCAATATTCTATACCATGTGCTACTATGCAATCACGCATATTACTGTACTTTTACTACAGGGTAGTTCAACAGTTTAACGGTAAAACTTTCACCGTAATTTTTATAAAAAGATAATTATGTCATTTTCTAAGTACGACAATACTTTCGTTGTGGGGTCCACCAATGCTTGTGCCGTCGTACAAATATTCTCTGTTAAAACAAATATTCTCTGACCAATCGAATATTTTATAACACCTTGCTTACTTTATAAAATTTATAAATATTACCTACAACTATAACATTATATCATATCCACACCATAATATTCAAAAATATATTTCGAGAAAATTTAATTTTTATTCATAAAAGTTGGGGTCTTACAAAAGATGTTAGTTAAATTCACAATTCATGTTTATAATAATGGGAATCAACAATTTCTCCTTGCCACAAAGGCTTAATAGAACATTTAATCAATATCCTTACCCCAAAGGCTAAAGATATTCAAATATAATAACAATGATTATAACAATCAGTTGTCTATCTTTGCACTACTGACCAAAGATATACAACTATAAAACCAATGGTCATGATCATACCAATCAATTACCTGTTAGTGCACTATGGCCAAAGACATTCAACTGTTAACCAAAGGTCATGATCCTGCCAATCACATCATCGAATTACCCCTGCACTACGACCAAGGATATTCATTAGTATCACAAGTGGTCATGATCATGTCATACACCTGTCCAACTTTGCACTACGGGCCAAAGCTATCAATTAATAGTTTATCTTTGTACTACGACCAAAGATATCAATCAACAGTTCATCTTAGCACGTAAGCCAAAGATATACTACTATAAAACTAATAATCAACAGTCTATCTTTGCACGTAAGTCAAAGATATATAACTGTAAAACCAATAATCAATAATTCGTCTTTGCACGTAAGCCAAAGATATACAACTTTAAAACCAATAATCAACAGTCCATCTATGCATGTAAGCCAAAGATATACAACTGTAAAACCAATAATCAACAGTCCATCTATGCATGTAAGCCAAAGATGACTTTCATCACAATATAAGCGTGATGATGATGACAATGATATAAACATTAATCAAACGAAATCAAGGATAAATATTAAAGACTTTAAATTTATCTAGAGTTTAAAAATATCCAAATAGTCAACATGATATTGCTTTGTAGAGTAAAATTCAAGAATAATATTCATGAACAAAAAATAATTTGGACAGAAAAGAAATATATTTTTTGGGTAAATAGTACCCCATGAACAGTAACTCATGAATAGTAACTCGTGAATAGTAACTCGTGAATAGTAACTCATGCATAGTAACTCATGAATAGTAACTCGTAAATAGTACTCCGTATTCATATATAGTACCGTATACATAATTAATGTCATAAACGCAAATAGTGTCATATACATGAATAGTGTTGTATTCGTGAATAGTGTCGTATACGTGAATAGTAACCCCTGCACAAAAGGAAAAAGTTTCACAATAAAATTCATATAAATATTTATAACACCTTAATCCAAATATTATAAATCACTTAATAATCTTATAATCTAATATTATTAATATTATCACAATATTTTAATCATTTCTTAAACTTATAAATAATTTATTTTAATTATTTACACTTTACTAATTAATGCATTTAATCATCCTAAAATGTCAAACTCCTAAGATTTTATCACCAATAACCAAAACTCTAATAAAAAAATCTTCATATACCTTATATAGGATTCTCAAGCCATAAAATCATATTTTCTAATTTTCTTACTTCACATAACATATTTAATTCATTTACTCATAACTAGTCCATTTTCATGAAAATTATCAAATCAGTACAAACAAATTTTCTTTTCTGGGATTTAGCAGAATATAGTCCCATATTGAACATATATTTTAATCAGAATTTTTAAAATTCATTTACTATTTTTCTATGACTAAAACTGTCGAATATTTAGACATTTATCAAAAATTGTATTTTTGTCCAAATATTCCAAAATTTACAGGGTATACTGCTGTTATATAGATGTACTCTCAATAAAAATTTTACCAATTTTGGAGTTAACCACAAGGAGTTATAAGGGTTTACTTTTAAAATAGTCTTTTCCCATAAAATTCATAACTCCTAATCTATACATCCAAAAATCGCCATTTTTGGACACAATCTAGAAAACTCATCAAATCATCATTTCAAATTTTTCAAGAATTTTTTAGGGTTTTAAAAATTACAAAACTGCCCCTGGAAGAAACCCCTTACTTACAACGGTTGAACGAAAATAATATTTCTTACGAATATTAAACGAATATAATGAATATTAAACGATAATAATATTCATACGAATACAAAAAATAATATCTCTTCAGAATATATAAAAATAATAACCCTTACCTCAGAAGAAGATTTGATACTGGAGTGGTGAAGTAGCAGACTACTATTTTTTTTTCTCTCTATAGCTTCTCTCTCTAAAGCTTCTATCTCTATAATTGCTCTTGTGAGACTTAGTGAATTGGTAAGAAATGAAGGAATAATGAGCTTCTATTTATAGAAAAATATAGTTTCAATAATTGCACATTTTGGGACTCAAAATATTACAGTATAATACCTTCCTCTTTTTCTTTATTTTTAATTTAGTCCTGCAAGTATTATCAAACTTGCACCACCTCCCCTAATAGTAAATCATGTGAATCAATAGTAAATCATGTGACTCAATAGTTCTAAACATATGAAAAAATTAATTATAGTTTATTACCTTCAGCTATACCTCCATTTTTAATTTAGTCATGCAAGTATTATCAATCTTACACCAACTTACCTAATAGTAAATCATGTGAATCAATAGTACACACATGTGAACACATAGTTATAAGCATATGAATTAATAGTAATTAATTGCTCATTTATCTGATTAATTACCCAATTGGTCAATATAACTTCCAGACATTAATTATCATCGAAATAAATGTCGCTTTTTCACTAACACCAATAATTCCAACACAATGGAACTATCAATTTCATCTTTAATCAACACGAACTTATTCATCATTAATATTATAACTCACAATATTTAACAACCAGGTCGTTCTCAGGAAAGAGGGGGCTTTCCAGTAAGGATTTCTCCCTATTGGCGCGCAACTAGATGACCTAACCTCTCCTTGACATAACTTATAGTCATTGTCAATATTGCAAATAATAATATGAATAATTGTGTCATCTTAATTATTAATTTAATAATATAAAATATTATGACAATAATAGAGTTAAACTGAGTGACTTCTCACGTAAGTATCAATAATCAAAAATAATATACAATACCGTGTGCTACTATGCAACCACGCATATTACTATACTTTTATCACCGATTATTTTATGACAACTTGTTTACTTTGAAAAAATTTCAATATCACCCTTAACGTTAACCTTTTATCAATTTAATCATTTACTAAATAGAATAATTATAATAAAATTGAATACTTTCATTTCACAAAATTCGGGATCTCACAATCTCCCCTCATTATGAAATTTCTCCCTCAAAATTTACGTACCTGGTAGATTGAAGAGATGAGAATACCTTGCTTTCTTTTCAGATTGTACCTTCCTGGTTATTTCCTTTGTATTATGATTTTTCATTGCTCATCTCCTATATTTTAGATATCATTCTAGAATACAGCTTCAAAACAAAGGTTAATTGATATGCCACATATTATCCCTATATTCCGACCGACCAAATAAATAACAAATAACTTAGGTAAGTCATACTAGCGAAGGAATTCCCCGTCTCTCCCCTCCTAGTTCTTGTCTCACATCTCAGCCAGGGATCATATCCCTAAGCTTTGATACCAACTGTGACGCCCCCAAAATAGGTATACTTCACCCATCTTGGGTCGCCAGATACGTGGTACAGAATTCAAATAAAAACTTAATTATACAACAGTCGGTTAATATACGACAAAATATAGTCTAAGAGTTTCAATAAGAATATTGCCTTCTAGACAATATCCACACTCAATGGAGACCTCATTACAATTATTATCACACTATTTTATTAAAATAGTGAGGATTACTATAGCCACCATCTCGGACCATCACTCCATTCCCCGACTCGTCCCAGCTATATTCTCATTTCCTGAAGAGAATAGTGAAAGAAAGGGTGAGCTCAACTAGCCCAATAAGAAATATTATGACTAAGATAATGAAGAATAAATTATCCTTAGCCTTCAACAGTATAACAACTGATTGAATACAATAGACAATAAGCTTTAGATCAACAACTACATCGGAATAAGCAATCCATTAGAATAGTCAAGTATAGCATGATATCTACTATCTTCTATGATTTAAAATTTTATCATCAATTATATCCCTGTAATACTCATCAACAGTTCTTTATTATACCCAAGATAAATAGAACTTTCATCACCTGTCTTTACCTGAACCACTAAATATGTTTGTTAAATTCACAATTCATGTTTATAATAATGTGAATCAACAATTTCTCCTTGCCACAAAGGCTTAATAGAACATTTACTCAATATCCTTACCCCAAAGGCTAAAGATATTCAAATGTAATAACAATGATCATACCAATTAGTTGTCTATCTTTGCACTACTGGCCAAAGATATTCAACTATAAAACTAATGGTCATGATCATACCAATCAATTGCCTGTCAGTGCACTACAGCCAAAGACATTCAACTGTTAACTAATGGTCATGATCCTGCCAATCACATCATCTAATTATCCCAACACTACGACCAAGGATATTCATTAGTATCACAAGTGGTCATGATCATGTCATACACCTGTCCATCTTTCCACTACGGGCCAAAGCTATCAATTAACAATTCATCTTTATACTACGACCAAAGATATCAATCAACAGTTCATCTTAGCATGTAAGCCAAAGATATACTACTGTAAAACTAATAATCAACAATTCGTCTTTGCACGTAAGCCAAAGATATACAATTGTAAAACCAATAATCAACAGTCCATCTTTGCACGTAAGCCAAATATATACAACTATAAAACCAATAATCAACAATTCGTCTTTGCACGTAAGCCAAAGATATACAACTGTAAAACCAATAATCAACAGTCCATCTATGCATGTAAGCCAAAGATGACTTTCATCACAATATAAGCATGTGGATGATGACAATGATATAAGCATTAATCAAATGAAATCAAGGATAAATATTAAAGACTTTAAATTTATCTAGAGTTTAAAAATATCCAAATTGTCAACATGATATTGCTTTGTGGAGTTAAATTCAAGAATAATATTCATGTACCAAAAATAATTTGGACAAAAAAGAAATATATTTTTTGGGTAAATAGTACCTCGTGAATAGTAACTCATGAATAGTAACTCGTGAATAATAACTCATGAATAGTAACTCATAAATAGTACTCCGTATTCGTACATAGTACCGTATACATAATTAATGTCATATACACAAATAGTGCCATATACATGAATAGTGATGTATACGTGAATAGTAACCCAGACACAAAAAGATAAATTTTCACAATAAAATCCATATCAATATTAAATAATATAATAAAATAATATAATAACATATAAATTAAATTAAGCACTTCCTTTTATGCAGGGTTCGACATAGCAGTTGCAGCTAATAGTACTCCAATTGGTTCCTCGACAGCAATTAAAAAAAGGATCGTAGTTTCAGTTTGTGTCTTATACTCGAATAATAAAGTTAATTGAATTATTGAAGACATTCCTTATTGTTCCATTATAACAAATACCAACATACGAAAGGAGTGCCATTAAGTTGTTGAAGAAAGTTATAAGTTAAACAACCCTCTAGATGAGCGAACGATCACTTCTCTACTAGGAATGAATCAGTGCCTGATATGGGTCCAGTCCATGACATAGACATAGCAGTATAAATTAAATTAACTATAATATAATAACATATAAATTAAATGAAGCACTTCATTTTATGCAGGGTTCGACATAGCAGTTGCATCTAATAGTACTCCAATTGGTTCCTCGACAGCAATTAAAAAAAGGGTCGTAGTTTCTGTTTATGTCTTATACTCGAATAATAAAGTTAATTGAATTATTGAAGACATTTCTTACTGTTCCATCATGACAGATGCCAACATACGGAAGGAGTTCCATTAAGTTGTTGAACAAAGTTATAGGTTAAACAACCCTCTAGATGAGCGAACAATCACTTCTCTACTAGGAATGAATCATTGTCTTACCTCTTTTTCTATGAGAACTACCCATCTGAGGAATTTGGAGTGGTGAGAAGCTGTCTATGTCATGGATTGAACCCATATCAGGCAATGATTCATTCATAGTAGAGAAGTGGTCGTTTGCTCATCTAGAGGGTTGCTTAACTTGGAACTTTGTTCAATAGCTTAATGGAACTCCTTCGGGATGTTGTCATCTGTTATGGTGGAATAGTGAGGAATGTCCGCAGTAATTCAATTAACTTTATTAATAGAGTATAGGATACAAACAAGAACTACGACCGTTTTTTTGTCTGATTACTGCCGAGGAACCGGTTAGAGAACTATTAGCTGCAACTGCAACTAATATAAAACTTAGATTGACTCTTCTCCTAGTACTATTACAGTTGTAACTGGTATGAAACTTAGAAACCCGTTTGATAATAGTGTTTAGGAATGGTTGTCGAACAGTAATCTCTATAGATTCTAAATAAAAATTCTCATAAACTAATTAAGTACCACTTACTTAGATTATCATTGGCAAAATAAACTATGTAGCAGTTGCTTAGTTTGCCACAATTTTCAATAAACTCAATAATACTCTCCCTTTTCTCTTCGATACACTCAATAATATATATATATATATGTAATATACGTTGGAACTTAGAAACCCGTTTGACACTCACTCAGTAGGAGTGAATGTCGAATATTCTCCAGTTTGGGATTGTTACTAGATGTTATGTCTCTCACTTAGGTCGGTGCTAATTCACAAGGTGCGTGTTTATAATATTTTAAGGATTTTTCAACTGGTGTCTCTACATATGTTTGTCGAGTGCATACTTAGACTAATTTTTCTTGGTCTATTTCGTGTACTTGGAGACCATGGGGAGGTGATGCTGAAATTTTCTTAAAATATTATAAACACGCACCTTGTGAATGGCACTAGTGAGGAGACGCATCCAGGAATGGGATAGAAGCCTAACCCCTGTAGAGTGGAGATATATACTAGGTAAACTAAATATATGCATATATATTCTAATTGGGTATTTTGTTCAATTAAAGATGTCAGCCGATCGGAGTTGGATGTACCGTAGGATACTAATTGATGAGAGAGGATTAGTTGATGCGTACCGTGAAAGGGTGTCCAATTTTATGAACAAAGCAATAGAACATGTTGATGATTCGAACGGAAAGATGAGATGCCCATGTTTCAAGTGTAAGAACATGATATGGAAGACTGCCGATGAAGATAAATTTAACTTATATTCACTTGGGTTTGTGGATGGGTATTCGGTATGGATTCATCACGAGGAATTAGCTGAGTTTAGAGAACGGACAGATAGTACTATAGACCAATAAGATCACGAGGATTTGCAAGCAGATAACTATGACGTCGTGCAGATGTTGGTTGATGCGTATGGCCCTACCAATATTAACTGGGCTGAAAACGAGCATGCATTAAGCAGTGCTCAGCAAAAGTCAAATGATTCAGCAACTGCTTTCTACAAGTTGCTATCTAAAATGGGTGTTCCATTGTATCCTGGAAATGACAAGCACACCGGGCTTTCTGCAGTTACGAAGCTTTTACATTTTAAGAATGAGCATGATTGCAGTGAGAGAGGATTCAATGATTTACTTGATATTATCAGCGAGTTCTTACCCAGGGATAATACATTTCTCGCGAATTACTATGAGGTGAAGAAGATGGTTAAGGGGTTGAATCTCGGGAATGAGAAGATCGATGCTTGTGAGCAGGATTATATGTTATATTATGGGGAGGACAAAGATAAGGTGCAGTGTGATATCTGCAACTCGCCAAGGTATAGGATCACAAAACATGGGGGGAAGGAGAAACATGTTCCAAAGAAGATTTTATGGTATTTTCCTCTTGCGCCGAGGTTGCAGCGGCTATTCATGTCTGCGCACACTGCTCAGCATAAGAGTTGGCATAGAACAAGGGATGTCGTGCCTGGTCAGCTGAATCACCCAGCAGATGGAGATGAATAGAAGAATTTTGATGCCAATTTTCCATAATTTGCCGAAGAAGTTAGGAATATTAGGCTTGGCGTGGCTACAGATGGATTATGTCCATTTAATTATTTTAGTCAGCCTTATTCTGTTTGGCCAGAGATTATGGTAGCTTACAATCTTCCACCGTCAATGTGCATGAGGGATCCGTATCTTTTCTTGACCTTACTTATACCGGGGGATAAGAGTCCTACAAAAGACATTAACGTGTACCTTAGGCCGTTAGTCGATGAACTTAAGATGCTGTGGGAAACAGATGTTCAGACTTTTGATAAATCTGTCGAGCAGAATTTTGTGATGAAGGCAGCCTTGTTATGGACTATCACTGACTTTCTGTCACTTGGGATGATTAGTGGTTGGTTGACTCATGGTAAGTTGTCATGTCCAGTCTACATGGGGTATGTGCAAGGCACTCAACTACGTCATGACCGAAAAACTAGTTTCTTTGGAACTGCTCATAGATTCTTGCCTGCTGAGCACAGTTATAGAAAGATGTCTACACAATTTAATAGAAAGACAGAGAAGAAAGGGGTTGTTGGTCGCTTATCGGGCAACGACATATTGGGCTGGCTAAATGATCTAACATTTCCACCCCCTGGGAAGGAGCATGGTACGTTGAGAGCTATAGGATATGGGAAAAGTCATAACTGGACTCATTCGCCGATTTGGTTTGAGTTTCCATACTGGGTCACACTAGCACTTTGTCATTGTATAGATGTTATGCATACAGAAAAGAATGTATTTGAGAACTTGTTTTACACCATACTAGATACAAGTGGTAAAACAAAAGACAATGATAAAGCACGTAAAGATTTAAAGGAAATGAATACCAGTCAGGAATTGTGGCTCCGACCTAACAACACAAAACCAAAAGCTCCATTTTGTCTTACAAAGCAACAGGTTGAAAACCTTTGCAAGTGGCTTAGCGCATTGAAGCTCCCAGATGGATATGCTTTTAACATATCTCGTTGTACTAAGGTTGAGCAGTTGAAAATTTCTGGGTTCAAAAGTCACGACTGTCATATATTCATGCAGAAGTTGATGCCAATTGTATTTCGTGAGGTGTTACCTAGGAATATTAATGATACTTTTATCGCACTTTCAAATTTCTTTCGGGATATTTGCTCAACTGTTATAAGGTATAGTGATGTGGAGCAGATGGAGAAAAACATATTGTTGACAATGTGCAAGCTCGAAATGATTTTACCACCAGGGTTCTTTAACAGCATGGAGCATTTGCCTATTCATCTGCCATGTGAACTTAAGCTTGGAGGACCGGTGCAATATCGATGGATGTATCCATTTGAGAGGTAATATCACATACATTGTGCAACATTCGTCATCTTTATATTTAACTTATCAGGTAATATTACATACTTTCATATTTCAGGTATATGCATCGATTAAAGTAGAAAGTTAAAAACAAAGCTCGCGTAGAGGGTTCTATTGTTGAACGCTATACGGAGGAAGAGCTTGTCAACTTTTGCTCGTTATACTTTGATGATGTAGTTGCAACGAAGCATAACTGTCTAAGTCGGAATAAGGTCGGGGATTCGTCTGGTCGTGCTGATGATGAGTTGGTTGTATTCACTTATCCAGCTAAACCATTTGGACATGAGACGAAGACTTACCTAACCAATAAAGATATAAATATTGTCTCTACATACATGATTCTAAATATGCCTGAGGTATCGTCGTACATCAAGTATGTATTATTACAAGTTGAAAATGATTTATTTACCCTTAATCAATAATTAATTAATTTCCATATTATTGTACGTAATTCATTCAAATTGGAAGCTCATACTTCTAACCCGGGGTTGACTGAATCACAGATGGAAGCATTCATTAATGCAAATTTTCACCAGTGGTTTAAGAGAAGGGTCGAAGAAGAGAACGTGTATGAGCGTTTTACAGATGTCATTTTAGGCCCGTACAAACTTATTAGTTCATTTCCAGGTTGTATCGTGAATGGGTATAGATTCAAGGTTTATGACTTGAATGAATTGACATCAGTTAACTCCGGCGTTGTCGTGTTAGGAAGTTGTTATAGAGATTCTGAGTCCAATTACTATAGAAGATTAAAGGAAATGGTTGTGCTCAATTATCCAGGAGCTAAAAAGGTCGTTACATTTAAGTGTCACTGGTTTGATACTGCAAAGGGTGTTAAAGTTGATAGTAATAGAATCATCATAGTAGATATAAAATCAAATTTACAGTCTGATGATGTATTTGTGTTAGCTAGCCAAGCAACTCAAGTGTACTACGCCCCTAATGTCGTTCACACTAGAACCCCCTAGTATACAGTGGTGACAACGAAGACTCGACCATTTGATGGTACTAATTTGTCTGGAACGGATGACCCGTTGCAAGAACAAGTTAGCAATCCCAGCCATGTTGTGCTATATGATGACGATGTGTTGGGTGATGATTTCGTTGATGTACTCGATGTTGACAAAGTAGAGGAAGATGTGGTTGTTAGTCCGTATGTGATGGTAGAAGATGATACTGAGGAAGAAATTGATACAGAAGAGGAAAAGACAGAATCAGAGGATGAAAATGATTTTGATTCTGACAGGTTTGACGACGTACTACTTCTTCACTAATTGGTGTTTTTTAAATATTATACAACTAAAATCAATCATTATATATAATAAAAGACTTGAAATTTAATTAATGTTATCGTATCTATGTCTATTATTTCAGTAGTACAGCTATATATGCCTCGACATAGTGGTGGAGGTGGCCATAGTGGCGGCCGCTTCGGATCGGGTGACGGCACCCAGGGAGGGCCGTCTTCAGATGCTAGTGAGTTGATTTCTTTTTTGGATAAGTAAAATTTTTTCATAACTGTATTATACATTCATTTACTATTTTTTGACAATGTCATAACTATATTAAACATACAGATGCTAGACGTCGGCATTCGCGAGGGCCTAACCTCGGTCGATTAGGTCGTCCACCGGCAGTGCCTGAC
This sequence comes from Panax japonicus, assembly GCA_020205505.1. NCBI lineage: Eukaryota > Viridiplantae > Streptophyta > Magnoliopsida > Apiales > Araliaceae > Panax > Panax japonicus. Next base: position 41,275,909 of record CM035098.1, read on the forward strand.
ACAGTTCTAGTTGATGTCGGCTCGTCCGTGTAGGTTTCAACTATAATATATCACTTATGTTCAATTAGAATGATATTATCATGTGATTAATAAATTAAAATGTTCTTAATAAATTTTGTATTCTAGTATTATGGATCCTGTCGCTAAGGCGACCGTACACGCCATCTGCCTGGCGCATCTCCCTACTGGCTGTATGCGATTTATCCAGTATGCGCGCTACGACGTCGGCTTCATGGTGATAGTGTTGCGGGAGTTTTACGTAAGTCGAATTACATATATTAAATCAAGGTCCATGCATGTTATTTACATATTGTTCAAATAATAAATTATATATATGTTATGTCTATTTGATAGAGATACTACAGATACGAGGCTGGCATCACTGAGGCGGATGGTGACGCCATTGTCATTGCCCAAATCTTGAAGAATTATGCCGACTGGTTGTACGAGATGCGACAGAGGGTAGTCCTGGCGGTGGAAGAATCGTCCGGGACTGCTTTGCGAAAGCATCAGCCGCCGACAGTATCAGATGCAGCATGTGTTGCGATGTGTGCGTACTGGGATGATGTTGCGTTCAAGACCAAGTCATAGCAGATGAAGAAGAATCGCGGCAAGATGCGAGTTATACATACTTCTGGCTCGCAGTCATTTCAGAAGGTTAAGTCGGTATGTATTTCTCTTTAGTTTAGTTTAATATTAAACTACAACTAGAGTAAATTAAGGTGATATTATTTAATGTATTTGATTTAGGCCATGTAGAGTTGCTTGGGTTGACCTCCTACTATGATCGAGTTCTGGGATAGAGTCCATACGCCGAAGGGCTCTATTTCGGGGTCGACGATATCTCCAGCAACACTAGCTATACGGGTAATACATTTACTATAATAAATATTATTTAGGATAATATTATGTAAAAATAACTCACTTGTATATCAAATTATAGGAGCGGTTTGAGAAGCTCCGCAGCTACCGTATAGCAGAGTTACAGGCAGCTAGGGGCGATGTTGAGACGTTAGATTCTACCGTCCCTCCGCCCGAGATTAGTTTATCTTAGGACGAGGAGACGTCTCTTTGGGTCGCGTCTCAGGATACTCCCACTAGTACTACCGGCCGGTATCAAGTGCTGGGGTTACCGAGAATACCGGCCTATACACTGCCAGGAGGTATAATATTGTAGTTTATTTCTTGTTTATGAATAAAGTAAACTTATAATATTATTCATGTTATATTTATTTTTGTAGGTTCTAGGCTGTGTCTGCGTCCGAGAGCCCCTATGGGACCATCACATACGGGCGTTGGCTTAGATGATGCTTTGTTCCAGCGTGTTATGGCTGCGGTGTCGGAGAGGTTTGAGACCAATCCGTTGTTCCATCGTCAGGACCCGCCCAGCCGTTTTCGCCTCCATCAGCTTGCGTGTGACGTTGCAGCTAGTGCCACCATCGAGAGTACGAGTATCCTTCCGGAGCAGTGGGCCGCTGTGACACCCCCAAAAAAGGTATACATCACCCATTCTGGGTCGACAGATATATGGTAAAAAATTCAAATACAACTTTCTTAATATAAATGTCGTGCAAAATACGACAAAACATAATCTAAGAGTTTCAATAAGAATATTGTCATCTAGACAATATCCACACTCAAATTCAATCCTCATTACACTTATTATCACACTAAGTAGTGAGGACTGCTAAACAAACCATCTCGGACCGTCACTTCATTCCCCCAACTAGTCCCAGCTATATTCTCATTTCCTGAAGAGAACAATAAAAGAAAAGGGTGAGATCAACTAGCCCAGTAAGAAATATTATGACTAAGATAATGCAGAATAAATTATCCTTAGCCTTCAACAGTATAACAACTGATAGAATACAATAAACAACAAGTTTAACTGCAGCAGAATAAGCAATCCATTAGAAGAGTCAAGTGGAACATAATGTCTACTGTTTCCTCTAGATTAAAAGTCCATCGTTAATATTTTATTCCTGTAATACTCATCAACAGTTCTTTGTTATACCCAAGACAAAAAGAACTATCATCACCTGTCTTCACCTGAACCACCAAAGATTATAGTTAAATCCATAATTCATATTTATAATCATGTAAATCAACAGTTTCTCCTTTCCACAAAGGCTTAATAGAACGTTTACTCAATATCCTTACCCCAAAGGCTAAAGATATTCAAATGTAATAACAATGTTCATACCAATCAGTTGTCTACCTTTGCACTACGGGCCAAAGATATTCAACTATAAAACCACTGGTCATGATCATACCAATCAATTATCTGTCAGTGCACTACGGCCAAAGACATTAAACTGTTAACTAATGGTCATGATCCTGCCAATCACAACATCGAATTATCCATGCACTATGGGCCAAGGATATTCGTTATTATCACCAGTGGTCATGATCATGTCATACACCTATCCATCTTTGCACTACGAGCCAAAATTTTCAATTAACAGTTCGTCTTTGCACGTAAGCCAAAGATATACAATTGTAAAATCAATAATAAACAGTCCATCTTTGCACGCAAGCCAAAGATATACAACCATAAAACCAATAATCAACAGTCCATCTATGCACGTATGCCAAAGATATACAACTGTAAAACCAATAATCAACAGTCCATCTATGCACGTAAGCCAAAGATGACTTTCATCACAATATAAGCATGAGGATGGTGACAATGATATAAGCATTAATCAAACAAAATCAAAGATAAATATTAAAGACTTTAATTTATCTAGAGTTTAAAAATATCCAAATTGTCAACATGATACTGCTTTGTGGAGTAAAATTCAAGAATAATATTCATGTACCAAAAATAATTTGGACAGAAAAGAAATATATTTTTCGGGTAAATAGTATCTCGTAATAATACCTTATGAATAGTACTTTGGGAATAGTACCTCATGAATAGTACCCCGGCATGAAAAGTACCCCAAATACCCAAGTGAATAATATTTGGGTGAATAGTAACCCGTGAATAGTAACTCATAAATAGTACTCGGACACGAAAAGTGCCCCGAATACTCGAGTGAATAATACTAGAGTGAATAGTAACCCATAAATAGTAACTCATAAAAAATACCAAAGAAAATGATATTCCATGACTAGTACAAAAGAAATGATATCTCATACGAGTATAATAGAATATACAAAACTACAAACGGATTTTCACCCGCCATGCGATAATCCATGTAGACAGATCATTTTCACAATTTAATAAAGAATGAATATGAAGGATCAGTCACCATGCATGCGGTAATACACATAGACAGGTTATTCTAACAAAATAATAAAGAATGAAATAACAACAGAATTCACCAAGCATGCGATAGACCGCACAGACAGGTTATTCCCAACAGAATAATAAATAATGGAACCAGGTCATACGTAATTCGAACAAACAAGATATTCCAATAAAATAATAAAGAATGAAATAACAGAAGAATTTCACCATGTATGCGGTACTTCGCATAGACAGGTTATTCCATCATAATAATAAAGAATGGAATAACAGAAGAATTTTACCATGTATTCGGTACTTCGCATACACAGGTTATTCCAACATAATAATTAAGAATGGAATAACAACCCTTAGGAGTATTGAAAGAAAATAACTCTCTTCAAGAATATGAAAGAATAATACCCCTTAACTTAGAAGAAAACTAGAAATAGTGAGGTAGCAGACTTCTCTTCTTCTTTCTCTCTATAATTTCTCTCTATAATAAATGTTATATACCTTTAATGAATTGGTAAAAAATAATGAAGAAATGAGTTTCTATTTATAGGAAAATATAGTTTTAATAATTGCACATTTTAGGGCTCAAAATATTATAGTATAATACATTTCTCTTTTTCTTCATTTTTAATTTAGTCCTTCAAGTATTATCAAACTTGCACCACCTCCCCTAATAGTAAATCATGTGAATTAATAGTAAATCATGTGACTCAATAGTTCTAAACATGTGAAAAAAATAATTACAGTATAATAATTTCATTTATACCTCCATTTTTAATTTAGTCATGCAAGTATTATCAATCTTGTACCAACTCCCCTAATAGTAAATCATGTGAATCAATAGTACACACATGTGAACACATATTTATAAGCATGTGAATTAATAGCAATTAATTGCTCAGTTATCTAGTGAATTACCCGATTGGTCAATATAACCTCCAGACATCAATTATTATCGAAATAAATATCGATTTCCACTAACACTAATAATTCCCACACAATGGAACTATTAATTTCATCTTTAATCAATACAAACTTATTCATCATTAATATTATAACTCATAATATTTAACAACCAGGTCGTTCCCAGGAAAGAGGGGGTTTTCCAATAAAGATTTCTACCTATTGGCGCGCAATTAGATTATCTAACATCTCTTTGACAGAACTTCTAGACATTGTCAATATTACAAATAATAATATGAATAACTTTGTCATCTCAATTATTGATTTAATAATATAACATATTATACAGATGATACTGTGACAATAATTGAATCAATAATATGAGAGATATGAAGCAACAATTACTATAGTAATAATTGAGTATAACTGAGTGACTTCTTACGTAAGCATCATTAATCAATACCGTGTGCTACTATGCAACCACGTATATTACTGTACTTTTACTACCAGTTATTTTATGACAACTTGTTCACTTTGAAAACTTTTCACATATCACCCTTAACTTTAACCTTTTATCAATTTAACCATTTACTAAATAGAATAATTATAAGGAAATTGAATACTTTTATTTCATAAAATTTGGGGTCTCACAGCCGTGATACGCGACGAGATTGTTCGGATGGTGGTTACCTTAGTCGAGGACGCGTTTGGGCCGATGTTAAGTCAGCGCTCGACTGCTCGGGTATACTTTATTTTAAGTATAAATATATATTCTACATGTTATTTAATTTTCATTTAGTTATCTTTAACTGAATCATATATATGGACTAATGAGTTACATTATATTGTATCAACATGGTGACGAGTGGACTGACAAGCGGGATGATGATGATGGCGATTTTCAAACTCCAGAGCAGCGTCGACGCCCGCCCAATGATCCTCCTCACACCGGGGGCTCTACTAGCTTGACTTAGTTTACATTCTTTTTATTTTGTAGTTTACATTCTTTTGTAGTTATATAATTTTTGACGTATTGTAGTTTAAACCTTGTCATTACTTTGGTTTTGTATTTGGTTTGACATTTAGTTTAACCGCACCTTAATGGGATGTTTGATATAGTTTAGTTTAGATTAATGGATGTTTTTGACCATTTTACTTCTCATTTAGTTGGTTTTTGACCTATTATTGGCCTTGGTATTGTAATTCATGTTATTGGCCATATTGGTAGCTTGTGTATGTCTTGTTGGGAAAACAGGTACAGGTACAAGATGTGGGTTAAATCCCTGGATATTGCAAAAACAAATAAAACATTTAAAAAAAATCACTATTCTCGACAGAATAGTAATATAATCGACGGAATTTCGTCGGGTTTAAGTTGTTTTTTATTTTTCTGGCATTGCCACATGGCATGATTATGATCGACCGAATTTCCTCGACAGACTATTTTCAGTCGAAATTATAGTAATAACGACTGAATATTTGGTCGAGGATACATCCGTCGACAGTAGGTATCCCCGACCCAAAGATCAACAAACTTAATTTTGACCTGCTTATATACGACTGAATATTCTGTCGGAGATGAGGTTAACCTCGACGGAATACCCTTATTACCGACGAAATACTCTATCGGAAATAAGCCTTTTGTTATAGTGCATTGATGGGGTTCCATATATATATATATATATATATATGTGTGTGTGTGTGTGTGTGTGTGTGTGTGTGTGTGTTTCAATTCATGGCAACCGGTTGCTAGAGTTACTATTCTAGCAACTAATGTGTCAGCTGTTGATCAATAACATAGAATGCTGAGATTAATATCTTTTAATGACCCAGCCGCTACAACATGTAGTGGCATACAAACAATATCTCTCGATTTCTATTTTAATAATGGTCGAACTTGTGAGACCCCGAATTTTATGAAATAAAAGTATTCAATTTTCTTATAATTATTTTATTTAGTAAATGGTTAAATTGATAAAAGGTTAAAGTTAAGGGTGATATGTGAAAATTTTGCAAAGTATGCAAGTTGTTATATTATATTCATTTGGTCGGGGAATATTCTTTTTGTCAGGGAATATCCGTACGATGACACAATCATTGGTGGACCCCACAACAGAATTATTGTCGGATTGAGAAAACGACAAAAATATTTTTATGAAAATAACGGAGGAAGTTTTACCGTTAATACTGTTGAACTACTCGGTAGTAAAAGTACACTAATATGCGTGGTTACATAGTAGCACACAGTATTGATTAATGATGCTTACGTGAGAAGTCACTCAGTTATACACAATTATTACTACAGTAATTGCTGCATCATATCTCTCATATTATTAATTCAATTAATGTCACAATGTCATCTGCATAATATTTTATATTATTAAATCAATAATTGAGACTACAAAGTTATTCATATTATTAAATTGCAATATTTACAATGTCTAGAAGTTCTGCCAAGGAGAGGTTTGGTCACCTAATTGCTCGCCAATAGGGAGAAATCCTTATTGGAAAGCCCCTTCTTTCTTGGGAACGACTTGTTTGTTAAATATTGTGAGTTATAATATTAATGATGAATAAGTTTGTGTTGGTTAAAGATGAATTTGATATTTCCATTGTGTTGGGATTATTAGTGTAAGTGGAAATCGATATCTATTCCGATGATAATTGATGTCTGGGGGTTATATTGATAAATTGGGTAATTAATCGGATAAATGAGAAATTAATTGCTACTAATTCACATGCTTATATAACTATTTGTTCACATGTATGTACTATTGAGTCACATTCACTTACTATGCGGGGAGTTGGTGCAAGATTGATAATACTTGCATGACTAAGTTGAAGATGAAGGTATAGATGGAGGTACTATACTGTAATTCGTATTTTCACATGATTATAACTATTGAATAACATGATTGAACTATTGATTCACATTATTTACTATTAGGGGAGGTGGTTCAAGTTTGATAATACTTGCAGGACTAAATTAAAAATGAAAGAAAAGTTGGGGGTATTGTACTGTAATTTTTTGAGCCCCAAAACGTGCAATTATCAAAACTATATTTTTCTATAAATAGAAGCTCATTCTTCCTTCATTTCTCACCAATTCACTAAAGCTATAGAGAAATTATTATAGAGAGAAATTATAGAGAAAAGCTATAGAGAGAAAATCTATAGAAGAAGAGAAGCCTGCTACCTCACTATTCCAGTATCCAGTTTCTTCTGAGGTAAGGGGTATTATTCTTTCGTATTCATGAAGAGAAATATTTTCTTTCAATACTCGTAAGAGTTTTTATTCCATTCTTCATTATTATGTTGGAATAACCTGTTTATGCGAAGTACCGCATACATGGTGAAATTCTTCTATTATTTCGTTCTTTATTATTCTGTCGGAATAACCTGTCTATGCATTTACGCCGAACCTGCTTCCATTATTTATTATTATGTCAGAATATCCTGTCTGTGCGTTCACGCCGAACCTGGTACCATTATTTATTATTCTGTTGGAATAACCTGTCTGTGCGGTCTATCGCATGTATGGTGATTTCTGATGTTATTCCATTCTTTATTATTCTATTGGAATATCCTGTCCGTGCATTTACGCATGACCTGGTTTCATTTTTTATTATTCTGTTGGGAATAACCTGTATGTGCAGTCTATCACACGCATGGTGAATCCTTTTGTTTTTCCATTATTTATTATTCTGTTGGAATAACCTGTATATGTGGATTACCACATGCATGGTGAATGATCCTTTATACTCATTCCTTATTAAATTATGGAAATGATCTGTTTACATTGATTATGATGAGAGTCATAATAAAAGCATTGGACTGATGAAAATCATGGGTATATGTAGTATTAGTAAGTGTTATGATGAGTTATGTTGGATATTATATGAAACCAGGAAAGTTTCTTAGAAATCATAAAGGGTTGAAAATCAGATTTTGGTGAAAATGGAACATGAAATTCAATTGACCATATCTCCTATTATATTTCGAATTTTTGAGTGTGGTCAAGTTTGTGACGCCCCCAAAATAGGTATACAACACTAAGTCTGAGTAATCAAAATACATGGTACAGAAACAACTACAACTTTATTAATACAACATAAAAACTGTGAGTTTAAATACAAATATTGTCATCTAGACAATATCCACACTCAAATAAGTCTTCATTACAATTATTGATACACTATTTATAGAATAGTGAGGACTACTAGAACCACTTCTAGAACAATCATTCCACACCCTGACTAGTACTCGTTACATTCTCGCCTTCTGAGAAGAAAAATGGAACAACAAGGAAAAGGGTGAGCTCAACTAGCCCAGTAAAGAACATTATGACTACGATAATATAGAAAAAATTATCGTTAGTCCTCAACAGGAAAAAATCTAATAGAATACAATAGACAACCAGTTTTAAATAAATCTTCGCAGCAGAAATAATAATTCATTAGAAGAGTTAAGTAGAGAATGCAAACTACTATCTTCTATATATGAATTTAAAAGTTCATCGTCGATATTTTATCCCTGTAACATCAATCAATATATATCTGGAATCAAATATTCATCTTTGCACTACAGGCCAAAGATATTCATCAGTTAGTCATGTTCATCTAAACACCTGTTCATTTTTGCACTACGGGCCAAAGATATTAATCAGTCGGTCATGTTCATCTCAACACCTGTTCATCTTTGCACTACGGGCCAAAGATATTCATCAAGAAATCATTCATCTTTGCAATACAGGCCAAAGATATTCAGTAATATCATCATTTAGGACTGAGGATGATGAAAAAAATTATTTTAAAGAAAACGAATCCAGTGAAGCAAAAGAACAAATATTAAGGATTCGTACTTTGAACAATTCTCATTCAAAAATGCTTCATAAATAACCAAAATGGGGTAAAATTCAAGAATGATCAAAATATGGATACAATCAAAGCTAGTATCCAGAATAGATATTTTGGACAAAAAGAAAAAAAATTTATTTTTCGGTGAATAGTGCCGTATTCGTGAATAGTGTCGTATACGTGAATAGTGTCGTATATGTGAATAGTAACTCCGACACCAAAAGATAGAAATTTGACAAAAAATATCATCACGCTTCGTGAATAGTACTCGTGAATAGTAACTCATGAATAGTAACCCCAACGTTAAAAAGTTCCAAATTTGATAAAAATTTCCAACCAATATTTCGGCATAATGATATTGAAGAAATAATATCATTTTCGAATAAAATAACATCTCTTACCTCCGAAAGAATAGTACTTCTGACTGGAATACTAGATATAGTGCTGAAAGAACTTGCACCGTATAGCAATACTCAAAGTACTAAAATACTCACAAGAATATGCTCAATATATCGATAGAGAGAGAGAAAAAATTTCAATTTCTGGTGTGATTTTCAATTCTAACCCAAGCACCCTATTTATAGGAAAATGCTTAGAACACCAAAGCAGAAAATTGAATATAATAATATTATATATAAAACAAATTCCTACACCCACTTTGAAATCTGATTTCAGCCATCTAGCACATGTTAAAGATGTCCACAAACATTTTAAAAACGTTTTTCTTTTAAAACATAAATAAAACTTCCAAAAATCAATTATTTTGGAACTTCGGAACTTTAACAATTCATAATAAATAGCCCTTTTATCAGAAAATTCAAATCTCGCGACTTTTTATAGAAAATTCAATTCTCTACAACTTTGCAGAAGAAAGTTTTTCCAAATTCCAAACATAAATTGACCGAAATCCATAAACAGACGATTTTACAAGCTATAATCAAATTTCAGTCAAGAAATGGAATCCACCGACACACAAAACATCTGTTAAACAACTTTTGCAACAAAAATACTCTTCCTCCTCATATACTCATATATCCCACATTCATTGTAAAAATATCACCATTATTATATTATAATAATATAATAAAATATTATTTTATCAGAAAAGATAAAATATTAATTTTTAACAATTTTCACTTTAAAAATTTTCTCCATCTATATCCATATAAAATCAATATTTTTCTCATCATATAAATCAATAATTAATTATTCTCAAATAATATTACAGAATCAAAGTACTGGCAACCAGGCCGTTCCCAGGAAAGAGGGGGCTTTCCAATAAAGATTTCTCCTTACTGGCGCGTAATTAGGTGACCAAACCTCTCCTTAGACAGAACTTTCTAGACATTGCCAATAATGTTATCTAATAATATTATTCAGATAATATGAATTATTGCTCCGATAATGAAAAATGTTGTGTAGTGACAATTATTGAAATAACAGTAATATAAAAAAATCAACGCAGCAATTATTGAATCAATAAAATAAAATACTGAACAGTAATTACAGTAACAATTATTGAGTAGTGTCTTCTTATGTAAGAATCAATAATTGGTGAAATACCGTGTGCTACTGTGCAACAATGCGTATTACTGTGTTTTAACCACCGGGTATTCCAACAGTATTAACGGTAACAACTACGCCGTTATTTATAAACAACTTATACTTGTCGTTTTCTTCATCCAATCATTTTTCGTTATGGGGCCCATAAAAGACTGCACCGTCGTACGAATATTCCCCGACAGCAAGAATATTCCACGACAAAACGAATATTCCCCGACAACAATGAATATTTTATAACCACTTGCTTATTTAAAATATTTTCTCATTTTACCCATAACTAACCACATTAATCAAATCAACCCCTTACTATTTTAAAATAATAATTAGAGAAATTAAATTTCATTTATTAATAATTTGGTGTCTTACAACCTCCCCTCATTATGAAATTTCGTCCTCGAAATTGACGTACGTACCTGGTGTTTCGAAAAGATGAGGATACTTCGCTTTTATTTCCATTTCCAACTCCCAGGTCATTTTCTCAATAGCATGGTTTCTTCACAAAACTTTAACTTGTGGTGTGACCTTCGTGCGTAGGACATGCTCCTTCCTATCCAAAATATTGACAGGTACCTCTTCATACGTTAAGTCTTCGGCTATCTCATCCGGTTCTAACTCAATAACATGGTTTGGGTCGTCCACATATTTACGTAACATTAATACACAAAAATGTTATGAACACGCGTCATACTTGGCTGTAAAGCGAGTCTATAGGCCATAGTTTCCTATACAATCGAGGATTTCAAATGGACTAATAAATCGAAGGTTTGAGATTTCCTCACATCGCTGACTCTCGCTTTTGGAATAACGACTTCTTGCATCTTCTTCTTCATATTCATCAACTCCAAGTCTGTAGCTTGAGCATCTTTAAATTTATCAATTAAAGTCGATTCTAATCGTATATTCGTAGGTTCTTGGAATCTTTAACTCTATCTCCATCTTCTGTAAGTCATACGAAATGGGTCTTTGTGTTAACAATATCGCACTCGTAAACGCATACGATCTTTTGCCAGCTACCACGTTCACTTTTCCAGGATGGTATGGTCAGAACATGTGCCGAAATGAGTCTCCTCTTGAGTTCTTTGAAGCTCTTCCCACATTCCTTGCTCCATTCAAATTTTGTATCTCTATGAGTCAGCTGCGTTAATGGAATAGCGATTCAAGAATATCCTTCAACGAATCTCCGATAATAACTAACTAAGCCTAGAAAGCTACGTATTTCGATTACTGACTTAGGTTGCTCTCAACTGTGACTCATATCCCAACCTTGGATAGCACGTCACAATGACACCTATCAGTTTACTATCGCACAAATATGGCATCCCCTACGGAGAGTCTGGCTTCGTGCATTCCACAAAGGAAGTCACCAGATAAAGGCTCGGGTACAAACTTCTACAGTTTGAATTTTTAACTCCTGAAGTTCAATAGGAGCCTTGAGATTTTAGAAATGGGTTTTGTACCGGGTTCAAAGTCGATAAAAAATTCAATATCATACTTTGGGAATACGCCAAAAAATTCTTCAGGAAATACATCTGGAAATTTACTAACAATAGAAATATCATTCAAATCTGACGTATTTTTGTTCAAGTCCATAACATGGGATAAGAAACTTGACATCCATTTTTCAATAAAAGAATGACTTTATGGTTTGATATGAAAGTGTTTGACTTCAATGGTTTGGTTTCTTGAATTCGAATAACAGGTTGCTTAGGAATATGAAAACTAACAACCTTACGAAAGCAATCAATTTTTGCATGATGAGTAGTTAATCAATCAATCCCCAAAATCACATCAAAAGCAAGTATCTTTAAAGAAATAAGGTTAACAGGTAATGTGATGGTGCCAACTTGGATCAAACAAGATTTACAAACAGGGGATGTAACGAAAGTTTCTCATAACGGAGTTTCAACAAACAAGTCAAAGTCTAATTTTCTCCGGAGTCAAGTTTAAATGTTGAGTATAAGCAGGAGAGATAAATAAATGGGTAGAACCAGTATCTAATAAGGTATAAACTTCGTAAGAATTTATAATTAACTAACCCGTGTTAAATTCATTCGGGTTCCTCGCATTCTGACCAGTCACAAAAAACGCTCTTCCAGGAACCGTTGACTTTGACTTTTTTGGGACAACCTTTTGAGTCACCATCCCCACTGGGCTTGGTTTCGTTACCATACAATCTCGAGCGATATGTCCTTCCTTTCCACAATTATAGCATACCTTGAACTGTTGTTGACAGTTTGGGCTGATGTGTCCCTCTTTTCAGCATTTATAGCATACGACCGGTGGTCGTTCTCCTCCCTTAAAACCAGTTGCTGTTGGTGCTGACGTCTTCGCAGTGTCATTGTTGAATCTCCTCTTTTTAAAATCTCCCCCCGACTCGCTTCTTCTATTTTCATGGCCACGATTACCACCAGAGTGGTTATCGCTCTTGTCCGTATTTTTCTTTCCCCGCTGGTTATCGTTGTTCTGATGACTGCTGTCACCGGTATGATCCTGGTTGCGGTCTCTTGATTGAACGTACTTGCTATCTCACTCTAATAATTGAGCCCTGTTGACAATATCTGAATATAAAGAAAATTTATGAGAGATAAGATATTGCCGAATCTCGGGTTTTAAACCTCTCAAAAATATCCTCGTCATTCGTTCCTCATTCTCTACCAAATAAGGTGCAAACCTGGATAACTCTGCGAATTTTGCCTCGTATTGGGACACCGTCATGTTGTTTTGTTCTAGTCTAATAAACTCTACCTCTTTCATATGGCGAATACTTTCAGGAAAGTATTTTTTGTTGAAAAGTTTTTGAAACGTTTCCCAAGACATGCGGAGTGCGGCAGGCTGGGTCCGTTTCACAGACTCCCACCAGTAATCTGTCTCGCCACGGAATATAAAGGTGTCGAATGGAACCTTCTATTCCTCCGTGCATCCCAAGACATCGAATATCTTGGTAATTTTCTTGACCCATATTTCTGCCATGATCGGATCCGGCTTTCCCTTAAATTCTGGTGGTCCTAACTCTTTGAACTGCTTGGCCATGACAAACTGCGCGTTGCTATCATTTCCACCCGTATTCTGTACACGAGTCTCCCTCGTCTGGTTTTGCATGAACTACAAAAAGCTCCTAAACATCCCATCGTTCATCGTCTGCTCAGTGGTGTTGTTTACAGGAGGAATATTTCCTTTCTGTTGCACGTTCCCCTAGGTGTTGAGTACAGGCGTCTCCACGGTCTCATTTACTCCACTGTTAATATTCTCAGTCGACATTCTCAAATACTGTCATAATACAAGGGTTAATTGAGGAAATCGATATATCACATAATATCCCTATATACTGACCAACTAACCAATAAGCTTAGGTAGGACACACTAGCGAAGGATTTACTCGTCTCTCCCCTCCTAGTTATATTCCCCGATCTCCGCCAGTGACTATATCCCTAAGCTCTGATACCAACTGTGACGCCCCCAAAATAGGTATACAACACCCATTCTGAGTCGTCAAAATACATGGTACAGAAACAACTACAACTTTATTAATACAACATAAAAACTGTGAGTTTAAATACAAATATTGTCATCTAGACAATATCCACACTCAAATAAGTCCACATTATAATTATTGATACACTATTTATAGAATAATGAGGACTACTAGAACCACTTCTAGAACCATCATTCCACACCCCGACTAGTACTCGCTACATTTTCTCCTCCTGAGAAGAAAAATGGAACAACAAGGAAAAGGGTGAGCTCAACTAGCCCAGAAAAAGAACATTATGACTAAGATAATATAGAAAAAATTATCGTTAGTCCTCAACAGGGAAAAATCTAATAGAATACAATAGACAACCAGTTTTAAATCAATCTTCGCAGCGGAAATAATAATTCATTAGAAGAGTTAAGTAGAGAATGCAAACTACTATCTTCTATATATGAATTTAAAAGTTCATCGTCGATATTTTATCCCTGTAACATCAATCAATATATATCTGGAATCAAATATTCATCTTTGCACTACAGGCCAAAGATATTCATCAGTTAGTCATGTTCATCTAAACACCTGTTCATCTTTGCACTACGGGCCAAAGATATTAATCAGTCGGTCAGCTTCATCTCAACACCTGTTCATCTTTGCACTACGGGCCAAAGATATTCATCAAGAAATCATTCATCTTTGCACTACAGACCAAAGATATTCAGTAATATCATCATTTAGGACTGAGGATGATGAAAAAAATATTTTAAAGAAAACGAATCCAGTGAAGCAAAAGAACAAATATTAAGGATTCGTACTTTAAACAATTCTCATTCAAAAATGCTTCATAAATAACCAGAATGGGGTAAAATTCAAAAATGATCAAAACATGGATACAATCAAAGCTAGTATCCAGAATAGATATTTTGGACAAAAAGGAAAAAAATTATTTTTTGATGAATAGTGTCGTATACGTGAATAGTGTCGTATAAGTGAATAGTAACTCTGACACCAAAAGATAGAAATTTGACAAAAAATATCATCACGCTTTGTGAATAGTACTCGTGAATAGTAACTCATGAATAGTAACCCCGACGTGAAAAAGTTCCAAATTTGATAAAAATTTTCAACCAATATTTCAGCATAATGATATTAAAGAAATAATATCATTTTCGAATAAAATAACATCCCTTACCTCAGAAAGAATAGTACTTATGACTGGAATACTGGATATAGTGCTGAAAGAACTTACACCATATAGCAATACTCAAAGTACTAAAATACTCACAAGAATATGCTCAATATATCGAGAGAAAAAGAGAGAGAAGATTTCAGTTTCTGGTATGATTTTTAATTCTAACCCAAGCACCCTATTTATAGGAAAATGCTTAGAACACCAAAGTAGAAAATTAAATATAATAATATTATATATAAAACAAATTCCTTCGCCCACTTTGAAATCTGATTTCAGCCATCTAGCACATGTTAAAGATGTCCACAAACATTTTAAAAACGTTTTCTTTTAAAACATAAATAAAACTTCCAAAAATCAATTATTTTGGAACTTCAGAACTTTAATAATTCATAATAAATAACCATTTTATCAGAAAATTCAAATCTCGCGAATTTTTTTAGAAAATTCAATTCTCTACAACTTTGCAGAAGAAAGTTTTTCCAAATTCCAAACATAAATTGACCGAAATCCATAAACAGACGATTTTACTGGCTACAATCAAATTTCAGTCAAGAAATAGAGTCCACCGACACACAAAATATCTGTTAAACAACTTTTGTAACAAAAATACTCTTCCTCCTCATATACTCAGATATCCCACATTCATTGTAAAAATATCACCATTATTATATTATAATAATATAATAAAATATTATTTTATCAGAAAAGATAAAATATCAATTTTTAACAATTGTCACTTTAAAAATTTGCTCCATATATATCCACATAAAATCAATATTTTTCTCATCATATAAATCAATAATTAATTATTCACAAATAATATTACAGAATCAAAGTACTGGCAACCAGGTTGTTCCCAGGAAAGAGGGGGCTTTCCAATAAAGATTTCTCCTTACTGACGCGCAATTAGGTGACCAAACCTCTTCTTAGACAGAACTTTCTAGATATTGCCAATAATGTTATCTAATAATATTATTCAGATAATATGAATTATTGCTCCGATAATGAAAAATGTTGTGTAGTGACAATTATTGAAATAACAGTAATATAAAAAAATCAACGCAACAATTATTGAATCAATAAAATAAAATACTGAACAGTAATTACAGTAACAATTATTGAGCAGTGCCTTCTTACGTAAGAATCAATAATTGGTGAAATAATGTGTGCTACTGTGCAACAACGCGTATTATTGTGTTTTAACCACCGGGTATTCCAACAGTATTAACTGTAACAACTATGCCGTTATTTATAAACAACTTATACTTGTCGTTTTCTTCATCCAATCATTTTTCGTTATGGGGCCCACAAAAGACTGTGCCGTCGTACAAATATTCCCCGACAGCAAGAATATTCCACGACCAAACGAATATTCCCCGACAACAATGAATATTTTATAACCACTTGCTTATTTAAAATATTTGCTCATTTTACCCATAACTAACCACAATAATTAAATCAACCCCTTACTATTTTAAAATAATAATTAAAGAAATTAAATTTTATTTTTTAATAATTTGGGGTCTTACAACCTCCCCTCCTTATGAAATTTCGTCTTCGAAATTAAGGTACGTACCTGGTGTTTCGAAAAGATGAGGATACATCGCTTTCATTTTCGTTTCTAACTCCCAGGTCATTTCTTCAATAGCATGGTTTCTCCACAAAACTTTAACTTGTGGTATGACCTTCGTGCGTAGGACATACTCCTTTCTATCCAAAATCTTGACAGTTACCTCTTCATACGTTAAGTCTTCGGGTATCTCATCTGGTTCTAACTCAATAACATGGTACGGGTCGTCCACATATTTACGTAACATCATTAGGCAAAAAATGTTATGAACACGCGACATACTTGACTGTAAAGCGAGTCTATAGGCCATAGTTCCTATTCAATCGAGGATTTCAAATGGACTAATAAATCGAAGGTTTGAGCTTTCCTCACATCGCTGACTCTCGCTTTTGGAATAACGACTTCTTGCATCTTCTTCTTCATATTCATCAACTCTAGGTCTGTAGCTTGAGCATCTTTAAATTTATCGATTAAAGTCGATTCTAATCGTATGTTCGCAGTTTCTTGGAATCTTTAACTCTATCTCCATCTTCTGTAAGTCATACGAAATGGGTCTTTGTGTTAATAATATCGCACTCGTAAACGCATACGATCTTTTGCTCAACGCGTCAGCTACCATGTTCGCTTTTCCAGGATGGTATGGTCAGAACATGTGCCGAAATGAGTCTCCTCTTGAGTTCTTTAAAGCTCTTCCCACATTCCTTGCTCCATTCGAATTTTGTATCTCTACGAGTCAACTGCGTTAATGGAATAGCGATTCAAGAATATCCTTCAACGAATCTCCGATAATAACCAACTAAGCCTAGAAAGCTACGTATTTCGATTACTGACTTAGGTTGCTCTCAACTGTGACCCATAACCCAACCTTGGATAGCACGTCACAATGACACCTACCAGTTTACTATTGCACAAATATGGCGTCCCCTACGGAGAGTCTGGCTTCGGTGCATTCCACAAAGGAAGTCACCAACCTTGATATTCTTTACTGGGCTAGTTTTGCCCACCCCTTTTGCTTCACAATTCCTTTCAGGTAATAAGAGTATAGCTTGGTCGAGCGGGGATAGCAGGGAGATAGTGAGATGGTCCGAGACTACTGAAGTTTCTCAATACATTATAAAATGGCATGACATGCAATATATAATTGCATTGAGGACCTAAGATGTGTGTGTCGTATTTTATACGTCACTTAATAATTGATTTTGGTGAACAACAATAGGGTGATGAGAACCCGACCTTGAAAGCGTCAAAAGTGCACCGCATTAAAATAAAGAGAACATAAATCTTCTCGTGTCCCTTTAGAGACTTGAAATATTTGCTGTTGTACTTTATATGCCATGTAATAATTTGAGTATGAATATTGTTGTATTATATACGATACAATATTTGTATTGAAACTCACAATATATATGTCGTCGTATTTTGCACGACAGTTGTATAAATAGAGTTTATAATTGATTTTTGTACCATGTATTTGGCGACTCAAGATGGGTGATGTATACCTATTTTGGGGGCATCACAAAACTAACATACTAAACGAGACTCACTTTGTCAGATAATATTACAAAAAAGGGATTTTTATTTTAAATATACAAGCCGCCACAGCTTGTAGTGCTTAGCCATTTATTTTTTTTTCCTTTGTTTCATTTGTTTGTGTTAGCTTATCGAAACTTGCAAAGGGAATTCACGGATATACATACACCAAATGTGTTGGTTTGATACTTGATATCATTACTTTTTTTCCTGCATAGTTTTAATTTTTTTATTAGTTTTGAATAAATCGCTATAAGTAATAGCGGCTAAGACAAACAATTTGGGACAACAATATTAATATTACTTTACACGAAAAATGTGACGCCCCCAAAATAGGTATACATCACTCATCTTGAGTCGCCAAATACATAGTACAAAATACAAATACAAACTTAATTATACAACCGTCGTATAATATACGACAAAATATAGCTGAGAGTTTAAACAGGAATATTGCCTTCTAGACAATATCCACTCTCAAATAGAGTCCTCATTATATTTATTGTCACACTATTTTATAGAATAGTGAGGACTACTAATACATCATTTCGAACCATCACTCCGTTCCCCGACTAGTCCCAGCTACGTTCTCATTTCCTGAAGAGAACAATGAAAGCAAAAGGGTGAGCTCAACTAACCCAGTAAGAAATATTATGACTAAGATAATGCAGAATAAATTATCAATAGTCTTCAACAATGTTAAACTGATAAAATACAATAGACATCAAATTTACCTGCAGCGGAATAAGCAATCCATTAGAAAAGTCAAGTAGAGCATGATACCTACTATCTTCTATGATTTAAAATGTTTTCATCAATTTTTATCGCCGAGACTCAGCTTAAGAAATAAACCACATCATCGAATCATCCCTACACTGTGGGCCAAAGATATTCATTAAATCATCAATTGTTATGACTATACCGAATAACCCCTGGTCATAATTATACCAAAAATTGTCCATCACTGCATTACAGGCCACTGAAGACATTTACCACATCATTTATAACATTACAGGTCATGATTATACCGAATGATCCCTGGTCATAATCATACCGAGTCCATCCATGCACGTAAGCCAAAGATGAATTTTATCACAATATAAATATGAGGATGATGACAATGACATAATAATTCAATAAAACAAGTTCAAGAATAAATTTTAAAGATTTATAAGTTAATTTATCTTGAAATCAATAACGTCCAAATTGTCAACATGATACTTCTTTGTGGATTAAAATTCAAGAATGCTCAGAAGAATATTTTCATGAAAAGATACTGGATGAAGCGCAAATATCCAAGATATTCTACTAATTTCATGGAGTAAGAAGTCAAAACTTTAACCAACTGAGTATAATAGAATATATAAAACTGCAAATGGATTTTCACTCGCCATGCGGTAATCCATGTAGACAGATCATTTCCATAATTTAATAAGGAATGAATACAAAGGATCATTCACCATGCATGCGGAAATCCACAGAGACAGGTTATTCCAACAGAATAATAAAGAATGTAATAATAGAAGAATTCACCAGGCATGTGATAGACCGCACCAACAGGTAATTCTCAACAGAATAATAAAGAATGAAACCAGGTCATGCGTAATACGCACAGACAGGATATTCCAATAGAATAATAAAGAATGGAATAACAACAGAATTCACCAGGCATGCGATAGATCGCACAGACAGGTTATTCCAACAGAATAATAAATAATGGAATCAGGTCATACATAGTACGCACAGACAGGATATTTCAACAGAATAATAAAGAATGGAACCAGGTCATGCGTAATCCACACAGACAGGATATTCCAACAGAATAATAAAGAATGGAATAACAGAAGAATTTCACCATGTATGCGGTACTTCGCATAGACATGTTATTCAAACATAATAATAAAGAATGGAATAACAAAAGAATTTCACTATATATGCGGTACTTTGCATAGACAGGTTATTCCAACATAATAATAAAGAATGGAATAAAAGAACCTCTCTTCATGAATACGAAAGAAATGATACCCCTTACCTCAAAAGAAAACTGGATACTTGAATAGTGAGGTAGTAGACTTCTCCTCTTCTTTCTCTCTATAATTTCTATATAGCTTTAGTGAATTGGTGAGAAATGAAGGAAGAATGAGCTTCTATTTATAGAAAAATATAGTTTCGATAATTGCACGTTTTGGAGCTCGAAATATTACAGTACAATACCTTCAACTTTTCTTTCATTTTTAATTTAGTCATGCAAGTATTATCAAACGTGCATCACCTCTCCTAATAGTAAATAATGTGAATTAATAGTTCAATCATGTGAATCAATCGTTATAATCATGTGAAAATATGAATTACAGTATAATACATCCATCTATACCTCCATTTTTAACTTAGTCATGCAAGTATTATCAATCTTGCACCAACTCCCCTAATAGTACAAAAATGTGAATCAATAGTACATACATATGAACAAATAGTTATAATCATGTGAATTAATAGCAATTAATTGCTCATTTATCCGATTAATTACCCGACTGATCAGTATAACTTCCAGACATTAATTAATATCGAAATAAATGTCGATTTTCACTAACACTAATAATTCCAACACAATGGAACTATCAATTTCATCTTTAATCAACACGAACTTATTCATCATTAATATTATAACTCATAATATTTAACAACCAAGTCGTTCCCAGGAAAGAGGGGGCTTTCCGATAAAGATTTCTCCTTATTGGCGCGCAATTAGATAACCAAACCTCTCCTTGATAGAACTTCTAGACATTGTAAATATTGCAATTTAATAATATAAATAACTTTGTCGTCTTAATTATTGATATCATATTATGCAGATGATATTGTGACAATAATCAAATCAATAATATGAAAGATATGATGCAACAATTATTGTAGTAATAATTTAGTATAACTGAGTGACTTCTCACGTATGAATTAATAATCAATACCGTGTGCTACTGTGCAACCACACGTATTATTGTACTTTTACTACCGAGTAGTTCAACAGTTTTAACGGTAACACTTCCGCCGTTATTTTTTATAAAAAGATAATTATGTCATTTTCTTACTACGACAATACTTCCGTTGTGGGGTCCATCAATGATTGTATCGTCGTACAAATATTCTCTGTTAAAACAAATATTCCCCGACCAATCGAATATTATATAACCACTTGCTTAATTTGAAAAATTTGTAAATATTACCCACAACTATAACATTATATTATATCCACACCATAATATTCAAAAATATATTTCGAGAGAAATTAATCTATATTCATAAAAGTTGGGGTCTTACGACCTCCCCTTCTTATAAAATTTCGTCTTCGAAATTAGGGTACATACCTGGTATATCGAAGAGGTGAGGATATTTTGACTTCATCTCAGATTCTAACTCCCTGGTCATTTCTTCCACATCGTGGTTTCTCCACAAAATTTAAACTTGAGGTATAACCTTGGAGCGTTGAATATGATCCTTCTTATCTAAGATTTTAATAGGTAACTCTTCATACGTTAAATCTTCCCCTATCTCATCTGGTTCTAATTCAATAATGTGGTTCGGGTCTTTAACATATTTACGTAACATAGATATGTGGAAAACGTTATGAACACGAGACATACTTGGCGGTAAGGGGAGTCTATAGGCCACAGTTACTACTCATTCGAGGATTAAAAATGGGCCAATGAATCGAGGATTGAGCTTTCCTATCTTTCCAAATCTCGTAACTCCTTTCCATGGAGCAACACGTAATAACAAATGATCTCCAATATTGAATTCCACGTCTTTTCGATGAAGATCAGCATAACTCTTTTATCGATCTTGTGAGGTTTTTATACGTTGTCAGATCGTTTGAATCTTTTTTGTAGTCATACATACCAACTCCGGTCCCAACAAAGTTGCTTCACCCACCTCATCCCAGTATACTGGAGAACGACACTTTCTTCCATACAACGTCTCAAATGGAGCCATGCCAATACTTGTTTGATAACTGTTGTTGTAGGAAAACTCCACCAATGGTAATAACTTGTCCCAACTTCCCTTCAAGTCAAGGACACAGAGTCTTAATAAATCTTCAAGAGTTTGAATAGTCCTTTCCGACTGCCCATCCTTTTGAGGATTATATGCCGAACTAAATCGTAAATCCTTGCCCATAGCTTTTTGCAAACTAACCCAAAATCTTGAAGTGAATCTTGGGTCTGGATCAGAAACTATGGATACTGGCATACCATGCAATTTTACAATCTCGTTTATATACATACTAGCAAGACGTTTAAGTGTATAAGTTTCTCGTAGCGGTAAGAAATGAGCAGACTTGGTCAATCTATCAACAATAACCCAAATCGCATCTATGCCTTGAGAAACCTTGGAAAGACCAGTAACGAAATTCATGGAAATGTGCTCCCACTTCCATTCTGGAATTTCAAGTGGTTGCAATAGACCATTTGCCACTTGATGTTCTGCCTTGACTCGTTGACAAGTTAGACACCTTGAGATAAACCTCGATATCTCTCTCTTCATATTGCTCCACCAAAATGTATGTCGAAGATCACGATACATTTTGGTACTCCTAGGATGGATTGCAAACGATGTGTTGTGCGCCTCCATCATAATTTAATACTTCAAGTCAGAATCGTTATGAACACAAAGTCTGGAGTTAACTCAAAGTATTCCTTCTTCATCGATTATTGCTTTCAAAATAGCACCTTCTTGCACTTTCTTCTTCATACGCATTAGCTCCAGGTCTGTAAATTGAGCAACTTTAACTTTATTGATTAAAGTCGGTTCTACTCGTATATTCGCCTTCATCACATGGGTCCCTGGAGTTTTTAACTCTTTCTCCATCCTTTATAAGTCATATAAAATGGGACTATGCGTTGACAATATCGCACTCGTACCCGCATATGATCTTCTACTCAATGTGTCAGCTACTACGTTTGCTTTTCCAGGATGGTATTGAATGGTATGATCATAATCTTTCAATAGCTCAAGCCATCATCATTGCCGCATGTTGAGTTCCTTTTGAGTGAAGAAATATTTGAGGCTTTTATGATCCGTATAGATCTCCGCCTTCTCTCCATACAGGTAATGCCTCCAAATCTTAAGTGCAAAAATGACTGCTGCCAACTCTAGATCATGAGTAGGATAATTCCTCTCATATTCTTTGAGTTGTCGTGAGGCATAGGCTATGACTTTCCCATGTTGCATGAGAACACATCCTAACCCCTTGCTTGAAGCATCACTGTAGATGACAAATCCCTCTGAGCCAGATGGTATTATCAGAATAGGTGCTGAAATGAGTCTCTTCTTGAGTTCTTGAAAACTCTTTTCACATTCCTCGCTCCAACTGAACTTTGTATCTTTTTGAGTTAGCTAAGTTAATGGAGTAGCGATTCGAGAAAATCCTTTCACGAATCTCCGATAATAACCAGCTAAGCCGAGAAAGCTACGTACTTTGGTCATTGACTTAGGTTGCTCCCAGCTTTGAATTGCTTCAATCTTTGTCGGGTCAACAAATATTCTATGATTTGATATTATGTGCCCAAGGAATGCAACTTCCTCAAGCCAGAACACGCATTTCTTTAACTTGGCATAAAGCTTGTTTTCACGAAGCTTTTGGAGTATCAGCCTCAAGTGTTGCTCATAGTCTTCATGGGTTTTGAAGTATATGAGGATGTCATCAATAAAGACAACCACAAAGTGATCCAAATATTCCTTGAATGCTCAGTTCATCATGTCCATGAAGGCAGCAGGAGCATTAGTCAATCCAAAAGACATGGCTAAGAATTCATAATGCCCGTACCGAGTTCTGAAAGCAGTCTTTGGAATGTCATCAGTTTTAATCTTCAACTGATGATATCCGGAATGAAGATCAATCTTTGAAAAGAATTTGGCTCCTTGCAACTAGTCAAACAGGTCATCAATGCGAGGCAACGAGTACTTATTTTTTATGGTGACATGATTCAACTCCCGATAATCAATACAAAGTCGCATACGTCCATCTTTCATCTTCACGAATAGAACAAGAGCACCCCAAGGAGACGTACTAGGACGAATGAAACCGATGTCTAACAATTCCTGTAGTTGGGTTTTTATCTCCTGAGTTCAATAGGAGCCATTCGATATGGGGCTTTGGAAATGGGTTTTGTACCAGATTCAAGGTCGATACAAAATTTAATTTCACGCTCTGGGGGTAGACCAGGAAGTTTTTCAGGGAATACGTCAGAAAATTTATTAACAATAGAAATGTCATTCAAATCTGACGTATTTTTATTTAAATTCGTGACATGGACTAAGAAAGCTTGACATCCGTTTTTCAATAAATGAATAGCTTTATGACTTGATATGACAGTGATTGACTTTAATGATTTGGTTGCTTGAATTCGTATAATAGGTTGGTTAGGAATATGAAAGCTAACAACCTTACGAAAACAATCGATTTTAGCATGATGAGTAGTTAACCAATCATTCCCTAAAATCACATCAAATGCAAGTATTTTCAAAGAAATAAGATCGACAGGTAACGTGCGGTTACCGATTTGAATCAAACAAGACTTATAAACCGTGGATATAATGAAGGTTTCTCCCAACGAAGTTTTAACAGATAAGTCAAAGTCTAATTTCTCCGAAGTCAAATTTAAACGTTGAGCGCAAGTAGGAGAAATAAAGGAATGGGTAGAACCAGTATCAAATAAATTATAAACTTCACTAGAGTTTATGATTAGCTTACCCGTGACCACCTCGTTTGGATTCCTCGCTTTTTGGGAGTTTACGACAAACGCTCTCCCTCGAACTACCGGTTTTATCTTATCTGGGACACCCTTTAATGCCTCCATCCCAGCTGGACTTAACTTTAGTGCACGATAAAATCGGGCTAAGTGACCTTCTTTTCCACAATTGTAACATGCTTTGGACTGCATCATGCAGTTTGGACTTATGTGTCCTTCCCCTCCACATTTATAACATACGATCGGCGGTCGTTCTTCTTCCTTAACAACAGGTGTTGTTGCTGACGTCTTTCCATCATTGTTGAATCTTCTCTTCTTGAAATGTCCACTCTTATTGTCATGGCCATGATTACCACCGAAGTGATTACCATTTTTGGCATGTTGATTCCCTCCACGTTTGTTGTCACCGCTTCGATGACTGCTACCACTGGTATTATCGATTTGCTGGCTGCTCTCTCTTGGTTGGTTTGACTCATTATCGCACTCCAATAAATGAGCCCTATTCACAACATCTGAATACAAACACAGTTTATGAGAGATAAGGTATTGACGTATCTCGGGTTTCAAACCTTTTAGAAACATCTGTGTCATTCTCTCCTCATTATCAACCAAGTGGGATGCAAACCGAGACAACTCGGCAAACTTAGCTTCGTACTGCGCCACGGTCATATTGTTTTTCTCAAGCTTGATGAACTCCACCTCCTTCATATGACGAATAATTTCAGGAAAGTACTTATCGTTAAACAGCTCTTGGAATTTCTCCCAAGACATTTTGAGTGCGGCAGGTTGAGTACGCTTTACAGATTCCCACCAGTAATCTACCTCTGCTCGTAACATGAAGGTGGCAAAGGAAACCTTTTGCTTCTCGGAGTATCCCAAGACATCAAATATCTTATTGATCTGCTTTATCCACGTCTCCGCCTTAAGTGGTTTTGGCTCGTCAAAAAACTCTGGTGGTCCCAACTCCTTGAACAGCTTAGCGGTGACCGTCTGAGAGTTAGTGTTTCCACCTGCATTTTGGACAGGAGCCGCTCTCGCCTGATGTTGCATGAATTGCATAAAGCCTCTGAACATCCCATCATTCACTATTTCATCGGTGTTATTATTTATATGAGGATTATTGTCTTCCTGTTGCACATTACCCTGGGTATTAATCTATGGTGACTCAACGGTCTCATGTGCTTCATTGCTTATCTCAACATTTTTTTTCTGATGCCATTTTCAAATACTGTCACAAAACAAGGGTTAATTAACATATCACATATTATCCTTATTCTCTGACCAACCAATTAAATACCAAATAAACTTAGGTAGGTCATACTAGCGAAGGAATTCCCCGTCTCTCCCTTCCTAGTTCTTGTCTCACATCTCAGCCATGGATCATATCCTTAAGCTTTGATACCAACTGTGACGCCCCCAAAATAGGTATACAACACCCATCTTGAGTCACCAAATACATGGTACAAAATACAAATACAAACTTAATTATACAACCGTTGTGTAATATACGACAAAACATAGCTGAGAGTTTAAACAGGAATATTGCCTTCTAGACAATATCCACTCTCAAATAGAGTCCTCATTATATTTATTATCACACTATTTTATAGAATAGTGAGGACTACTAATATATCATCTCGGACCATCACTCCATTTCCCGACTAGTCCCAGCTACGTTCTCATTTCCTGAAGAGAACAATGAAAGCAAAAAGGTGAGCTCAACTAGCCCAGTAAGAAATATTATGACTAAGATAATGCAGAATAAATTATCAATAGTCTTCAACAATGTTAAACTGATAAAATATAATAGACATTAAGTTTAACTGCAGCGGAATAAGTAATCCATTAGAAGAGTCAAGTAAAGCATGTTACCTACTATCTTCTATGATTTAAAACGTTTTTATCATTTTTTATCGCTAAGACTCAGCTTAATAAATAAAACACATCATCGAATCATCCCTGCATTATGGGCCAAGGATATTCATTAAATCATCAATTGTCATGAATATACCGAATAACCCCTTGTCGTAATCATACCAAAAACTGTCCATCACTGCACTACAGGCCACTAAGGACTTTTACCACATCATTTATAACATTACAGGTCATGATTATACCGAATGATCCCTGGTCATAATCATACCGAGTCCATCTATGCACGTAAGCCAAAGATGACTTTCATCACAATATAAGCATGAGGATGATGACAATGATATAATAATTCAATAAAACAAGTTCAAAAATAAATTTTAAAGATTTATAAGTTAATTTATCCTGAAATCAATAACGTCCAAATTGTCAACATGATACTTCTTTGTGGAGTAAAATTCAAGAATGCTCAGAAAAATATTTTCATGAAAAGATACTGGCTGAAGCGCAAATATTCAGGATATTCTACTAATTTCATGGAGTATAGAAGTAAAAACTTTAACCAATTGAGTATAATAGAATATATGAAACTGCAAATGAATTTTCACCTATCATGCGGTAATCCACGTAGACAGACCATTTCCATAATTTAATAAGGAATGAATACAAAGGATCATTCACCATGCATGCGGAAATCCACATAGACATGTTATTCTAACAGAATAATAAAGAATGGAATAACAGAAGAATTCACCAGGCATGCGATAGACCACACCGACAGGTTATTCTCAACAGAATAATAAAGAATGGAACCAGGTCATGTGTAATACACACAGACAGGATATTCCAACAGAATAATAAAGAATGGAATAACAACAGAATTCAACAGGCACGCGATAGATCGCATAGAAAAGTTATTCCAACAAAATAATAAATAATGGAACCAGGTCATGCGTAATACGTACAAACAGGATATTTCAACAGAATAATAAAGAATGGAACCAGGTCATGCATAATTCGCACAAACAGGATATTTCAACAGAATAATAAAGAATGGAATAATATAAGAATTTCACCATGTATGCGGTACTTCGCATAGACAGGTTATTCAAACATAATAATAAAGAATGGAATAACAGAAGAATTTTACCATATATGCGGTACTTTGCATAGACAGGTTATTCCAATATAATAATAAAGAATGGAATAAAAGAGGCTCTCTTCATGAATACGAAAGAAATAATACTCCTTACCTCAAAAGAAGACTGGATACTGAAATAGTGAGGTAACATACTTCTCTTCTTCTTTCTCTCTATAATTTCTCTCTATAGTAATTGCTCTATAGATTTAGTGAATTAGTGAGAAATGAAGGAAGAATGAGCTTCTAATTATAGAAAAATATAATTTCGATAATTGCACATTTTGGGGCTCAAAATATTACAGTACAATACCTTCAACTTTTCTTTCATTTTTAATTTAGTCCTGCAAGTATTATCAAACTTGCGCCATCTCCCCTAATAGTAAATCATGTGAATCAATAATTCTACACATGTGAAAATACGAATTACAGTATAATACCTCCATCTATACCTCCATTTTTAACTTAGTCATGCAAGTATTATCAATCTTGCACCAACTCCCCTAATAGTACAAGAATGTGAATCAATAGTACACACATGTGAACAAATAGTTATAATCAAGTGAATTAATAGCAATTAATTACTCATTTATCCGATTAATTACCCGACTGGTCAGTATAACTTCCAGACATTAATTAATATCGAAATAAATGTCGATTTTCACTAACACTAATAATTCCAACACAATGGAACTATCAATTTTATCTTTAATCAACACGAACTTATTCATCATTAATATTATAACTCGTAATATTTAACAACCAGGTCGTTCCCAGGAAAGAGGGGGCTTTTCGATAAGAATTTCTCCTTATTGGTGCGCAATTAGATGACCAAACCTCTCATTGACAGAACTTCTAGACATTATAAATATTGTAATTTAATAATATGAATAACTTTATCGTATTAATTATTGATATCATATTATGCAGATGATACTGTGACAATAATCGAATCAATAATATGAGAGATATGATGCAGCAATTACTGTAGCAATAATTGAGTATAATTGAGTGACTTCTCACGTAAGCATTAATAATCAATACCGTGTGCTATTATGCAACCACACGTATTACTGTACTTTTACTACCGAGTAGTTCAACAGTTTTAACGGTAACACTTCCGCCGTTATTTTTTATAAAAAGATAATTTTGTCATTTTCTTACTATGACAATACTTCCGTTGTGGGGTCCATCAATGATTGTGCCGTCGTACGAATATTCTCTGTTAAAACGAATATTCCCCGACCAATTGAATATTATATAACCACTTGTTTACTTTGTAAAATTTATAAATATTACCCACAACTATAACATTATATTATATCCACACCATAATATTCAAAAATATATTTCGAGAGAAATTAATCTTTATTCATAAAAATTGGGGTCTTACAAAAAATGAGGCAAAGCAACAAAAAATAATAATAATATTGAATTTTAAAATTTTTACAAATAATAATATTAGTATTATTAGTATTCTTAATATTAGTATTATTAAGAAATATAATAATATTAGTATTATTAAGAAAATATTATTAATATTAATATTAATATTAATAATTAATATTTCTCATGCATATTGGATGATATGAAAAGATATTAGAGTAAGTGGGGCAGACAAAAAAAGAAGTATAACTCCTATTGCAAATGAAGGGAGAGAAAAAAAGAGAGATAAATTATTAAGAATAAATTAGGGGAGATAAATATAATAGTAATTATAAAAATAATATTTTTGTAACACATATTAATCAATGTCTTTAGTTTAGGAGATAAAAGTCAAATGTTCTTGAAACCTAAATTCACAGTTAAAAAAATTACATAAATATTCTAAAAGGTTAGAAGTTATCCTTGTTAGTGGCTGAATATAGGGGTGTGCAACCGGTAAATATCGTCTTGAACCGGTATTAAAAGTAGTTAAATTTTGATACCGGTACCGATTGGTCTGTATACTTAACAGGTTTACTGGTTCGGTATCGGTTTTTACCGAATAAATATCGAAAATTAATATAATTATTTATTATTATTATTATTATTATTTTTATTAATACTGTTATTATTTTTATCATTATAATCATTATTTTATTATTATTATTATTATTATTATTTATTATTAATAATAAAAAAAATTGGAAAACCGGTATATACCGGTTCGGTTCGGTAATACCAATTTTTTGTTCCGAAATCGGACCGATTCTTTTTGTACTGAACTGGTTCGTCCCGTCCGATCCAAAAAACTGAAAAACCCAAAAATTATGCACAACCTTAGATGAATTAGAATTTGTCACGAGCCTACCTTCATTCTTCATCATCACTCTCCAATAACGTTACTCAAGGAAAAGTTTCTCTTTTGAGTCTTCTAAAGTCAATTTATAAAATTTAAAAATTATAGTATTTTTAAATTAATTTATAATAATAATTCTTATTTTATAAATCTAAATTTTTAATAATCTTGAATTTTAATTTTTTTTCAAATTGATCATAAGAATTAAACGTATATCTTTCAATTTTGATCGGAGGGAGTAGTGTAATATTTGACCAATCTATTACTCTCTAAGATGCTACAAGCTGTAGCGACCCTTTATTATTTATTTTTTGTTGCTTTGCCTCGTTTTTTGTGTAAATTAATATTAATATTGATGTCCCAAATTTTTTGTCTAAGCCGCTAGAAGCTGTAGCGACCATTTTTTTTCTTTGCCTCATTTTCTGTGTAAATTAATATTAATATTGTTGTCCCAAATTGTTTTTCTTTTTATTCAAAACTAAAAAAAAAAACTAAAACTAAACAGGAAAAAAAGTAATGATATCAAGTATCAAATCAACTCATTTGGTGTATGTATATCCGTGAATTCCCCTTGCAAGTTTCGATCAACTAACACAAATAGACAAAACAAAGAAAAAAATTAATTGTCTAGCCGCTACAAGTTGTAGCGGCTTTTGTAGCGGCTTGTATATTTTAAAAAAAAATTCTCTTTTTTGTAATATTATCTAACAAAATGGGTCTCGTTTAGTATGTTAGTTTGACTATTATTAAAATAGAAGTCAAGAGATGTTGTTTGTGTGTCGCTACATGTAGCGGCTGAGTCATTAAAAGATATTAATTTGAGTCTTCTATGTTATTGATCAACGACTAGCATATTAATTGTTGGAATAGTGACTCTAACAACCGGTTGTCATAGATTGAAACCCTATGTGTGTGTGTGTGTGTGTTGATACTTCATCATTGTTACTGATGTGTTAAAATTATGTAACTGCAAGTGCACAATGTATAATTGAAGAACTAGCAAGTACAAGTCGAACCCACAGAGATTAGATTAATATTAATGTATCCTTAATATCTATTTTAGGCGAATCAGAAATAAAGATTGAGAATTAATTAACTAGAATATGAAAACTAATAATGAGAAAACAATCCAGGAATCCAAATTCATTAAATAATAAACATAACATATAATTCAATCTATTGTATTTTTATAACTCACTATGATTTTGATCTCTCTTTCCTTTAATTTAGTAATTTTACAATTAACGTGAGCAAACATAGACTGTGAAAATTTAAGGATTAACTATAACCCATCAAAACTTCTTTGAGCAAGCATGGATTATGAAAAAATCATATCTCTTAATTAATTTAAAATCACATAAAAATTATAAAACGAAGGTATTTCAATAACGAAACATGGAGGCGAAATCAATTAAAGCATAAAAGCATAAATAATAGAAGAGAAGAAATATATTATCACGAATAATTATTTAATTTCATCTTCATCCTAGATATAAAAAATTAACTAGACATGAAAATAAATAAATTAATTAAAATAAAGAAGAAGTAAAAGATTGAAAATAAATAAGGAAACTCCCTTTATTAACGATCATCCAACGAACATACAATGAAGACGTAATTTAATCTACTCTTACTCCTAACCTAAAGTAATACAATACATAATACTTATCTCTAACATAAGAGACCTATTTATAGGAAAAATAAATCTTGAAGCCTAATTTAAATTCATTGAACTTAGACACTTTTATTCCCTTTTCATGTAGGTTTTAACTTCTTAATAACAATCAACTTCTCAAAGAGATCTTTACTTTCATTTTCTTGTTAAATTTGACTTGGACATCAAGAATATCCCACCTCTTTCCTTCTCCTTGTAAGATTTTTTTTTGGACATTTCTTATATGAATAAGAGCATTAAATATCGTTTGATCACCAAAATTTTGACTTTATTGTAAAAAATATTAACTCTACAAAATAAAATAAAATATATTAATTTAAAAAATTAATATAATTAAAAGAATAAAATTAGAGATAATAAAATATATGAATTAATTGTCTATCAATTACTATAATACTATCATATAGTGCTTTAGCACGCAAGGAATTATATATTTATTTAGACGCTCAAGACTCTTGCTTCATAATCCCTTATGTCTAATTAAAAATGAGTATATATATATATATATATATATATATATATATATATATATATATATATATATATTCCATCCACAACAACCGGTTGTTGGGGAGCAACCCATTTTGGTCAGCCGCTACTACCTGTACCGGCCTTAGACAATTTTTTTTATAAGCCGGTACAGGTAGTAGCGGTTGGCCAAAATGGGTTGCTCCCCAATAACCGGTTGCTGTGGATGAAATCTCATATATATATATATATATATATATATATATGTGTGTGTGTGTGTGTGTGTGTGTGTGTGTGTGTGTGTGGAGATGTTGATACTTCATCATTGTTACTATAATACTACTATCATCTAGTGTTGCAGCACGCAAGGAACTGAAGGAAGTATATACTTATTTAGACGCTCAAGACTCCTAAAATCCCATGTCTAATTAAAAATGAGTATATTATTTTACTTTTATATATATATATATATATATATATATATATATATATATATATATATATATATATATATATATATATATATATATAGGACTCGAATTTTGTTAAAATGAGGACATTTTTTTTTAAAAAAACAACTAAAAAAAAGTTTAATATTTTATGGAACTGAAATTTTTCCATAATACAGTGTTTTGGGTGTAATTTGGATACATATAACAAAATATGTATGTACAGTCTGTACAGACATGTTTTGTTATATGTATCCAAAATCAGACTCAAAACATTGTATTATGAAAAAAATTCCAGTTCCATAAAATATATAAAAAAAATTAGTTGTTTAAAAAAAAAGTCCATACGGTACTAAAATACGGGAGTCCGGATTGGAACCGGATCGTCTATATATATATATATATATATATATATATATATATATATATATATATATATATATATATATATATATATAGGGAGCCCTTCCATAGCAACCGGTTGCTATGAGTACTGTGCAACACCCTCTTTTTGGACCGTTAATAAATTGAATAGATGGCTGCGATTAACTTTTCTATTTGATAAGCCGACACAGGTTGTTGTGCATAATTATTTACCTGTACCGGCTTCAATTTTATTAAGGGTGGTCCACGTAAAATTAACTTGTCAGTATAGTTATAAAAAATGATTATTTATTATTAAAATAATCCGGCCGGAAGAGCTTGTGCCGGCTTAACCTTTTTTTTTTTCATTTCTCCCTTATATGTAATGACTCTGCACATTAAAATTATTTTAAATAATAAAAAATGATTATTTATTATTAAAATAATCCGGCCGGAAGAGCTTGTGTCAGCTTAACCTTTTTTTTTTAATTTCTCCCTTATATGTAATGACTCAGCACATTAAAATGATTTAAAATAATAAAAAATAATTATTTATTATTAAAATAATCCGGCCGAAAGAGCTTGTGCCGGCTTTACCTTTTTTTTTCTTTAATTTCTCCATTATATGTAATGACTCAGCACATTAAAATGCATTAAAATAATAAAATAAAGGCCGACCGGTACAGGCTGATACGGCTGGCATTAAAATAGTATTAAAATGCCGGCCGGTAC
Source organism: Panax japonicus (assembly GCA_020205505.1). Taxonomy (NCBI): domain Eukaryota; kingdom Viridiplantae; phylum Streptophyta; class Magnoliopsida; order Apiales; family Araliaceae; genus Panax; species Panax japonicus. The sequence continues at coordinate 41,309,957 of CM035098.1, forward strand.
AGGCTGATACGGCTTGCAATAAAAAATTGAAAAAAATAGCAGGCCGGTACAGCTTATCACGGCTGACAATAAAAAATGAAAAAATGATTTTATTATTCAAGCATTAAAATAATAAAATAAAGGCCGGCTGGTACAGGATGATACGGCTGGCATTAAAATAATATTAAAATGTCGGCCGGTACAGGCTGATACGGCTTGTAATAAAAAATTAAAAAAAATAGCCGGCCGGTACAGCTTGTCACGGCTGACAATAAAAAATTAAAAAAAATAATTTTATTCAAGCAATTTGCTGCTAAACAGATTCGAACTCGCAACCTCAAACTCCATACACTCGTCATATGACCACTCGAGCACCACGGGCCTAGCTGTTAATTTCAACCAAGGATATATCTTTATATTAAAACTTCACCATCCTCCAAAATCTATATTCTTGCATTATTATTATATTACGATTTATTATTATTAATAAGTCTATATAATACATATGAGGGTTTTCTATTTATAAATAAGTTAATATCTATATTTATTATTATCTCCTTTAATATTTTTTCTTATTTTTTGTAATAATATCAATAAAAGGATTATTAATATATTAAAAAAAATATCATTCTTTAATAAAATATAAATAATGATTTTATATTCATGTATTACTATTATTATTATATTCATGTATTATTATTATTAAAAATAATAGTAATAATGATTTTTAATATTAATATAAATAATGTGATTATAAATATTAGTCCGAATAAAAATATTCATACAGTTCAACAAAATAGATAAAAAAAATTTCGTATTAATAATATGAAGTGGTTTTATGTGATTCAATAATATTCATATTACTAAGTTATGAATTTGAAAATCCCATAAAGTTCAACCAAATAGACATTCTTATTAATTAATATGTACATTAGATAACGTTGGATAAGTTCTATATCTCAGAGGCCGGAAGTAATCTTGCGGATTTCTTGTAGAGCTCCCATGTGACGCGGTAACGAAAGACTGTGAAATCTTCCAAGGACCACTTCTCTTCAGAAATATTACCATTGGCCCTAACGAAACAGTCAACATACTTGCATACAAAAATGCCACAGTCTGAGTTGTTGTGTTGTTTCGATCGAATCTTTAAGGTCTGTACAGTAGGATTACCGCTGGGCCACTCACGCATCGAATTACCATTTCGAAAACAAAATGGTATCAAATGTACCTGCATGTACAAAGTAGTTGGTTAATAATTTTTTAATATCAAAGGACATTATAAAATTAAAATATTTTAAAACTAAACATACTACAACTTTAACGAATTCTGTGTACATTTCATGCAACTTAATATACTTAGTGTCATTGTAGTGCGGGTCAATTATGGTAACCATCCAATCTTCAACTGCGAATAGGAACAAGACAAAATGGCGTTGAATGGTACTACACACCGGCATGAATATGTATTTGCATTCGTGTAAAGGTGGACCAATGTAAGACCCCAGTTTTTATAAATAAAGATGAATTTTTTTTATAATTATTATTTTTGAATATTATGGAATAAATTTGATATAATGTTATAGTTGTGGATAATATTTATAAATTTTGTAAAGTACGCAAGTTGTTATAAAACATTCGTTTGGTCGGAGAATATTCTTTTTGTCGGGGAATATTCGTACGACGGCACAATCATTGGTGGACCCCACAACGGAATTATTGTCGGATTGAGAAAACGACAAAAAAAATACTTTATGAAAATAACGGCAGAGGTGTTATCGTTAAAACTGTTAAACTACTCGGTAGTAAAAGTACAGTAATACGCGTGGTTGCATAGTAGCACACGGTATTGATTATTGATGTTTACGTGAGAAGTCACTTAGCTATACTCAATTATTGCTACAGTAATTGCTGCATCATATCTTTTATATTATTGATTCAATTATTGTCACAGTATCATCTGTATAATGTGTTATATTATTAAATCAATAATTGAGACGTTTGTGGTAAGTTTGGTTATTTTATGGGGGGCCCATATGTCATCATCTAAGAGTCTCTTTCGTCAATAGTAATTATCTTCGTCAATAGTAATTACCTTCGTCAATAGTAATTACCTTTACCAGACGTTAAACCACTTGCCGTTTCATATTACAGGCGTCGAACCAATAGTCGTTTCACATTACAGGCGTCAAACCACTTTTCTTTTCACATCACCAGTCGTCAAACCACTTGCCTTTTCACATGGCAAGTGCTAAGCTAGAAATCTTCTATAAATAGAGGCCTAGTGCTTAATTATTTTTCACGAATTCATTCAAGCTATAGAGAGAGAAAGTATAGAGAGAATAAGAGAGAAAGAAGAAGAGTATTCGGTTACTACACTACTGCAGTATTCAATCTCCTAATAAAGTAAGGGGTGTTATTCTTTCTTCTTGAAGAGAACTTATGTTATTCCATTCTTTGTTATTCTGTTGGAATAACCTGTAAAAGTGGCATACCCTATACATGACCTGTATACGCGGTATAGCCTATACTTGGTGAAATCCTTATGTTATTTCATTCATTGTTATTCTGTTGGAATAACCTGTATACGCGGAATACCCTATACTTGGTGACATCCATTTACTATTCTGTCTTTATATTTCTATCAGAATATCCTGTCTGTGCTATACGCCGGACCTGGTTCCACTTACTATTCCATCTTTACATTTCTGTCGAAATATCCTGTCTGTGCTATACGCCGGACCTGGTTCCATCATTTACTATTCCGCATTTATTATTCTGTTGGAACATCCTGTCGGTGTGAATTTCACCTGACCTGGTTCCGTTATTATTATTCTGCTGGAATAACCTGTTTGTGCGGTCTCTATCGCATGCATGGTGATATCTTTTGTTATTTTATTTGGTATTACTCAGTTAATTAAAATTTTGACTTCTATACTCCATGAAATTAGTGGAATATCCTTGATATTTGCGCTTCATCCAGTATCCTTTTATGGAAATATTCTTCTGATCATTCTTGAATTTTACTCTACAAAACAGTCTCATGTTGACAATTTGGACGTTAATAATTTCTGGATAAAATAATTCTTGAACTTGTTTTATTGAATTCTTATATCATTGTCATCATCCTCATGTTTATATTTTGTTGAAAGTCATCTGTGGCCTGTAGTGCATAGATTGACTTGGTATGATTATGACCAGGGATTATTCGGTGTAATCATGACCGTAATATTACAAAAGATGTAAAAATTAAAAGTTCTCATTGGCTCGTAGTGCATTGATGGACAGTTGTTGGCATGATCATGACCATTAATGAATACACAAATATTCTTGGCCCGTAGTGCATGAATAATTGTGGTCGTGATACTAAAGAATATCATTGGCCGTAGTGCAGGGGTGATTCGATGATGTGAAATATTTATTAAGCTGAGTCTCAGCTATAACAGTGATGAAAAACCTTTTAAATCATAAAAGATAGTAGATTTTATTTTCTACTTGACTCTTTTAATGGATTGCTTGTTCCGCTGCAGTTAAACTTGATGTTTATTATATTTTATCAGTTTAACACTGTTGAAGGCTAATGATAATTTATTCTGCATTATCTTAGTTATAATATTTCTTACTGGGCTAGTTGAGCTCACCTTTTCTTTCACTGTTCTCTTCAGGAAATGAGAATATAGCTGGGACGAGTCGGGGAACGGAGTAAAGGTCCAGAGGATAACATTAGTAGTCCTCACTATTCTGTGAAATAGTGTGATAATAATTGTAATGAGAACTCCTTTTGAGTTTTTATAATCTCTAGTAGACAATATTTGTATTCAAACTCATAGTTTATGTTTTGTCGTATTGTACACGATAGTTGTATTAGTAAGTTGTATTTGAATTCTGTACCATGTATCTGGCGACCCAAGATGGGTGATGTATACCTAATTTTGGGGGCGTCACAGTTGGTATCAGAGCTTAGGGATATGATCCCTGGCTAGGATGTGAGAATAGTACTAGGAGGGGAGAGACGGGGAATTCCTTCGCTAGTATGACCTACCTAAGTTTATGTGCTATTTTATTGGTCGGTCAGAATATAGGGATAATATGTTACATGTCAATTAACCTTTTGTTTTGTGGCATTATCTGAAAATGACATCTGAGAATGTTGAGAATAGCAATGGAGCACAGGCGATCGTTGATTCACCACATATCAATAATCAGGATAATGTGCATCAGGAAGGCGCTAATCCTCATGCAAACAACAACACTGACCAAATGATGAATGATCAAATGTTCAGAGGTTTTATGCAATTCATGCAACAGCAGGCGAGAGCGACTCCTGTCCAAAACGTAGATGGAAACACGGGAAACTCTCTGGCAGTCACCGCTAAACAGTTCAAGGAGCTGGGACCACCGGAGTTTAAGGGAGAGCCAAAACCACTTATGGCGGAAACATGGATAAAGCAGATCACTAAGATATTTGATGTCTTGGGATGCTCCGAGGAGCAAAAGGTTCCCTTTGCCGCCTTTATGTTGCGCGGAGAGGCAGATTACTGGTGGGAATCGGTAAAACGTACTCAACCTGTTGTACTGAAGATATCTTGGGAGAAGTTCTAGGAGCTGTTCAACGACAAATACTTTCCCGAAAGTATTCGCCACATGAAGGAGGTGGAGTTTATTAAGTTGGAACAAAATAATATGACCGTGTCGCAATACGAGGCAAAATTTGCGGAGTTATCACGGTTTGCGTCCCACTTGGTGGATAATGAAGAGAGAATGACGCGAATGTTTTTAAGAGGTTTGAAGCCAGAAATACGTCAACATCTTATTTCTCATAAATTGTGTTTGTATTCAGATGTTGTAAATAGGGCTCAGTTAGTGGAGCGCGATAACGAGTCAACTCAACTAAAAGAGAGCAGCCGGCAAAATTATAATACCAACGAGAGTGGTCATCGAAGCGGTGATAACAAGCGTGAAGGGAATCAACAGGCCAGAAATGGTAACCACTTCGGTGGTAATCAGGGCCAAAACAGTAAGAATGAATATTTCAAGAAGAGGAGATTCAACAATGATGGGAAGACGTCAGCACCAGCACCCGTTGTTAAGGAAGGAGAAAGACAACCTATCATATGCTTCAAATGCGGAGGGGAGGGACACATCAGTCCAAATTGCGCGATGCCGTCCAAAGCATGTTATAATTGTGGAAGAGAAGGTCACTTAGCCCGATTTTGTCGTTTACCGAAGACAAGTTCAGCTAGGATGGAGGCACCAAAGGCCGTCCCAGAAAGGTCAAAGCCGATAGTGCAAGGGAGAGCGTTTGTTGTGACCTCCCAGAGAGCGGGGAACCCGAATGAGGTCATCACGGGTAAGCTTATCATAAACTGTAATGAAGTCTATACTTTATTTGATACCAGTTCTACCCATTCTTTTATTTCTCCTTCTTGCGCTCATCGATTAAATTTGAATCCGGAGAAATTAGACTTTGACTTATCTGTGGAAACTCCGTTGGGAGAAACCTTCATTACATCCACTGTTTATAAGTCTTGTTTGGTTCAAATCGGTACCCTCACATTACTTGTAGATCTTATTTCATTGAAAATACTTACATTTGACGTGATTCTAAGGATTGATTGGTTAACTACTCATCATGCAAAAATTGATTGTTTCCATAAGGTTGTTAGCTTTCATATTCCTAATCAACCTATTATGCGAATTCAAGCGACCAAACCATTAAAATCAATCACGGTCATCTCAAGCCATAAAGCTATTCGTTTATTGAAAAACGGATGTCAAGCTTTCTTAGCTCATGTCACAGATTTAAACAAAAATACGTCAGTTTTGAACGATATTTCTATTGTTAATAAATTTCCTGACGTATTCCCCGAAGAACTTCCTGGCCTACCCCCAGAGCGTGAAATTGAATTTTGCATCGACCTTGAACCCGCTACAAAACCCATTTCTAAAGCCCCATATCGAATGGCTCCTATTGAACTTCAGGACTTAAAAACCCAACTGCAGGAATTGTTAGACATTGGCTTTATTCGTCCTAGTACTTCTCCTTGGGGTGCTCCTGTTCTATTCGTGAAAAAGAAAGATGGGAGTATGCGACTTTGTATTGATTATCGGGAGTTGAATCATGTTACTATCAAAAATAGGTATCCATTGCCACGTATTGATGACTTGTTTGACCAGTTGCAAGGAGCCAAATTCTTTTCAAAGATTGATCTTCATTTCGGATATCATCAATTGAAGATTAGAACCGATGACATTCCAAAGACGGCTTTCAGAACTCGGTACGGGCATTATGAATTCCTAGTCATGTCCTTTGGATTGACTAATGCTCCTGCTGCCTTCATGGATATGATGAACCGAGTATTCAAGGAATATTTGGATCACTTTGTGGTCGTCTTTATTGATGACATCCTTATTTATTCCAAAATTCGTGAAGATCGTGAACAACACTTGAGGCTGACACTCTAAAAGCTTCGTGAATATAAGTTTTATGCCAAGTTGAAGAAATACGAGTTCTGGCTTGAGGAAGTAGCATTCCTTGGGCACGTGGTATCAAGTCATGGAATATCTGTTGACCCAGTAAAGATTGAAGCTATTCAAAGCTGGGAACAACCTAAATCAGTGACCGAAGTACGTAGCTTTCTCAGTTTAGCTGGTTATTATCGGAGATTCATGGAAGGATTTTCTCGAATCGCTACTCCATTGACTCAACTGACTCGAAAAGATACAAAGTTCGGTTGGAGCGAAGAATGTGAGAAGAGTTTTCAAGAACTCAAAAGGAGACTCATTTCAGCACCTGTTCTGACAATACCATCTGGCTCGGAGGGATTTGTCATCTACAGTGATGCTTCGGGCAAAGGGCTGGGATGTGTTCTCATGCAACATGGAAAAGTCATAGCCTATGCCTCGCGACAACTCAAAGAATATGAGAAGAATTATCCTATTCATGATCTAGAATTAGAAGTTGTTGTCTTTGCACTTAAAATTTGGAGGCATTACTTGTATGGGGAGAAAGTGGAGATCTTTATGGATCATAAAAGCCTCAAATATTTCTTCACTCAAAAGGAACTCAACATGCGACAACGACGTTGGCTTGAACTGTTGAAAGATTATGATCATACCATTCAATACCATCCTGGAAAAGCAAACGTGGTAGCTAACGCATTGAGTAGAAGATCACATGCAAGTACGAGTGCGATATTGTCAACGCAAGGGCCCATTTTGTGTGACTTGCAAAGGATGGAGACAGAGTTAAAGACTCCAGGGACGCATGTGACGATGGCGAATATACGAGTATAACCGACTTTAATCGATAAAGTTTAAGTTGCTCAAGCTACAGACCTGGAGCTGATGCGTATAAGGAAGAAAGTGCAATAAGGTGCTATGCCGGAAGTAAGAATCGATGAAGAAGGAATACTTCGAGTCAACTCCAGACTTTGTGTTCCTAACGACCCTGATTTAAAGTATAAAATCATGATGGAGGCGCACAATACACCATTTGCAATCCATCCTGGGAGTACCAAAATGTATCATGATATTCGTCATACATTTTGGTGGAGCAATATGAAGAGAGAGAGAGCGTTGTTTATCTCAAGGTGTCTAACTTGTCAACGAGTTAAAGCGGAGCATCAAGTACCAAAAGGTCCATTGCAACCACTTGAAATTCCAGAATGGAAGTGGGAGCACATTACCATGGATTTCGTTACCGGTCTTCCTAAGGTTTCTCAAGGCATAGATGCGATTTGGGTCATTGTTGATAGATTGACCAAGTCTGCTCATTTCTTACCGATACGAAAAACTCATACACTTGAACGTCTTACTCGTATGTACATAAAAGAGATTGTAAGACTGCATGGTATGCCGGTATCCATAGTTTCTGATCGAGACCCAAGATTTACTTCACGATTTTGGGTTAGTTTACAAAAAGCTATGGGCACAGACTTACGATTTAGCTCAGCATATCATCCTCAGACGGACGGACAGTCGGAGAGGACTATTCAAACTCTCGAAGATCTATTAAGACTCTGTGTCCTTGATTTCAAGGGAAGTTGGGACAAGTTCTTACCATTGGTGGAGTTTTCCTACAACAACAGTTATCAAGCAAGTATTGGCATGGCTCCATTCGAAGCGTTGTATGGAAGAAAATGTCGTTTTCCAGTATGCTGGGATGAGGTGGGTGAAGCAACGTTGTTGGGACCGGAGTTGGTACGTATGACTACGAAAAAGATTCAAACGATCCGACAACGTATAAAAACCTCACAAAATCGACAAAAGAGTTATGTTGATCTTCATCGAAAGGACGTTGAATTCAATATAGGAGATCATGTGTTGTTACGTGTTACTCCATGGAAAGGAGTTACAAGATTTGGAAAGAGAGGAAAACTCAATCCTCGATTCATCGGTCCATTTTTAATCCTCGATCGAGTAGGAACTGTGGCCTATAGACTCGCTTTACCGCCAAGTATGTCTTGTGTTCATAACGTTTTTCACATATCCATGTTACGTAAATATGTGAAAAACCCGAACCACATTATTGAGTTAGAACCGGACAAAATAGCGGAAGATTTGACGTATGAGAGGTTCCTGTTCAAATCTTGGATAAGAAGGAACATATTCTACGCTCCAAGGTTATACCTCAAGTCAAAGTGTTGTGGAGAAACCACGATGTTGAGGAAATGACTTGGGAGTTAGAATCTGAAATGAAATCAAGGTATCCTTACCTCTTCGACATACCAGGTACGTACCCTAATTTCGAGGGCGAAATTTCATAAGAAGGGGAGGTTGTAAGACCCCAGTTTTTATAAATAAAGATGAATTTTTTTTATAATTATTATTTTTGAATATTATGGAATAAATTTGATATAATGTTATAGTTGTGGGTAATATTTATAAATTTTGCAAAGTACGCAAGTTGTTATAAAATATTCGTTTGGTCGGGGAATATTCTTTTTGTCGAGGAATATTCGTACGACGGCACAATCATTGGTGGACCCCACAACAGAATTATTGTCGGATTCAGAAAACGACAAAAAAAATACTTTATGAAAATAACGGCAGAGGTGTTATCGTTAAAACTGTTAAACTACTCGGTAGTAAAAGTACAGTAATACGCGTGGTTGCATAGTAGCACACGGTATTGATTATTGATGCTTACGTGAGAAGTCACTTAGCTATACTCAATTATTGCTACAGTAATTGCTGCATCATATCTTTTATATTATTGATTCAATTATTGTCACAGTATCATCTGTATAATGTGTTATATTATTAAATCAATAATTGAGACGTTTGTGGTAAGTTTGGTTATTTTATGGGGGGGGCATATGTCATCATCTAAGAGTCTCTTTCGTCAATAGTAATTATCTTCATCAATAGTAATTACCTTCGTCAATAGTAATTACCTTTACCAGACGTTAAACCACTTGCTGTTTCATATTACAGGCGTCGAACCAATTGTCGTTTCACATTACAGGCGTCGAACCAATTGTCGTTTCACATTACAGGCGTTAAACCACTTTTCTTTTCACATCACCAGTCGTCAAACCACTTGCCTTTTCACATGGCAAGTGCTAAGCTAGAAATCTTCTATAAATAGAGGCCTAGTGCTTAATTATTTTTCACAAATTCATTCAAGCTATAGAGAGAGAAAGTATAGAGAGAATAAGAGAGAAAGAAGAAGAGTATTCGGTTACTACACTACTGCAGTATTCAATCTCCTAATAAAGTAAGGGGTGTTATTCTTTCTTCTTGAAGAGAACTTATGTTATTCCATTCTTTGTTATTCTGTTGGAATAACCTGTAAAAGTGGCATACCCTATACATGACCTGTATACGCGGTATACCCTATACTTGGTGAAATCCTTATGTTATTCCATTCATTGTTATTCTGTTGGAATAACCTGTATACGCGGAATACCCTATACTTGGTGACATCCATTTACTATTCTGTCTTTATATTTCTATCGGAATATCCTGTCTGTGCTATACGCCGGACCTGGTTCCACTTACTATTCCGTCTTTATATTTCTGTCGGAATATCCTGTCTGTGCTATACGCCGGACCTGGTTCCATCATTTACTATTCCGCATTTATTATTCTGTTGGAACATCCTGTCGGTGTGAATTTCACCTGACCTGGTTCCGTTATTATTATTCTGCTGGAATAACCTGTTTGTGCGGTCTCTATCGCATGCATGGTGATATCTTTTGTTATTGTATTCGGTATTACTCAGTTGATTAAAATTCTGACTTCTATACTCCATGAAATTAGTGGAATATCCTTGATATTTGCGCTTCATCCAGTATCCTTTTATGGAAATATTCTTCTGATCATTCTTGAATTTTACTCTACAAAACAGTCTCATGTTGACAATTTGGACGTTAATAATTTCTGGATAAAATAATTCTTGAACTTGTTTTATTGAATTCTTATATCATTGTCATCATCCTCATGTTTATATTTTGTTGAAAGTCATCTGTGGCCTGTAGTGCATAGATTGACTTGGTATGATTATGACCAGGGATTATTCGGTGTAATCATGACCGTAATATTACAAAAGATGTAAAAATTAAAAGTTCTCATTGGCCCGTAGTGCATTGATGGACAGTTGTTGGCATGATCATGACCATTAATGAATACACAAATATTCTTGGCCCGTAGTGCATGAATAATTGTGGTCGTGATACTAAAGAATATCATTGGCCGTAGTGCAGGGGTGATTCGATGATGTGAAATATTTATTAAGCTGAGTCTCAGCTATAACAGTGATGAAAAACCTTTTAAATCATAAAAGATAGTTGATTTTATTTTCTACTTGACTCTTTTATTGGATTGCTTGTTCCGCTGCAGTTAAACTTGATGTTTATTATATTTTATCAGTTTAACACTGTTGAAGGCTAATGATAATTTATTCTGTATTATCTTAGTCATAATATTTTTTACTTGGCTAGTTGAGCTCACCTTTTCTCTCACTGTTCTCTTCAGGAAATGAGAATATAGCTGGGACGAGTCGGGGAACGGAGTAAAGGTCCAGAGGATAGCATTAGTAGTCCTCACTATTCTATGAAATAGTGTGATAATAATTGTAATGAGGACTCCTTTTGAGTTTGTATAATCTCTAGTAGACAATATTTGTATTCAAACTCACAGTTTATGTTTTGTCGTATTGTACACGACAATTGTATTAGTAAGTTGTATTTGAATTCTGTACCATGTATCTGGCGACCCAAGATGGGTGATGTATACCTAATTTTGGGGGCGTCACAACCAACATCTTGGTTAACATACGGATCGCAAAAACTCCATGTAGTATTCACGTTAGTGCAGGGCACATAGCTGTGCCCAAGATGCATGAAGAATGAATTCATTAAACCAAATTGGGACCACCTTTGTATTCCCCGCGACCTGTAGTATTCCTCTCTGTCTCGTAGCAACAACATATAAGTGTCGATGACATGCTCGAATATCCAACTCCCAGGCCCTAAGGTTTGCACTGCATTGTGTTCTAATTCATATAACTGGCGCGGATGTGATAAAGGATATAAATCCCCTTCTGGTGCCACCACGTTTCCAAACATATGTTTATTTATAAATGTCTCCTTCCAATCTTTAAGTCTTTTGGATAAGGACCCTTTTGGTCCATAAGAGATGTGGTCTCCCGCATCTTGTACCTGATTGAGACCCAAATGTACATTATTATTATATAGCAATAATAATTAAAATCATCACTATTAACATAACTATATATACCTTTTGTGAAATAGATCCCTTGGCGTCAGAAAGTCCCGCAAATGAAGAATTGGTTGGAATGTACCACTCCTCATAGGTTTGGAAGGTTGGAATGTAACACTCCTCGTAGGCTTGGGTGGTTGTAATGGAGCTCTCCTCGATTACTTGTGGGGTGGGTATGTAGCTCTCTTGTACAACATAATCAGTTTGTTTTCCAAGCCCTTCATTGAGTTGTGTGTATTGGGACTGTGGTCCAAAATTTGTGGGGCCCCCCTGTCGAGGTATTTGTTTACCTCTTGCTTCAAAGTCGTATAGGGCGTATTGGAAATCCCAATTATTTTTTTGCAGAACTAACTCGGGAGGCAGCTGAGTAAATACTGAAAATTTATCAAGTAACGACTTTGCACTCTCAACATGTCATGTAAGATAAACACAAACAAATATTATTAACAATAAATATGAATAAATATAATATTAGGTATTTACTCCAATACATGATTTATTAAAGAAGAATATAATTTTATACCATTTGAATAAGGTGTTGTTGGTTGTAAATGGCCCGAGGCTCATAACAACTGTCGTGGTCGCTTGCCTGTCGAGGTCGATGGATTTTCCAACGTGTAATTTTCCTATACCAGACCATGTAATCATCTATTGGGACATAATCAGAAATTTCAGTTTGTTGTCCTTCGAGATGATCCATGTATGCCTCCCAAATCGAAATATATTCCCCTCTCAAGGCCATGCAATCCTCGACATCAATAAATTTAAAATTTTTCTCCTTCCTAAGGTCACCGTGGTTTTTGGTTGTTGATGGTATGCCTTTCATGAACCCGAACTGTCTCATCACACGATCCAGCATCTGAAATTCCACAATATCTAAGTGGATCAAGGGGACCCCACCAGATCCCAACAATCTGCCTTCAAAATTAAATCCACTGATATCATCATCCCACATTATGTAAGGCCGCCAAACCACATCCCACATAGACTTATTATCTAACTCCCCTCGGTAAAATGACAAATGGTGATGGGGATTCTCACGTCTACCAGGGTAATTGTGGGCTCCAAAATAGTACCATGCTAAAGCCCTAGGTAACCATAAGGATGATTGTGGCCAAGGGTTTGGCTTTCCAATACTTACACGCTCATAAGCCCAAATTTATAATAATGTAACACAACCATTAATGTATTTAACTCCTTTCCTAGTAGCAGCATATAAAGATCTGTACAAATATGCTAACACTGCCGCGCCCCAAGAGTAAGTTACACAATCTTCAGCGTTGGCAATAAAAGACATATATCGCGGGTGCAAACTATTTCTATTCCTATTAGGGAATAATATTGCCCCACACAACCACAACATGTATGCCTTTGTGTGTCGCCCTACAACATCTTTACTTGCATTCTCGGGACATTTATTAAAATGTTCGTGTAACCACACTAATGAAATTGTACTGCGTTTTTTTGAGCTAAAATATTCACCAGCTAATTTATCTCCAAAACAATCCCTAAAATAAGTCAAATTGGTGACAGTAAGGGGACCCGTTAAGGGCTTTCCCACCACCGGTAACCCAAAAATAAAGTGAACATCCTCTAACGTGATTGTTATTTCTCCACAGTTTAAATGAAAAGTATTGGTCTCCGGGCGCCATCTCTCGACTAAGGCAAATATCAGACCAAGATCAGTTTGGTGTAAAACACCTTGATAACTAAATACTCCAAATCCACATTTATCTAAAAGGATTTTTTGTTCTTTTGTAAAAGTCAACTGATTATATTTCTGATCAGTATATTGACTGGAGCTTAGTTTTCCCCTATCTCTCCCATGATATATGTCATCTGATACATGATCTTGTTGATCATGCAGAACACTTGGATCAATTGGCCCATATTCCCAACAATCCATCTTTTACCTAAAAAAATACATCAATTCCATATTAGTATTAAGATGCATGACAAAATGAAGTTGAAAGTAACATGCTGCAAAATGACATTAATAACAATACACACTAACATGCATTAAAAACTGAACAACATGCATGTAATAATAACATGCATGTATATAATGTAATAATATTAACATGCATTAAAAACAAGTAAAAACAGAAACTATTAAAAACAAAAATAATAAGAAGAAAAATAAATTAAAACAATAAGTGAACAATTGAGTACACTGGAATAAAATAAAAACAATAAATGAAAAATAATAATAAAATAAATAATTATCAATGCATGCTATGCTGCAAAAGTTTTTTTTTCCGGCCGGTACAAATTAAACCGGCTTAGCTTTTTTAATTTTTTTTTATCTTCTTTTCTCCATTGTATAATGATGACTCAGCAAATTAAAATAAAATAAAATAAAACATCCTGCCGGTACAGCTTCAGCCGGCTTGGCAAGACCCAGCCGGTACAGCCTGTCCCGGCTGACAGCTGGAATAAAAAAAATTCGGTAATAACATGCAGTGATAAAAAAAATTGCTTGATTGAGTACACTGTAATAAGTTTTTTTCAATTATATAATGTATTAATATTATTTTACTATTATACGAAAATAATAACAACAACAGAAACTATTAAAAACTGAACAAATAACAATAAATAAAAACTTACTTGTTGAAGTTTTTTGTTCCTCTCTTCCGAAATACTCCCTCTCTCCACTCTCTGTTACTGTAATTTTTCTAGTTATATACTGAATTTTTAAGTTGAACAACGTGTGTTCTCAATAGATCACTATAGATGGTTAAATAAGCTCATGCAAGCCGGTACATGAAATACATTTAGGACCAAATTCAAACACTGATACTGTTGTTTAATTCAGCTTTTTAGTTTACCGAGCTTGCAGGTGTTCTTTCCCGAGGTGATGTTGCAGAAAAAGTGGTCAAAAACATCTGGGAATATGTATTAGTAATAAATTATTTTGGCCGGTACATGCTTAACCGGTTGGGAATATATATTATTAATAAATTGTTCTTTCCCGAGGTGATGTTGCAGAAAAAAGTGGACAAAAAAATCTGGAAATATGTATTAAATTGTTTCGGCCGGTACAGGCTTAACCGGCTGGGAATATATATTATTAATAAATTGTTTCGGCCGGTAGAGGCTATAACGGATGGAAAAATAAAAAATATATATTATTAATAAAAACCGTTCGGCCGGTAGAGGCTGTATCGGCTGGGAATAAATATATATTTTCGTTGCTAGCTAGACTCGAACCCGCGACCTCAAGCTCCAAACATTCGTCATATGACCACCCGAGCACCACGGGCCTAGCTGTCATATCAAACCTTGGATTTGTATATATCTTAAACCATTCCATCTCCCCCCAAATTAAATTTCTCAATATTTTATTATACTTATTCGATTATTATTATTATTCTATTATTATTACGAATTGAGTATAAAGCCGTACCGGCTTAACCGCGACAAGCTGTACCGGCTGGTTTTTTTACCTTTAAATATTGTCTAGGAAGCTGCTATTTTCTCATGTTTATTCTGAGCACCCATCTTCTTATCCTTCCATAGAATTTGTTCTCTGATATTATTTTCTCTTTTCTCCTCTACTCATAATTTGTTTCAACTGGATGCCCACTTTCACTTCAGAAAATCAAGTTGAAATTCTGATCGAGCAAAATTCATCACTATTATTCACAAGTAAGTTTTTCAAAATATCATATAATACATCTGAATTTGTTAGTGAAGTTGAAAGTAATAAATCTGATATTGTTCCGTATGTTGGTCAATTATTTTGTACGTTGGAAGAGGTTGAATATTTTTATAGATCATATGCTCGCAAAAATGGATTTGAGATTAGAATTACAAATAGTCATAAACATGCTAATACGAATGATATCAGATCTAGGCAGTATGTATGTAAGAAAGCCAGTACACCAATTGTTGGCAAGAGTTTACCTGATGATGAAGATAGTAATAATAAAATAACTAGACAGAGAGACTCTATAGGACGAACAATGTGCAAAGCTAGAATATATGTTGTCCACAATAAGAAAGAAGACAATTGGCGTATATCTACTGTTGAATTAGAGCACAATCATCACTTAGTGACCCCGACCAAAGTAGATTTGATCGAGACTCACAGAAATATTACTCCCGTTGCAAGAAATTTAATTGACACTTTAAATAAGTCCGGTATTGGTCCTAGTAAGATGATGAATGTTCTGAGCACAATGGGAGGTGGGTTGCAAAATGTTCCTTTCTCTACTGCTAATGTTGAGAATGTGGTGCGAGATTTAAGGCGTGATTCTGCAGATGAAAATGATGCACAAGTTGTTGTCAATCATTTGAACAAACTTGCATCCGGAAGTGCCAGCAAATTTTTTTTCCGAGTGAAACCCGGTGAAAACAACCGCATAGTTTGTATTTTGTGGGTTGACGCCCGATCAAGGTTTATGTATCAACGGTTCGGAGACGTTGTGACATTTGATAGTACATACCGGACAAATAAGTATGGCATGCTGTTTGTTCCATTTGTCGGGGTCAACCACCATTATCAGTCTATATTGTTTGGATTTGTACTGTTACGAGACGAGACAGAGGACACTTTTGTTTGGGTATTACAGACATGGCTTGAAGCCATGGACTACAAGGCACCTACAACCATCATCACTGATCAAGACAGAGCCATGAGTAATGCTATTGCTACGGTACTTCCAACTAGTTATCATTTATTGTGTTCTTGGCATATTAGCAATAAATTTCCTAAAAAATTGCATCATGTTTATTCTGAGCACCCATCGTTCAAAAATGATTTTAACAATTGTGTGTATAACTCATTGTCCATCGAGGAATTTGAAGAGCGTTGGCATATTCTGATAAGTTCCTATGAATTGTATACTAATGAATGGCTTCGAAGTTTGTATGATGTACGACAGAAATGAATTCCAGCATATACAAAGAGATATTTTGCCGCGGGAATGACTACCACTGGAAGAAGCGAGAGCATGAATACCTTTTTTGATGAGTATGTTAATGCATCAACAGGTACGCTATGTTTTGTACTGCAGAGTCAAAAGGCTGTAGAAAGACAGTTTATCAGGGAGAGGAAGGCCGACTACATAACAAAACATCGTAAAAGGATTATGGTACTCGGTTCATCTTTAGAAGTTCATGCTGCACAAGTGTACACTGCGATAACCCATGATTTCTAACAATCCAAAATTTTGCGAATAATTTTTTTTTTAATTAATATTAATATTAATTATCAATTTTGTGACAAGTATCTGTGATACGAGTCTCGAGAAAGTCAATTTGTGTATTGACTAATAAATTTAGAGTGGAGTTGTGCTTAACAACTTTAGAAAACCCTAACCCTAATTTTCGAATAAGGATTCAATAGAAAATACAATTAAAATAATTGTATTGTTGATTATGTGTTTGTACTGTATAGAAATGTTGACCAATAGTTGACTGGATGGGGTTTATAATTAATAAACCTTAATAAGGGATTTAAAATCCTAATCTTAAATTTAGAAAATAAATTGTACAGTTAAAAACCCTAATTTAAAATCTGGAATTTCCTAAACCCTAATTAGACAACCCTAATTTTTATTAGCATGCCTAAAGTATTTGATAAACTTTAATATGATTAGAAAACCCTAATTATATTTTAGTTATACTAATTTCTATTTTATAAACCCTAATTATAATTTAGGAATTTAATTTTTTTCTAATTAAAACCTTAATTAGAAAATTTTAGAAGATGGTATTTTAAAACCTAAGGGTTAGGATTTTAGGGTTAAATCCTAGATTACTTAAACCCTAAACCCTAAGGGTTTGTAACAAATGAGAAATCTAGAAATAATAGGAAATGACCAAAATACCCTTTTTATATATAAAATGAGGTTACTTGTAAAAATTGTAAAACCTTTAGTTGGTGACCAACTAAAGGCAGCCAATTGACTTATATCTCAGCCAATTCAGCCTCCAAATGACAGCTAGCATCAGATCTTGCAACATACAATGCATCAAGTAATATATATATTAGTTTGGAGAGAGAAAATGCTCATAACTTAGTCATTTTACACACATGCTCTTACTAACTCTCTCTCTATCTCAAAGCTCCGAAATTTTAGAGTAGATCAGTCACCAAATTTGCCCTAGAAACACCAAGATCATTTAAGGGGAATCAAGATCAAAATTGGAAGCTAGAAAGGTATAACCAAATTTTAATTTTTGATCTTGTATACTTGAGAAATTTTTGTGTTTTTGTGTTTAGAACATTGCTATTGGATGTTTATTGACGATCTATGATGATCTATCATGAATCCATAGCATCAAAGTGCCTTAAAATACAAGTTTTAAAAATCTGTTCTTGAGCAATTTATGTGGTCTGATAAGCAAATGTCAGGAGCCACAGATTCTTGTTCGTTTGTTATTTTTGTTGTTTTAAGTTTTTGATTTGTAGCCTGGTATTAGATCTTTCATCTGGAAGTGAAACTTCAGTCATTGGATGTCTAGATCGCATGTTATAGACGGTCAAACCACGTTGACCAAGCTTGACCAGCTGAAAATCTGGGTAACCCAGAAAGTTAAAAACCGTGTCTGACAAGTTTTTGGAAGGCCCGGATCTGGTCGTTATGATGTTATTTGTTAATGTTGTTGTAATATACTTGTATCCTGATGTCTTTAGTATAGATCCATAGCCTTATAACTCTTAAACACTCCATATATTGATTGTAGCAAGTGGTCAAAATGGCCTAATCGATCATGATGGCTGTTTCTGGAAATTCCAGAAAACCGGATGAACTTAGTTTCTGACCATGTTTGACCCGATCGTATCTTGAGTTTTAAATGTTGTTTAACTGATATGTTGTGATGTAAATGTACCTTGACACTAGTACTACAGGTTTGAGCCATCAAACCACATAAAACATGACCCGAAGATTGATTAAATTAAACTTGAATATGGCCACTCGAAACTGTTTTGGCCCAGAAACCGCCTGACAGCAACTTTGGAGGCTTTGATCTCCTTGTTGTGATGTTGTTTGACCAAAGTATTGATTGGATATTGTAGTGTTACATTAATACTACAATACCAAAGTTTTAGATAGCCCAGAACATGAACAGATTGAGAATTACAAGTGGTCAAAGTAGCACCCTTGCACTGCCGGCTGTCAGTGTTCTTGAACTCAAGAACACCAACAGCGACGCTTTTTGTCGCTAAAGCCCTATAACGACGATTTTATTTATTTTATTTTCTGAATATTCCGAAAAATGATTAAAAATAGAAATAAATTCTAAAAATTAGTAAAAATGGTTTTAAAAATTATTTTAAATTATGAAAAATAATTTTTGACCAATTGGAATATTTTTCTTTAATATTTATAATTATTTAAATATTAAAGGTATTTAATTTATTTAATTAGTGTATTAAATAAATTAGAGAAAAATGATTTAATATTATGAAAAATCATTTTAAATAAAAATAATGTATTTAAAAATATTTTGAGTTATAAAATGTAACTTTTAATATTTTTGAAGAATTTTCATTAATAATTTAATATTAATGATATTAGATTTATTTGATTATTAAATTAAATAAATAAGATAAAAATAATTTTAATGATTTAAAAATCATTTTAATTGAGAATAAAGTGTTAAAAAATATTTTAAATTATAAAATATAATTTTCAATATTTTTGGAGAATTTTCATTAATAAATTAATATTAATGATGTTTAATTTATTTAATTATTATATTAAATAAATGATTTAAAAATGATTTTATTGATTTAAAAATCATTTAAAAATGACACAAATGGTTTAAAAATATTTTAAGTTATAATTAATGACTTTTAATATTTGGATAATAATTTCATTAATATTTATATATTAATGGTGATGATTTAAAAATGATTTTAATTACTTTAAAAATCATTTAAGTAGAATATTGATGATTTAAAAATATTTTAAGTTATTGATGATAACTTATATATTTTGGAATGTATGTTATTAATATTTTGATATTATTAAATATTAATAATGTAAGATTATTTGATAATTAAATCATTTAAAAATGATTTTGATATTTGAAAAATTATTATAAATTATAATAATTGTTTGATAATTAGTAAAAGCTTTCGAGAAATATTATTAAAGATATTTGACTTATCTTATATAATATTGAAGCTTAGAAATCGAATTTACTTGGCAATAAATGTGTTAATTGTCGAATAAGATGACCAGAACACCGAGAATGGACCAAAGTCCAACCAGACTGAACTAGTTTGACTTGTTAAGTGTTTATATAGGTTATAAACATTGTTGTGGCTATGTGATAATGTGTTTAGGAGAAGTTTGACTGTGAACTACAGTGTTGTGTGTTATGTGGATTATTGTGCTAATTGTTAGACCGATATTATTGTTTATAGGTCTTTCGAAAGCATATAAGTATTTTGTGTAGCTGTAATCAGCGGAAGAGGCAAGTTCCCTAACTCAACCTTGAGTTATTTCCTTCAATTATTATTGGTGGATAATTATTGCTAATTATACCACGTCCAGGGAATTATTGTTGATAATTCGCAGTTAATGCATGCTTAATAATTCAAATTGAATTACTGATTCAGAAATATACATTCGTAGAATTACTGTTGTTGGATATTCATATCGGTGGAAGTTAGAATTGACATTACAGATAATTCCTGTTTATTGTCAAATTATGTTGAGAAATGTCTTAGCCAATTATTCTGGTTAGACAAACATTTGTAAACATTTGTTAGGTTTGAGAAGAGAAGCACATAGAATTTGAAATCCCAGTATTTCGTTGTAAAATCAAACTTTTGATTCTAAGACTGAGAAGAACAACCTTTTATATAAAGAGAACATTTTGTTGGTCGTGAATTCGACCTTTGCGCACGTTTTGAGTATTATGCATAATATAAGGTATAATAAGCTGATCACTTGTTGTACTTGCAGAGGGGTATGATTTAATCTTTATGGTTATCTGATACACCTGAGTATTTATCAAAGTAAATCTTTGATATCTACCCGAGAAAATAAGTTCAAGATCTTGTGTGATCGCTCAGTATAAATCTGGAAAACATTCCATTTTGATATTTCGTAGAATTGATTCTTGATTATTCATTAGAATATCGTAGAAACTTTGAAAGCGTTGTACTATTTCATTATTGAATTATTGTGATTGTATAGAATACGAGAAAACTTGTTATTGAATAACGATTTGTTCAGCCATTTCAAAGTTCCCCGAACTTTGATTTCATTCTATCAAAATAGATAGACTGTTGTTTTGAATTCTTATACATTTATTGTATGTCTTAACTTGCGGGGCAAATTAGTTGCTCACCCTTGCTAAATAAAAATTTTCAGCTAGGGATGAAGTTGCAGGAGGTGCTGCAAAGGACTAAGGCAAAGGCGTTGTAATAAATTAGTTATGATTAGCATATTTATTATGTTGTATTGTAAACCCTTTTTGTATATCTAAAGGGTATGTTTATAAAGTTAAGGTTAGAAAACCTGGGTGATGTATTATTAAACTCTGATAAAAACTTATGAAAGTTACTATCTATATATATTATGGGTAGTTAAAGGTTATTTATATTGTGGATCGTGAACACCAAACTCGGGGGGTCAGGTAACCCGGATTTGGGGGTGTCACATACACAAAAGAGATGTTTAGACGTTTCCAACGTCAATTCTTCGATTCCATGAAATACAATGTTCATAAACTTAGTGAGTTGTGTGTCACTGATACTAAGGTTTATGCAGTGTATAATGCAGATGCAACTGATAGTGGTGGAAGATATAAAGAAGTTTTCAACAATCAACAATTGGGATCGGTAACATATAACTGCCAAATGTTTTCTCACTCTGGTGAATTATGCAGGCACATCTTGAGATATTCATAGCAAAGAGTATTTCACAAATACCGACCGACATGATCCTTCATCGGTGGACAAGAGACGCGAACAAAAACAATGGTGAAGACTTACTCTTTAACTCCACATCTGCTGACTTCGAACAAAATCAAGCAATGCGCTATAATCATTTGATGGGTGATTACCAGGAGTTAGCGAGCAAAGCGGCTTGTTCAGTCCGAGGTTACAAAACTGTTCTTAAACTGAATGCACGAGGAAAAGAGTTGGTTGACCAGTATGATCCGGATGAGAATATTACTGAACTGGCAGATGACGACATTGATTGCACAGTTGGAGATCCAAATCATGATATGGGATACGATAATGACGATGAAGATGCAGAGGTGGAAGAAGAAGAAGAGTTTTTGCCGCCTAATATTTCTCAAACAAAGGGCCGCAAAAAACAATCTAGATTCAAGAGTGCACTCGAGAACATCATTCCTTTTAAGACTCATCGAAAATGTGCAATTTGTGGCTTTGAAACATACCACGATAAGCGAAATCACTATCGAGTGCTAGGGATTCCTGAGCCAAAAAATAGGCATTGGTTGTATTAATCATTCTATGTTTTTTTTTGTTTTTTTTTATGAAAATGAACATGTAATATGTACTATTCCTCTTAATGTTATGCAGTACTAGTATTGGTATAATCTGTACTTCTAATATTGATAATCACATTATTATTATTATAATAATACTTCACTACTTTTATAAATTCAATAAGTAAATTAATTTCCTGAAATGACTTGAAAAATTATCATCATTACTTATTAGACTAATTGAACTAGTTTTATTAATAATAAAATCATTTCTTAATAATAAAATCATTGTTTAATATATAAAATCATTACTAATAATCATTGCTTAGTAATAAAATTATTAATACTAATAATGCAAGATTTATAATGATCATTATTTATATTTTATATAAGAAAAAATATTAAAGGGGATAATAATAAATATAGATATTAACTTATTTCTAAATAGAAAACCCCCATATGTATTATATAGACTTATTAATAATAATAAATTGTAATATAATACTAATGTAAGAATATAGATTTTGGGGGATGGTGAAGTTTTGATATAAAGATATATCCTTGGTTGAAATTAACAGCTAGGCCCGTGGTGTTCGGGTGGTCATATGACGAGTGTATGGAGCGAATTGCTTGAATAAAATCATTTTTTTTAATTTTTTATTGTCAGACGTGACAAGCTGTACCAGCCGACTATTTTTTTCAATTTTTTATTGCAAGTCGTATCAGCCTGTACCGGCCGACATTTTAATATTATTTTAATGCCAGTTGTATCAGCCTGTACCGGCAGGCCTTTATTTTATTATTTTAATGCTTGAATAATACAATCATTTTTTTTTCATTTTTTTATTGTCAGTCGTGACAAGTTGTACCGGCCGGCTATTTTTTTCAATTTTTTATTGCAAGTCGTATCAGCCTGTACCGGCCGGTATTTTAATATTATTTTAATGCATTCGTATCAACCTGTACCGGCCGACCTTTATTTTATTATTTTAATGCATTTTAATGTGCTGAGTCATTACATATAATGGAGAAATGAAAGAAAAAAAAAGGTAAAGCCGGCACAAGCTCTTCCGGCCGGATTATTTTAATAATAAATAATTATTTTTTATTATTTTAAATCATTTTAATGTGCTGAGTCATTACATATAAGGGAGAAATGAAAAAAAAGGTTAAGCCGACACAATCTCTTCCGACCGGATTATTTTAATAATAAATAATCCTTTTTTATTATTTTAAATCATTTTAATGTGCTGAGTTATTACATATAAGGAAGAAATGAAAAATTAGGTTAAGCCGACACAAGCTCTTTCGGACGGATTATTTTAATAATAAATAATCATTTTTTATAGCTATACTGACAAGTTAATTTTACGTGGGCCACCCTTATTAAAATAGAAGCCGGTACAGGTAAATAATTATGCACAACAACCTGTGCCGGCTTATCAAATAGAAAAGTTAATCGCAGTCATCTATTCAATTTATCAATAGTCCAAAAAGAAGGTGTTGCACAGTACTCATAGCAACCGGTTGCTATGGAAGGGCTCTCATATATATATATATATATATATATATATATATATATATATATAGGGCCGGCTAGATTTTAATAGTTTTCGACCAAAAATTAATAAGAAACCTACTTTGCACACGGTTGTATTCTTATACACTGTAAAATTAATTTTCATATTAGGGAGATTTTATGAAGTAATTATGAAACAGATTCTTGTTGTTTACTCAAAAAAAACATGAACAAAAGTTGACAGCTATATATATATATATATATATATATATATATATATATATATATATATCTAATAAAATACAAATAATTTTGAATTTTTCGCTCACTCAATAAATCATCTGGGCCATCCAAAGTTTGAGATAAATCCCACCGTTCATACATCTATCTAATAAAATACATCTATCTATCTAATATCTATCTAATAAAATACAAATGATTTTGAATTTCCCGCTCACTCAATAAATTATCTGGGCCGTCCAAAGTTTGAGATAAATCCCACCGTTCATACATCTATCTAATAAAATACATCTATCTATCTAATAATCTAATAATAATTTAATAAAATACAAATGACTTTAAATTTTCCCCTCACTCAATAAATTATTTTGATCGTTCAAAGTTTGAGATAAATCATATTATCCATATAGTGCCGGAGGCACGGGACCCAACTAGTATATATATATATTGCTTATAAAGTACATTTTCTTGAAGAAGTAACAAACTGGCCAGGTTTTTAGTTAATTTTCTAAAAATATTTTCTTGGACTCCTTTTATAATAATGTTCATGGGGGGAAAGAGAGATTTTTAAAGAAAACATGATGCTTGAGTACAAAGTACAAGTGGACAAAACTATGACCAAGTTTGACTTTGATGTTCAAGCTAGTACATGGAGATGATGAGACATATATAGTTATGAAACAGATTCTCATTTTACGTGTTAATATTATATTAATCAATTATTGAATTTAATTATCATAAAAATAATTTTGTTAAAATCGGATTCTAATTATTGTAACTCTTGCTGAAAATTTGATTCGACTTTAATATTGTATTATATTATATATAATTTTTTGAGATAATAAAATTAATTTGTTATATTATATTATTTTCGCTTCGTATTTATTCTTAACCATAAGAACTCATGCTAATGATTTTTATCGCGATGTCTACCGAGTATCTTATACTTTTTTTTATCCAAAAGTACCATTAACGTTATATTTTTTTGGGTCATCCATGCCTCTACCGTTAACAGAAGACAAACGGAGTTAAAATTGGCTGACGTGACAGACACATGAAGGCTTAAAGGGAGAAGGTTCAAAAATACCCTGACACATGTAAATATGTCATTTAATCAAAACAAAAAATATTAAAATTCAAAATAAAAAAAACATAACATATTTACATCATTTAATCAAAATACTAAAATTTAAATTATTTTGTTAACTAATCAAAACAACTAATTAAATAAAATAAGTTGTATAATATATTTACATCATTTAATTAAAATACTAAAATATTAAAATATTTTAATTTTTTTTTAAAAAACGTTAATCTTTTGATATTGAAAAACGTTAATATTTTTTTATATTAAAAAATGTTAATATTTTATTAATATTTTTTGATATTAAAAAACAATAATATTTTATAAATATTAAAAAAAATTGATATTAGGTTAATATTAAAACGTTAATATTTTTTGATATAAAAATATAAAAATATTTTAAATTTTTTTTAAAAAAGCGCTAATTTTATGATATTAAAATATTAAAAAACATTAATATTTTTTGATATTAAAAAACGTTAATATTTTTTGATATTAAAAAACGTTAATATTTTAAAAATATTAAATTTTTTTGATATGAGGTTAATATTAAAACGTTAATATTTTTTGATATGAGGTTAATTTTAGTTTTTTTTTAATTAGTATTTGATGTAAATATGTAATGTTTTGAATTTTAGTATTTTGATTAAATGATGTAAATATGTTATACAACTTGTTTTATTTAATTAGTTGTTTTGATTAGTTAACCAAATAATTTGAATTTTAGTATTTTGATTAAATGATGTAAATATGTTATGTTTTTTTTTATTTTGAATTTTAGTATTTTTTGTTTTGAATAAATGACATATGTGTCAGGGGCATTTTTTAACATTTTCCCTTTAAACCTCCATGTGTCTGTCACGTCAGGCAATTTTAACTCCGTTTGTCTTCTGTTAACGGCAGGGGCACGGGTGTCCCAAAAAATATAATGTTGAGGGTACTTTTAGATAAAAAAAATTTAAAATACTCGATAAACATCGCGATAAAAATCAAGAACATTTTTAGACCTTATGCCTTTTGTTTCTTGTGAAAACAAGAGCTTAGTGACAACATAACTTTTCTGATTCAATATTGATGGTGCCTAGAAAGATAGTCCTAGATTCTCAAACGATTTTCATATAGGCCGCCAATACATATAGGCCGCCAATACATTTATAAGTCAAAACGATTTATTAACGAGTAAGTATTTATAAGTCAAAACGATTTTCATATAGGCCGCCAATACATTTATTAAGTAGTGATAAATTTTGATTTCAAAAATAAGTTTTCTCAAACACCCTGTCACAAGTAGGAAGTGTTTCAAATTATGTTTATATGTTAACATATAATAATTTAAATTTAAATTTAAATTGACCCTACTTTATTTTTTAAAATTAATTTAAGATATTTTTTAACTCAAAACAATAATAAATTTTAATAAGTTATTAAAAAAATATTAATTATTATAAAATTTATTGTTTCATAATAATTTTTAAAGAATCAATCTCAACTTTTAATTTATAATGTCTCAATTTGATTTTACAAAATTAATAATAATTTAATGTGTAGATGCGGTCCATTGTTGACCGGTGAGACTTACTAATTCTATCCGTCTTTATTTTGACTTTTCTTAACTTAAATAAAATTAACCCATGATCTTGTGGGAAGCATGAGTTTTGCTATAAAATTATTATATTTTTTACATTATACTATATTAATATAATAATAATAAATTAATATTGTATATGATGATTTTTATAAAAAATAAAGTAATTTCTTTTTAAAATATATTATTTAACTACTAATGTATAACTAAGTATTGATGGAAAACATTTAAATGATAGTATTTATATTTAAATTAAATGATTTATTTGTTTATAAATTCTTATATTTATCTATTTATGTAATATTAAAATATTATTTAAATTCCAATAATTATACTTATATAATTTAAAAATAAAAATTTATTATATAATTAAATAGCACTAACTAAATTAAAATATGTATGAGAATAAGAGATTGTGTGGTAAGTAGATAATTGTGATAATAAGGATGTAACCTAAAAGTTTTTGAAGTCCAAAAAGAGATGAAAAAAGAGTTTTTTTTTACTAAATTTTGAGTTTATATTCTTAAATTTTAAAGTTGAAATACCATTTCTAAAGAAACGTAGGGAGTCTTGTCTATTGACAAGGTAAGAAGGTCTTGTCTATTGACAAGGTAGGGTTTTGATCTGGTTGTTTTTGCTTTTTGCTTTGTGGTATCATGGCATCGTCAAGCACTAATGTGGATCAGTTGGAGCACTGTTCTGCGTTGACTTTGGAGGAGGATGGGGTCTGGTGTTTGAAGAGGCAGCAGATGAAAGTACTCAGGGCGATTTTCAGTGGTGTCTGGTTAGTCGTTTCTTAATAGATCGGTCGATTAATTTCATGGCAATGAAAAATACACTTGCTTCAATATGGCGTCTAGTAAAGGTGTTTGCATTAAGGACCTCAATCCTAATTTGTTTCTTTTTCAATTCTTCCACGAGTTGGATCTGGAGCGTGTTGTCAAAGGGGGTCCATGGACGTTTAATCAACATTTGTTGGTTTTTAATAAGTTGGAGATAGGAAGGCATCCATCCAATATACCTCTGTTTCATGTTGATATTTGGTTACAAGTGCATGATCTTTCATGCGGATTTATTTTTGAGAGGGTTAGCAAGGAGATAGGAAAGTTTGTGGGCATTTATATAGAAGCAGATATGAATAACTTTGGAGGGATATGGCGATCATACATGAGTATCCGGGTTTCCATTGATATTCGACAGCCGTTGAAACGGAAGATGAAGATGAAGCGAGCCGGCGGGGAATGGTTTTGGGTGAACTTTAAGTATAAAAGGCTACCCACTTTTTGTTTCTTTTGTGGGTTGATTGGACATGGTGAGCGTTTATGTGAGAAGCTCTATGATTATCAAAACAAGCAAACTGAGAAGCCATATGGGGTTTGGTTGCGAGCATCGAATAGGAGGGAAGTAAACCCGATAGGAGAACGTTGGTTGCGATCTTTACAGACGCAGACGACACCTCCAGTGAGTAGTCCGACGATGGGGGATAACATGAATGTTGATAAGGCAACTCCTTCAATGGAGGCAAAAAAGAAGGACCCGAATGGCGTCAATGATGGGAGTAATGGAGAAAATGTATGTATGGGAGTTTCTATTAGGGTGCAAGATATGCGGGAAGTTACTAATTTAAGTTCAAAATCTGATGATGTGGATAATGGAGATACAGGAGTGGTGATTTTAGACCCTAAACGGCATCGCATGAGTGACTCTGGGCATGTTATGGGGAAGGTGCTGGACCATATATAGTGGAGAGGGAAGTTTGGAATATTCAAAAAATGAAGTTGTGGTGGGTCCTGGAGTCCATGCCCGCCAGGCCCAATGAGTACATTAAACTAGAACTGGCGTGGGCTGGGCAACTCACAGACAGTTCAAGAGCTAATGAACTTAGTGTCCATGAGAAGACCAAATCTTATTTTTCTAATGGAAGTTAAGGTTGGGAGAGCCCATGTGGAAAAGTTAAGAGATGTTTTAAAATATGAAGGTTTATTTAGTGTGGATAGTAGTAGAGGCGGTGGGTGTGGTTTGGCATTGTTATGGAGAGAGAGAAAGTGGGTAAGCTTAATCAGTTTTTCTAAGCAACATATTGATGTCAGTATTAATATCCCAAGAATGGCACTGTGGAGGTTGACTGGCTTTTATGGGCATCCAGAACGCACTCGAAGGAAGGAATCGTGGGACTTGCTGCGACATCTTAGTATGCAATCGAATCTTTTGTGGTGCTGTATAGGGGATTTCAATGATCTTTTGGCACAATCAGAAAAGAGAGGTCGTATAAGGCATCCATATAGTCTTATATAAGGTTTCCGAGAGGCTGTGGATGATAGTGGCTTAAGGGATCTAGGCATGATTGGGCACCATTTTACATGGGAGAGGAGCAGGGGTACACCTCAGTGGGTGGAGGAGTGGCTTGACCGTGCTTTGGCATCACAATCATGGCTATCTCAGTTTGACAACGTAGTAGTTGAAAACTTGGAGGCTCCTTCATCTGACCACTCGGCACTTATACTAGATTTTTTGGGAAGTAAGTCAATAAGAAGAGGGTTTAGATTTGAAAATTGTTGGATTCAAGAGGCAGAATGTAGGGACATAATATGTGGTAGTTGGGCGGCAAGTGCAGGTTGTCATATATTGGACCATATTAAACATTGTGGGGTAGATCTCCAAATATGGGGAAACTCACACAGGTTGAGATTTAAGAATCGAATTCAGCAGAGCATGAGACATATTAAGGATCTCAAGTTTACGAGTGATATAGCGTCTGTGAGCTTGTACGCAACGGCTATGGAGGAGTTGAGCAGTTTATTGCATCAGCAGGAACAATATTGGAAGCAAATAGCTAAACAATTTTGGCTTAATATGTGGTGATTTTAATACCAAATTTTTTCATCAATATGCCTCAACGCGACGAAGGAAAAATGCTATTGCTAATTTTGAGGGATGAACATGACAGATGGTGCACATGGGGCCATGGTCTTGATAATGTTATTGTTAGTTATTTCAAGAACATATTTACTTTTCGGGGAAGTGATGGTAATGGTATTTACAGTACAGTTAAAAATAAAGTAATTGTGACCCAGAATAATGAACTACAACGACCGTTTGAAGCTTGTGATATTAAAGAGGCTATCTTTGCTATGAACCCAGATAAAGCTCCGGGTCCTAATGGGATGAACCTTGCT
Source organism: Panax japonicus (assembly GCA_020205505.1). NCBI lineage: Eukaryota > Viridiplantae > Streptophyta > Magnoliopsida > Apiales > Araliaceae > Panax > Panax japonicus. The sequence continues at coordinate 41,339,692 of CM035098.1, forward strand.
TTCTTCAAAAATTATTGGGATGTGGTAGGGGATGATGTTACTCGTTCATGTTTGGGGTTCCTAAATGACCAACAAATTCCCTCAGGAATTAATGTGACTTCCATTGTTCTTTTCCCTAAGTCAAAAAATCCGAAGAGGATGGCAGATTTTAGGCCGATAGCTTTGTGTAATGTTATTTATAAAATTATGTCAAAGGCTATAGCTAATAGATTGAAGCGGGTACTTCCCTCGATTGTATCAGAATCACAGAGTGCCTTTGTTCCAGGGAGATTAATCATGGACAATGTGATGGTAGCCTTTGAGATTGGGCACTTTTTGAAACGGAAACGACGGGGGAAACATGGTTTGGCAGCTTTCAAAATTGATATGTCCAAGGCTTATGACAGGATTGAGTGGGACTTCCTCAAGAATATGATGATTCGTCTTGGTTTTAATAGGAGGTGGGTGGAGCTTATTATGCTTTGCGTTACAATAGTGGAGTATTCGGTGGTGCAGGATGGACACCAGCGGGGACCGATTATTCTGAGTCGTGGTCTGAGACAGGGAGATCCTCTATCTCCGTATTTATTTCTTTTATGTACAGAAGGGTTGTCTTCTTTGCTAAGTGACTATTGTGAGAGAGGTTTGATACATGGATGTAAAGTTGCTCGGACAACCCCTATAATCTCTTATTTATTTTTTGCGGATGACAGCTTTTTGTTTTTTCGAGCTAATATGCAGGAGTGTGAGAATATGAAAGATTGTTTGAACATATATGAGAAGGCATCCGGGCAAATGATTAATTATCAGAAATCGTCGATTTCCTTTAGCTCTAATATATCTCCTAGGTTGATGGAGAGTATTTGTGCTTTTCTAAGGGTGGAGATAACTGAAGACCATGGGAAGTATCTGGGATTGCCCTCATTAATTGGAAGGAATAAATCGATAATTTTTTCTTTTGTTAAAGATAAAGCTTGGTAGAGGATGCATGGTTGGAGGAATAAGCTGCCATCTAGAGCAGGAAAAGAAGTGTTGCTAAAAATAGTGGTCCAATCGTTACCCTCATATGTGATGAGTGTGTTTTTGATTCAGTCTCTACTATGTGCTGAATTAGAGAGAATGATGAACTCTTTTTACTGGGGCAAAAATGGGTCGGGAAGAAGAAATATCAATTGGATGGCATGGGATAAGCTTTGTGTTAATAAACATGGGGGTGGTATGGGATTTCAAAAATTGCATGCGTTCAATATTGCGATGCTAGGTAAACAAGGGTGGCGTTTACTTACAGATCCCAATTCATTGATGAGTAAAGTGTTCAAAGCACGTTATTTCCCTAGGGGAACTTATTTGGATGCCCCAATTTGTCCGAATCCTAGTTATGTATGGATGAGTGTTCTTGCAGCACAAGAGCTTATTCGTAAAGGGACTCCATGGAGGATTGGTACAGGTAGTCAGGTGAAGATATGGTCAGATCCGTGGCTTCCAGATGATAATCACCCTTATATTGAAAGTGCTAGACCTCAGGGGATGGAGGAGATAACTGTCCAGTCTTTATGTTGTGTGGAGGAGAGTTGCTGGGATTTGGATATTTTGAATGATCTCTTCTCATTACAGGATAAGAGGCTCATTCTTTAGATTCCTTTGAGTCGAAGGGCAAGGTCAAATTGTTGGATTTGGTCCAGAGAAAGACAAGGCATCTATACGGTTAAAAGTGGCTATCATACTCTAATGCTTAATAACAGGGGTACGATACAACATGATAACTCCAACATGTGGTGAAAGTTATGGGGTCTACATGTTCCAGCAAAGGTGAAACATTTCCTTTGGCGAGCATGCACAAATAGTTTACTCACCATGAGAGATCTGAGGACAAAACGCGTTGATGTCAATAATATGTGCCCAAGGTGTAATAATAGTCCTGAAGATGCGTTACATGTTCTGGTGCAGTGTTCTTATGTGAGAGATGTGTGGAGGTTATCGTGGATAGGTGATAATAATGGCTCTAAGGAGAATTTTAGAGACTGGTGGACACGTGTGCTTTCTAGTAGAATTCAAGAAGATGCTAATATGGCTGCGATGGTTGCATGAGGCCTTTGGAATAGTAGGAATGATTTGGATTGGCGTCAGCGCAGAATTCAGGCAGGGCAAGTGATTTATATGGCTTATTCATTGTATGAGCAGTGGAGGAATGCTCAGATTAGCACCAGTCATAGTGCAGCACAGGTTGTGAATGTTAATTCGACTTGGAAAAAGCCAGCTACAGGCACATATAAATGTAATGTTGATGCAGCTCGTTTTGGTCACACTAAGCGTATTGGGTATGGCAGTGTGGTTAGGAATGCTGAAGGGTCTATGTTGGCAGCCAATAATGGAATAGCTGATGGTCCGTTGGATGCTATAATTGCGGAAGCAATTGGTGTTCGTGAGGCGTTAAGTTGGTTGAAGACATTAGGCTTCAAGAATGTGGTTTTGGAGTCTGATGCTCTGTTGGTGATCAAAGCGATTACAAGTAATCAGGAGAATTTATCTTACTTTGGCTTAATAGTGGAAGATTGTAAATTTCTAGCCAAGGACATTGGTAGTTGTCAGTTTGTGTCTGTGAAAAGATCAGCGAACCAGGTAGCGCATGCTCTTGCACGAGCAGCCGATTCCATGTCTGATCAGGAGGTTTGGAGTCAATCTCCTCCCTCTTTTCTTGTTGATAACAGGCTTTTGATCTATGTTAATGAAATATTACTTTTCAAAAAAAAATACCATTTCTAAATTTCAGGATTGAAATTTAATTTTGTGTTATTAATTATATATATATAAGTATTTAAATCAACTTTTTGAGACACACACACACACACACATATATATAGTAAGGATTAAGAGAATTCTCCTTAAATAACATTCTTTTATCAAAACGATGTAGTTTTGGAGGGACGCGGTAGCATTTTTGTAAATACAATAAAAGAATGCTATTTAAAACGGAATACTATTTAAAGAAAATGCTCTTGCCTCAAAACATATTTTTTGGACAAAAAAATAAATGAAATAAATTGGTCCTTTTGTCCATACCCATGAACAGGCCAAAAATTAGTAGGAAAAATGTCAAATGCACATGACACCTATAGACACACTGTACACACAAGCAAACAACTCACTGATATGTCATCTTCATCTTTTTCTCACACCCACTGTTTCTCTTTCTAGAAGTACCCATTATACTCAAAAATTAATTAAATAAATAATAATAATAAAATTTAAAAATTTTATTTACCAATAAATGAAAGATTATAGTTCTTTCGTTATTGAATTTTAAAAATTAATTTAAAATTTATAAAAATTTAAAATAATAAGTATTATAATCAATAGTATAATTTCAATAATTTATAATTTTTATTATTTATATAAATAAATAAATTCTTCTTAATTTTAAAATTTTCAAGTTAAATTTGAAAAAATAAATAGTACTAATTTTATATTTGAAATGGAGCCAGAATTACACTACTTATTAGACCAGGTCAGCCTCTTACATTACGCGCCAACGTAGACTTAGCTGTCTCTGACCCACGTGTGCATAAAACTCTACTCACATACATACACATGAATAATGCTAGAGACACAAATTATTTTATAAATATTTTATAAAATGCTGATGTGGCATACTCCACATCAGCAGTTTGTGTGGGACCGAAGACTGCATTAAACAATTTATTGATCAATAGGCTGACGTGGAGTATGCCACATCAGCAGTTTGTAAAATATTTATAAAATAGTTTGTGTCTCTAGCACCACTCCATACACATATATACACATGCATATTATAAGCCCATGCTTGATATATGGGACTCGCAATTCTATGATGTAATCAGAATAATATTAGAGGGGATTAAAATATATCAATAAAAAAAATTATTTATTGTCGCTTAAACTGGTGCTTTCGACTATATACCATCATTATACCATAAATATAACATTTCTCAAATTTATGTTCAAATTTATTTTGCCCAATTATAATATTTCACAATAATTTCATCAACTAACTTAATTAAATTATTTCACAAACAATATACCATAATATAAATATACCATAAATATACAATATCAATTCAATGATAATAATACATAATCTCTTATTCATGACATAACAAATTCTAAATGTCTAATTTAATGGAAACATTAAGCAAAAAATATCTTATTTGTATTAATTTTAACTAATGACAACAATAACCACACATTCTTAATTTTTTAAAATTCTAAATCAAATATTCAATTAAATTGACAACTACTTATCGTTATCTGAGCGACGCGACAAAGGAGGGAAGGTGAGAGGAGATCAACGGCATCAGCGAGAAGCTATTGGTGGCACTTGGCAGTCAGCAGAGACTGAGTCTGAGGTTTGAGAGGCAGACAAACTAATTGGCTAAGAAGAAAAACAAATGAACACCCCGCTCTATTGTGCGAAAGAAGATAAGTAATTGGGTTTAATTAATTTTTTTTTAAACTTATTAAATGAAACGACATCGTTTCATTTAGTAAGTTTTTAAAAAAAAAACTCAATTGGTTATTTTCTTTGTTCTTGCCGAGAACTGAGATTGGAGGGTCGTGGAGTCATGGAGTCATGGAGATTGGAGGGTCATGAATGACAAGATCGCCTGAAACATCGCCGGAGACCGGAGATACAAGGGTCAGATTACCCTCTAGTCCCTTCCTCCTTCCGCCTTTGTTGTAGTATGTATATCTATCTAATAAAATACAAATGATTTTGAATTTCCCGCTCACTCAATAAATCATCTGGGCCGTCCAATGTTTGGGATAAATCACACCGTTCATACATCTATCTAATCTATCTAATAAAATACAAATGATTTTGAATTTCCCGCTCACTCAATAAATCATCTGGGCCATCCAATGTTTGGGATAAATCACACCGTTCATACATCTATCTAATAAAATACATCTATCTATCTAATAATCTAATAATAATTTAATAAAATACAAATGACTTTAAATTTTCCACTCACTCAATAAATTATTTTGGTCGTTCAAAGTTTGAGATAAATCATATTGTTCATACAGTGCCGGAGGCACGGGACCCAGCTAGTGTATGAATATTATTCCATTGACGACTCCGTCCCACTCTTACCCTACGTGGGAACTCTCGCCCTTTCAGTCCACGTAATCTGCCAACGTGGGAATTTATTATCTCCTCCTCGTCAGCCCTAGGTGTTCCTCCACTACTACACCGTAGGATTTATCTGGGTGTGGCAATCAACGGATGAGAGGTAAAGGAGAGGAATTCCTCGTATTGTGGGCCAGTGACCACCTAAAGGAAGGCGTGTCCAGGGCGTGTGAGAAGTAGTGTTGTAGGGTTTAGATAATGAGAAATGATATATTTTGTGATTTTATATATTAATTTTTTATTAATAATTATTTTAATAAATATAAATATTAATTTTATAAAAAATTATGTAATAGAATAAATTGTTTTTTAAATGTAATTTTTTATAATTATAATTTATCAAAAAATTTCACAATATAACATAATTATTGAATGAATTATTTATGTTTATTGGTTCTTGAAATCTTGATTTTATCATACACTTCGTTTTTCCAACAACCATCATACGCGGTCCAAATCACCCCCATATAATCCCCTCTCTAATGTTAGGGCTTCAAAACATCCCCTCCTATATTCTCTCCCCATTTTTCTCTCTCTTCATATATTTACACTTAATACACTTGGCTTTATCATCTTCATTGAGATTTTTCACTGATTTTCTTGGTTTCTGGGTTTTAAATTTTAAAACCCTTTTAGAAATCTTGAAATTTCCTTAGTTGTCAGCTGAATTGGGTTTTTGTTTGTGAAAAAGATTGTTCTTTTTTTGGTGAGGGAAGTCAAATTTTGTGTTCTGGGTTTGGGAAGTTTTGAGTGTTTTTTTCAACTGTATATTTGTTTTAAAGGATTCTTGAACCCTATTGGATCCTTCTGTTTCTGAGTGTATTATAGATATTGATTTCAAGTCTAGTTTTTTGAGGGTTTGTTTTTCTTGTCCTGATTCTTGAACCCAATTGTATTCTAGGGTTTTCATTGGGAAAAACCAGACTTTGTTTTCAAAAGTTTAATCTTAAAGCCCAATTGGGTTGTTCTGTTTCTGGGTTTTTTCCTGGTTCATGTAAGAAATGCCAGCAACAGATTACCAAGGCTCATCAGCATCTCACACCCGTTCATTTCTAAGTTTGCGACGTGATCAGGTCCATTCAATGGAATCTACACATGACGCCACAAGTCAAGAACAAGAGCTGGAAGTTTTCCAGAGAAATGTGGCGGATTACTTTGCTGATTTGTCATCTGCTGGATCAGAGGAACTTCTCTCACTCCCCTGGATTCAGAAACTTCTCAATGTATTCCTTGCTTGCCAGGAGGAATTCAGGGCATTATTGTCTAGTAGTAAAGGAAACTTAAACAGAGCGCCAATGGATCGAATGATTTCTGAGTTCTTTGACAGGAGTGTGAAGGCTTTAGATGTGTGTAATGCTATTAGAGATGGTATTGAGCAGATCAGGCAATGGCAGAAGCAATTGGAAATTGTTTTGTGTGCGTTAGACAATCAACGAAGTCTTGGAGAAGGCCAATTCCGTCGTGCAAAGAAGGCTTTGATTGATTTGGCAATCGGAATGCTTGATGAAAAAGAGTCTAATTCCACTGTTGCACATAGGAACCGGTCTTTTGGGCGTAATAATGCTCAGAGGGACAGTAGATCTTTGGAGCATCATCGATCATTGTCTTGGAGTGTTTCGAGGTCTTGGTCAGCTGCCAGGCAGCTGCAAGCAATTGGGTATAATCTGGCTGCTCCAAGGCCTAATGAAATTATGGCTAGTAATGGATTAGCTGTTGCTGTTTTTTCAATGAATTATGTGTTATATTTTGTAATGTGGGCTCTTGTAGCTGCGATACCTTGTCAGGACCGCGGTCTACAGACCCATTTTCATGCGACTAGGCAGTTCATTTGGGCTAGTCCTCTTCTCTCACTTCATGAGAGGATTCTGGAAGAATCAAAGAAGAGGGACCGGAGAACTGCTTGTGGTTTGTTGAGGGAGATTCATGAGATTGAGAAATGTGCACGTCATATGAATGAACTGATTGATTCGGTTAACTTTCCCTTGAGTGAGAAAAGAGAGGAAGAAGTGAGACAGAGAGTGAAGGAGGTAGGAAGAGTTTATGAAGCAATAAAGGAAGGATTGAACCCGATGGAGCGACAGGTGAGGGAGGTCTTCCACAGGATTGTGCGGAGTAGAACTGAAGGTCTCGACTCCATGGGAAGAGCATCATATCAGCACGAATAACTCAATCTTGTAATTGTTTAATGCCTCTTAAGAGTTAAATGTAGAACTAGAAAATATGTTTTGAATTTGATATGCTTGGGAGATAAAGAGTACTCATGGTAATACGCCAAGAAATAAAAAGATTGAGGTAAAGTTCTTGCATGTATTACCATATATTGTGTAAAGAATTTAGGATATGGATTGGACTTTCGCGGTCCATGATGTTGTTGCCCCTATTATATAATTACAATTTCTGATTATATTGGCTTCTTCATATTGTAGGCGTATTTGAATCCCAAGATAGTCTGTTTTCATGGTACATATATTTTGTGTTTGATGCAGAATTTATTCCTTAAATGTTGCATTACATTTTTGATGGTCTCTGATTGTGTTTGTTAATTCAACTCTTTGGAATGTGCTGTCTTTTCACACAATGAAATTGTCGTTTGGTGGTTTGCGTATATGAAGGATGTTTGCCTCATTTGATCAAATACTTAATAATTTGCAAAAATTGCATCTGGAGTTGGCATTGAGCAGAGGAACTTGAAGGATAATCCAATCTAAAATTCCTTTTTTACATTTGGATTTTGAACCTTTGTGTTTTGTTAATGTCAGTCTAAATCTTTTTGACATCAAAGGTGGGCAGAGATACTATTTCCCCTCGTTCTTCATTCTTACTTCAGTCATATTCATATGACCCATATGAACTTCCCCACCAGATTTTGACATTAAGATACCCTGCTTGAAACTAGGTCAAAACTTTGTTCATTTGATATTATTATCTTTTCATTTCCGGTATTGTGCCAGATGAGTACAATTCATTTGATATTATTATCTTTTCATTTCCGGTAGTGTGCCAGATGAGTACAGTTTCTTTAAACTTCGTTCAGAAAAGGTCTGTTGTTTCTCTTGGACACATTCCTTTCTTTATTAATTTTTGAAAGTAAAGAATTGGTTTGATAGTTATTCCACACCCTTTTTGGTTCTTTTCCATTTTTTTTGGTGGGTAACTTTTTGAAAATATTTTTACTGGTCAATTTTTTTTTATGCTGTTTCCCTGTGTAAAACTTTGTGCAAATTCTGCTTTCATGACACTCTAGTTGGTTCTTCCACTAACAAGTAGTTTTCTTTACTCGAATCATCATTATAAGTATATAATAATTATATTATTATTGGTGATAGTTCCTTCTGAATTTCTACACCTCATAGCTGATTCGGGATCTGACTGTTGGCTTCTTAAAAGAGGATAGCTGCTGGAACCTGGCATATATATTTGGTTGTTAAAAGCCTTGTATGGTTTTCTTATGCTGCTGCTAGCGCAGGTATTTCAGAGTTATTCTGTTGCTTTGCTGCGGCTTACTTGAATCTCTTTGATGTGAACCTGAGTATACTACTTGAGCTTAAGTACAAACCTTGGAAACTCCTTAATAAAACTATGAACTTTTGTTTGTTAAAGGCAATATTTGATTACTCTACATTTATAAACTTTTGTTTTGAAAAACAATGGTGTCATTGTGGGCAAATCTTGTTTTGAACAATTGAATGATAGCAACTACATTTTGCTATAACCATTTGCTGGTGTTCTGCATGTTTAAATATTAGTAGCTGATTTAGTTTTCCAGTATTGTTTTTGATTATATGATACATCTTTTTTATTTGATTCATTAACTGTTTATGCAGCAAAGTGCACCCTTCAATATTCAACGGACTCTATATTCTGGGAACCCACAGATTTTGATTTCTGAACCCGCAGAGAAGTAATGGGTCAAAGCTCTAATATTTGAGAAGGGTATGCTTGACTCTGATAAAATTCCAAAATTAGTTACTTATTCAACTAGAATTATTTTGACCTGCAGGAATATAGGAGTATAAAATACTGCTTAAAATTTTGAAATTTCCACGCTCAATAATGTGCATTTGTTTCTAGTGTTTGGTCTAGCTCTAACTTTCTTGTTGACAATATACATTGTTTAATATGTCAACTTGATTCTTATGGAAGCAAGATTACACAAGTAAACCCTTCTACAACACAAACTTATTATCTGGCTGCACATTTTCCTTGATTGAGTTATTTGTTTATTATTGGGGATTTGGAGCAGTTGGTTACCAATAAAATAATTTATCTGTTTTTTTGAGGAGTATGATAAATTTACTCCATGAGTTGACAAGTTTTTTAGTTGTTTCTTTAAGTTTTTTAAATCTTCTTTCCTATGTTCTTCATTTTCCTCATGAAATGTTTCTAGATGGTTTTAGAAGCAGCAGCATGTTTCTGTGCAAGCACATTGTTCAGGGTTATAATATTCCTCTTTAGTTTTCTTACTTTCCTATCGGATTTTAGTACCAAACCCTATTTTTCAAATGTGTGTTTTACGCCCTCTAGGAATAGAAAATTTGGAACAGAACTTTGGGATCAAGAGTAGATATATAACCAATTTCAGTGCCACAATGATAGGATTCTCTATGATCATACATTGGTTTAGCAAAAAAAATTTTGGGTATGTTTCTTTGCTAGACTATATTCTCATGTGAGAACAGTTTCTTAGAATATTAATAACTCGATCACTATTTTATCCTGAAAAATGATTTATATGTTTGACTAATTTTATATCAAATATGGATTGCGAGTAACATGAAACTGTAAGCTATAAAATATAATAGTTGACTAATTTTATATCAAATGTGGATTGCGAGTAACATGAAACTGTAAGCCATAAAATAGAATAGTAATATATGAATTCCTTCTTTATATTCTCCTATTTTATGTATTCACGTCGGTATTTAATATCCTATTTTTTTAAAAAAATAGTCTGAGTTTGTTTTTAGTTACCAAGAATAAGAGTGTAAATGAACCGAGTCGAGCCGAGTATTGAGTTGCTCAGATTTTGTTTACAAAATTTATCGAGTATAAAATAAGGTTTGATTGAAGCTCATTTAGCTACCGAGTCGAGCACGATCTCGAATTGAGCCTGAACAGTTTGAACTTTTCGAACGGATATGATATAGAAAATTGCAATTTGAGGAGGTTCGAGTAAATTATCGAATTTTAAAATTTGCTCATATTTTACTCATTTATATTTTGGGTCGAACTCGAATCAAACTTTTTATCAAACGGATACGAATCGAGCCCGAACTGTTTATTCATTTTACAGCCTTAACTAATATGCTATAAGGTCATTTAATTTGAGGTATTAATCCTAATAAATACCTATGGGGGATTATATGGTTCCAGATTTTGCGTTATTTTATATTATATTATAATTATATACACACACACAGACTCACTAAGACTACTAATTTTTAGAACAAATTTAGGGGGAAAACATGGAATTAAATTTGAAATGACAAAATAGTCCCATAACCTCCTTAATTCTTGCAAACAAACTAGTGTTGGTGAAAGATCACGGTCTTCTCTATCTTTCATTTGGATGGCAAAGAAGTCGGAATTAATAACTAAAAATGCTACGCGCGTTTGGAGGAGAACAACTTGCTAGTCATTTCTTGCCAAATGACATCTCATTGCATTAATTGCTAAAGCGATTTTGTTAGTTGGAACATAGTTATGTATATGTGCAATTGTCCCTAACAACTACTATTAGATTCCAATTCCATATCATTGTCAAAATGACCTGTGTTACAGTACCAAAGAAAATATGACCCCTATATATACGGTCTCTATCCGTAACAACCGGTTGCTTGCTGAAAATGCTATTTCAGTAACCATATCTAATTCCGTTCATCCTGATATTCAAGTGTTGAGATTAAATAGGACTTTTAACATGTCGCAAGGAGTAGCAATAGGTTTATTTTTTCTGACGGTCTGAAAAATTACTGCAGTTCTCTTTAATTAAAAATTTATTGGGGCCTCTAGCTGCAGGTTGGTTATATCTGGTTTCAATTAATTATGAATATAGAATGATCATAATCAAAATAGAGGTACACAAACTATAGCATACATTACTTGTTCACAGAGATCTTATAGTGTCGTCTGATTGACATCAGAACCATCACAACCTTCATCCCTCCATACAATTGCTAAACTATCATCATGCTTCTTTGGATAACTGGTTGAAAACAAACAACACTCGGTAATATTTAGAACTGATATAATCAACCTGTCTCTATAGGCTCTAGTGACAAGAAAATTTTAATTAAAGGGCGTTGAAGTAATTTTCGGGCCGCCAAAAAAAAATAGGCACGTCGCTACTCCTAATGGCAGGTTAGAAGTCCTATTTAATCTCAGTTTTTGGATATCATGATGAACGGTTGTAAATGTGGTTGTTGCGGATAAAATACCAATTCAGCTCGATACATGCATTGCATAGTTATATTGTGGCATAACGTGTCAAATTCCGTGATTTTACGGACGAAATTGGTAGTTTCAATGCTGAAAAATTAATTCTAAAAGGCTAAAGAAAGTGCGACCCAAACTTATTTTTATTTTTTATTTTTTAATGCAAGTGCTATCAAACATAAGTTATGAAATGGTTTTGCCATACAACTCAAGCTATAAGGTTGGCAAAACATAATTGCATTAGGGTACACTTCAATTTAGATCTGATAAAATTGGCCCAAGCCCGCGGGCCAGGCCGGTCTACTCGTCAAAAAACAGGCTTTGGGCCTTATTTTTTTAGCCCACTAAAAAATAGGTCGTTTTAGCCTGGTCCGTCAAAGGTCCGGCCCGCTTGGGCAAAGCCAAAAAATATGTCAAAAACTAATAATAAATCAACCTAGACCCGCGGGCCAATCCGGCTCACCCGTCAAAAAACGAGATTTGAACTTATGTTTTTAGTCTGTCAAAACTCAGATCGTTTTGACCCGGTCCGGCCATGACCCGACCCGTTTGCCAGGTCTACTACAACCTCAAGTGGTTTTACCCATTAATACTTGCTCCCTCCATTCTAATATATAAGACAATTCTGCACCGATATGTACATTGTAACATATGTTACTAGCATTGTTGCAGGTTTATACTTCATTTTGAAACTATTATTATAAAAATAGTCCCAAAAGACGGGCCAGAATATATTAATCTGGCAAATTCAATAAAAGGAAAGAACCTACACATGCCAGAGCTTCTTCTATAAGTATAATGGATAAATAAAATCGGAAGAAATTTGACTTTATGTTATTAACTTATTAAGCTTAGGTCATGTTTATTTGCAAGAATTATAATTGACATAAAATTATTAATTTTAAGTCTCTTATTTTCAAATTTAAACTTGGAGCTATTAATTCAGAAATTACAAAATAACTTAATATATGAGATTATTTAATACAATATTCAATTAGGTATTATAATCTCGAGATTATAATCAGACATTATAATCTCGAGATTACAAATAAATGTGAGACTATTTGGGCTAGTTTTGGATTACTTTAAGTCATATAGACCCGGATCAAACCCTACATGGTCGGGTTGAATTCAAGTTTCCCCGACTTGGTCGGGCCAGGCTGGACCGATTTGTACGCCACTATAGAAACCCTATTAGTTATTGCTGGGCCGGTTGTTTGTTGGTTATACAGTACACTTGGGCCTCAACGTTAAAGTATCTTATGAGTGTTGAGACACTATTACTACCTTCATTTCATAGAAAATCCTATTTTATAAAATTTTGAAAAATGAAAATATATTTTTATTTCATATATACTTTAAAAAATAACAATTTTTTTAATTTGATAGTGTTGTATGATAAGAAAATAACACACTTGACAATGTTGTGTCATGTTATAATACTATACTTAAAAGGTTAATATTTTTTGTGTAACAAAAAAAAAGTAAATTGAACTCCATGTGTCATGTGTGAGAATGTTGTGTCATGCTATACTTAAAAGTGAACCTTTTTTGTGTAACAAAAATAATACTCCCTCCGTCCCAAATTAATTGCTCAATTTTGACCTTTTTAAGTCAAATTGACTTTTTTTAGAAATAATAATTAAGCATATATAAATATATTTCTAAAATTATAAAAATTAGGATTAGTAATAAATTGTATATACTTTCTTTTGATTATAATCTCTTCACCTATATTTTAGCAAAAATAGTAAAAAGATTAGTTTTAAAAATGGTCAATTTGACTTTAAAAAGTCCAAACTGAGCAATTAATTTGGGACGGAGGGAGTAATAAATAGGACTCTTTTTCTAAAATGAAGTGAAAATAACTTTGGACTCATTCTATATATTGTAGTGAAAATATGTTACTTTTTGTTGCGATTTGATATATTAAAATAGTCTGCAAGTACTAAAAATACATGAATAAGACATCCTCGTACATAATTATATATTCAAGTCTATTACTCAACATAGTGAAAATTAATAAAACTAATTTGGTGATGTATCAGATTCTACTATCCCTAACCCATCCCATATCAATTCATCGCAACTTAATAAGTATGTTGGATTATCTCTTTCTTTAAAAAGTTTACTTATTTAGTTGAAATTCCAACATATTTATTAATTCATATACATTCTTAAATTTTTTTTGAATGTGTGATTCATGTGAAATATAAGTATCACATTGAATACACCCATTATAAGTATCATTCACTAAAGACTTCATCGCGTAATGGCAAACGCAGGAGTGATCCCCTTGTGCGGACTCACCTATATAGACTAGCTCAACAAGTATGTAAGATCATTTTCACATCAATTCATCATCAACGCACCTATATAGAGTGGGCTAACAAGTATGTTGAATCATCTCTTTACCAAAATAGTTAACATATTAGGTTGAGACTCCACTATATTTATTACTGAATTTTTTCGATGTAAAATTCATTTAATGGTCTAACAAGTATGTTGGATCACCTCCTTATCCAAAAAGTTAACTTACTAGATTCAGACTCTATTATACTGATTAATACATTCACATTTTAAAATTTTTTCGACATGAGATTTATATGAAATATCCCAACAAGTGTTCTCTCAACAAGTATGAAATTCAATTTGAGGTTCCTTACCGTTATTTATGTTGCGATATTGAATTAATATTCAAAGATTCTCTATTGTAACTTAATTATAGGAATAACTTAATTATAGGAATTGTTAAATAACTTAATTATATGAATAGCTTGATTGTAGGATGAATAGCTTGATTGTAGGATCTCTATTATCTCTATAAATATGTACATGTAAGAATACATAAACATATGAATGAAAATATTCTTCTCTGATTTTTCAAGTTGGTATTAAAGCCACAAAACTCTAAATCATTCTTCTTTGAATCCTTAAACCATGAGCAAGTCAGATTCTAGCCCCATCATTATTCAACACGAAGGTTCATCATTATTACGATAATAGAGATATTAAAATATATTACTTTTTATTGCGATTTGATATATTAAAATAGTCTGCAAGTACTAAAAATACATGAATAAGACATCCCTCGTACATAATTATATATTCAAGTCTATTACTCAACATAGTGAAAATTAATAAAACTAATTTGGAGCTGTATCAGATTCTACTATCCCTAACCCATCCCATATCAATTCATCGCAACTTAATAAGTATGTTGGATTATCTCTTTCTTTAAAAAATATACTTATTTAGTTGAAATTCCAACATACTTATTAATTCATATACATTCTTAAATTTTTTTGAATGCGTGATTCATGTGAAATATAAGTATCACATTGAATACACCCATTATAAGTATCATTCAATAAAGACTTCATCGCGTAATGGCAAACGCAGGAGTGATCCCCTTGTGCGGACTCACCTATATAGACTAGCTCAACAAGTATGTAAGATCATTTTCACATCAATTCATCATCAACGCACCTATATAGAGTGGGCTAACAAGTATGTTGAATCATCTGTTTACCAAAAAAGTTAACTTATTAGGTTGAGACTCCACTATATTTATTACTGAATTTTTTCGATGTAAAATTCATTTAGTGGTCTAACAAGTATGTTGGATCACCTCCTTATCCAAAAAGTTAACTTACTAGATTCAGACTCTATTATACTTATTAATACATTCACATTTTAAAACTTTTTCGACATGAGATTTATATGAAATATCCCAACAAGTGTTCTCTCAACAAGTATGAAATTCAATTTGAGGTTCCTTACCGTTATTTATGTTGCGATATTGAATTAATATTCAAAGATTCTCTATTGTAACTTAATTATAGGAATAACTTAATTATAGGAATTGTTAAATAACTTAATTATATGAATAGCTTGATTGTAGGATGAATAGCTTGATTGTAGGATCTCTATTATCTCTATAAATATGTACATGTAAGAATACATAAACATATGAATGAAAATATTCTTCTCTGATTTTTCAAGTTGGTATTAAAGCCACAAAACTCTAAATCATTCTTCTTTGAATCCTTAAACCATGAGCAAGTCAGATTCTAGCCCCATCATTATTCAACACGAAGGTTCATCATTCAATGTAGGAATTGTATTGAATGAGACCAACTATGATCTGTGGTCTCAAATGTTAGAGATGCAAATTGCTGAGAAGGAGAAACTCTCTTTCATTCGTGGCACATCGTCGTCACCTAAGGAGAAAGATGAAGGCTATGAAAAGTGGTATTCAGACAATCAGAAGGTCAAAAGATGGTTGCTGATGTCTATGTCCCCAGAGATTATGAAGCGATACATTCGCTTACCTACCGCACAAGATATTTGGAAAGCTCTATCTAAAGCCTTTTATAATGGAGCAGATGAATTACAAGTTTTTACCTTGAACCAGAGGGCTTTCTCTACCAAACAAAATAGCAGACTGCTCTCTATATATTATGGTGAACTGACTGAAATCTTCAGTGAGTTGGATCATCGTGATAAGGTGGTCATGGTGGATGAGACATATATTGCATCCTATCAGAAATTGCTTCAGCGACAAAGGGTGCATATCTTTCTTGCTGGATTAGAGGGTGATTTCGAGCAAGTGCGCGGCGAAATCTTGAGGAAAGATCCTATTCCTGATTTAGAAGAGTGTTATGCCCTAGTTCGCCGCGAAGATGTTCCACGCGGGGTGATGAACGGACAACTAGAAAATTCTGAAGCTTCAGCCATGGTGACTCGGAATCGGTCTAATCAAAACTGGTCTCCTCAACACCAGCAAGACAAAAAGAAGAATATCCATCCTAAGAATGCTAATGGTGGCGACAAATCATCATACAAATGCACCCATTGTGATCAAACGAGTCATACAAAAAGTCGATGCTATGAACTTGTGGGATATCCAGAATGGTGGGATCATAGCCGTGATTCCCGGAAGAAGAATTCCAAGAATACCTCTACTGCTGCAATGGTTGAAACAAAGACAGAGGATGATAGCGGTGAAAAGTTCTTCGCATTGGCAGCAGCAGTAGGTAATGGTGGTAAGGTTTTAAATATTTCTACACCTGTTTCTAATAGTGCATGGATAATTGATTCCGGTGCTACGGATCATATTACATTTGATTCTAGACAAGTTTCACCTATTAAACCTTCCTCACAAAGTTCTGTTTCTACTGCCAATGGTACCTCAATTCCGATTATTGGGGAAGGATCTTTGTCCCTCACTAACACCTTAAATTTAGATTCTGTTTTGGTTGTTCCCTCTTTGAATTATAATCTTTTGTCAGTTTCTCAAATAACCACTACCTTATTTTGTGTTGTCATTTTATGGCCTGAATTTTGTGTATTTAAGGACATTCGGACAAGGCAGATGATTGGTTGTGGTGTTAGGCGAGCAAAGCTGTATTACTTATACATGGTGTCCAAAAGTTTAGATAAGTTGCGTCAAGCTTTAAAGATTGGGGGTTCGAAGGAGGAAAAAAGGAAATCTGATACATGGTTATGGCATCGACGTCTGGGTCATGCTTCTTTTGGTTACATAAAAAAATTATTTCCTAGTTTATTTGTAAACTTTGATGTTTCTAGTTTCAAATGTGATGTTTGTGAACTTGCAAAAAGCCATCATGCTTCGTTTCCATTAATTTTGAATAAAAGTCCAGTTCCTTTTATGATTATACATTCTGATGTTTGGGGACCATCTAAATTTGCTACTTTGGATGGATCGCATTGGTTTGTTACTTTTATTGATGACTGTACCAGGATGACTTGGGTATGTTTGATGAAGTCCAAAAGTGAAGTAAACTTGTTATTCCAAAAATTCATAAAATGGTTTGTAGTCAGTATAATGCACAGGTTCAGGTTCTCCGCAGTGATAATGGAGGTGAATATTTGAGTTTTGAATTGAAGCGGTACTTGGAAGCCCATGGAACCATTCGTCAAACTACTTGTTCCGATACACACCAACAGAATGGGGTGGCGGAGCGAAAAAATCGTCACTTGTTGGAGGTTGTCCGTGCTTCATTAATAGAAGCACATATGCCTTTATCCTATTGGGGACACACACTAACCTCTGCAACATATTTAATTAACCGAGTACCTTCCAGTACTATTAATTTTCGGACACCATCTCAGGCTCTTAGTGAAGCAATTGTGGCTCCAGTCGTTCCAAACTTATCTCCTCATGTTTTTGGTTGTGTAGCATTTGTACATCTTCATCAGCGTCAGCGCGACAAGTTGACACCTCGAGCCTTGCGATGTGTTTTTTTAGGTTATGCTGCTTATCAAAAGGGGTACCGATGCTATCATCTTCCAAGCAAACGAATGTTTGTTACAATGGATGTAGTTTTTCATGAAGACTCGATTTATTTTTCCTCTGAGCCTGAACTTCAAGGGGAGTATCTGGAAGAAGTTCAAGCTCTAGACTATGATTTTCTGATCTCTATAGAAAAGAAACGCCCTAAACTTGGTAACAATCTGAATGGGAATAAAATGGAACGCCCTGAACTTGGTAATGAGAATGTTGGTGAATTGGATTTGAGTGGTATAAATTTGAACCACAGTGGTGATGAACGTGATGAAGACCCAGAAAATGAAGTTATGGAGCAACCTCCATCTGAATCTCTCGCACCACAGGCAACTGATACACCAAACCAATCGCCTGCTGAGGATAATCCTGTTGTAGTGTCTGAACCACCAAGAAAACAACTACCACCGCGTCAAACCAGAGGTATCCCCACACCTACATATGAACCCGAACTTTCTAGTAAAGTTAAATATCCCATGAGTCATTATGTATTTAACCATCGATTGTTTGAATCAAATAAGTCATTTGTAAATCAATTATCTACTGTATCTATTCCTAACAGTGTGCAGGAAGCCTTAGCTGACCCAAGGTGGAAAGCTGCTATGAATAAGGAGATGAAATTCTTGCAGAAGAATGAAACTTGGGAACTTGTTGATCATCCTTCAGGGAAGAAACCAGTTGGATGTCGGTGGGTTTATACTGTGAAACACAAAGCAAATGGTACAATTGAACGTTTTAAAGTAAGACTGGTGGCAAAAGGGTACACCCAAACCTATGGAATTGATTATACAGATACATTTGCACCTATAGCTAAAATCAACACAGTTCGAGTCTTATTGTCTCTAGCTGCGAACCTGGATTGGCCATTACAACAATTTGATGTGAAAAACGCCTTTCTGCATGGCGAGTTGTCTGAAGAAGTGTACATGGATTTGCCACCAGGGTGCATGATACCAGAAGTGCATTGTCGGAAGGTGTGCAAATTAAAGAAATCGTTGTATAGGCTAAAACAATCTCCAAGAGCATGGTTTGGAAGATTCACGAAGTCGATGAGGTCCTTTGGCTACCATCAGAGTAATTCAAACCACACCTTATTCTTGAAAAGACAGCATAGTAAGATCACTGTCCTTATTGTGTATGTTGATGACATGGTGGTTATAGGAAATGACCCTGATGAAAGGAAGGCTCTACAACGTTACTTGTCAAGCGAATTCGAAATGAAAGACCTCGGTCACTTGAAATATTTTCTTGGGATCGAAGTGTCTCGATCTGATAAAGGGATTTTCTTGTCTCAAAGAAAATATGCTTTAGATTTGTTGCAGGAAACTGGTATGTCAGCATGTCAACCCGCTGATACACCAGTAGAAGAAGGATTGAAGTTATGTGTTGAGACTAATCAGGTCCCTGTTGATAAAGGGAGATATCAGAGACTCGTTGGAAGATTGATGTACTTAGCCCACACTAGGCCAGATCTTTCCTATGCATTGAGTATTGTTAGCCAATTTATGCATAATCCTGGAGAACAACATATGAATGCAGTTATGCGCATTTTAAGGTATCTGAAGTCTGCTCCTGGAAAGAGCATTTTGTTCACTAAAAATGTAGATTGTCAAAGTATGGATGCATATAGTGATGTTGACTGGGCTGGAGCAATAGATGACATACGATCTACTTCGGGATATTTCACCTTTGTAGGTGGTAATCTTGTTACATGGAGAAGCAAGAAGCAGAATGTTGTTGCACGTTCAAGCGCAGAGGCTGAATTCAGGGGTATGACACTTGGAATATGTGAAGTATTGTGGCTGAGACTTCTCTTGAGGGATTTGGGATATCTGCCTAGGCAACCGATTCGGCTTTATTGTGACAATAAAGCAGCATGTGATATTGCTCATAATCCGGTACAACATAATCGTACAAAACATGTGGAAGTAGACAGATTCTTCATTAAGGAAAAATTGGATGAGAAAATTGTCGAGTTGCCTAAGATTCGAGCCGAAGATCAATTGGCTGATATTCTCACCAAAGCTGTTTCAAGTCGAGTGTTCTCAAAATTTTTGGGCAAGTTGGGCATGTGTGACATCTATGCACCAACTTGAGGGGGGAGTGTTGCGATATTGAATTAATAATCAAAGATTCTCTATTGTAACTTAATTATAAGAATAACTTAATTATAGGAATTGTTAAATAACTTAATTATAGGAATAGCTTGATTGTAGGATGAATAGCTTGATTGTAGGATCTCTATTATCTCTATAAATATGTACATATAAGAATACATAAACATATGAATGAAAATATTCTTCTCTGATTTTTCAAGTATTTATTCTACCATTGTTTCTTTCAATATGTTTAAAATATCAATATTGTAATTTTATATGGGTACCATAACAAAGAGCGAGAGAAGAGATAAAAGTTAGTTATAGGTTCGAGTAAAATTTATTACGAAGATGACAGATAAATAAATATATATGAGAAATAAAATAATTAATACTTTTTTTTATTCTAAGTACCCTTTGCATAAACTTAACCCTTCCTGATCTCGTTACACAAATAAGATTTGCTTAAACTTAGTCTTCTTGATCTCATCATATAGATAGAACTAATGAAAAATTCTCTTTATAATTAATTTCTGAATTTCAATAATTATTATATCCAATTCAGTTTAAACATATTTATTGTAAAAAATAACCAATTAAATCTAGCGGAAAACAAAAAAAAAATTAAAATTAATTTCATAGTTTCCTCGGATGTCTCACTAATTACCCATTGAAATTTCATGGTTTCTTCCATGTTTTGGGCTTAAATTATAGTTATCCTATATATATATATATATATATATATATATATATATATATATATATATATATATATATATATATATATATATATATATATAATAGGATAATTATAATTTAACCATGGAAGAACCCATGAAATAATAAAAAGAATACTCATGAAATAATAAAAAGAAGACTACAGTCATTACAATTATGTGTATATATATATATATATACACATATGGAGAGATATCAGGTTATATTCTTAAGTACAAATTGAATGTATGGTCTGATCACATAATTGTAATGACTGTAGTCTTCTTTTTATTATTTCATGAGTATTCTTTTTTATTATTTCATGGGTTCTTCCATGGTTTTGTGCTTAAATTATAATTATCCTATTATATATATATATATATATATATATATATATATATATATATATATATATATATACGGTCCGGATCTTAAGCTCACCCCTTATCTAACTCACCCGAGCTCACCCTCCATTTAGCGACGGACCCGACGACGGTTCGGTCATACAACCGTCGTCTATACTTTTAGCGACGGACAACATATAGTGTCGCTATAAGTATAGACGACGGTTGTATGATCGAACCGTCGTCGTGTCCGTCGCTAAAAGGGGGTGAGCTCGGGTGAGTTGAATAAGGGGTGAGTTAAGATATATTCCCTATATATATATATATATATATATATATATATATATATATGTATATATATGGAGAGATCACACATTATATTCTTAAGTACAAGTTGAATGTGTTGTCTGATCACATAATTGTAATGACTGTAGTTTTTTTTTATCATTATTATTTCTAATAAGATGCACATAATTTTCTTTGACAGCAAAATGTTAATATCAGTACAAGCTGTTAGTTTAAGAATTTTTATTTGTTAAATTATTATAATACACTAAGAGCACCTTTCCTATATAGGCAAGGGCGGAGCCAGAATTTTTTTTCCTCCTGGGCTACTAAGTATCAACCATATACATCAGAAATTGTACCACCAAAATCAATCATAAATTCAAAATTATACATAGTAGTAAAGTTCAAAGGTACATAAAATGTAAGAAAAAAGGAAAACAAAACACACACTATTTAAGCTGCATCCTTCTATGCTTTGTAGAATAGAATTCGTCCATTATGGAATCTGAATCAATATTTTCAACAAGCTCTCGTTCAATATAAATCATCATAGCACCTGCTAAAAACTCTTCTCCCATTTTATTGCGAAGAGCAGTTTTAACATGTTTCATAGCTGAAAATGCTCGTTCTGTCGTGACAGTGGAAACAGGTAGAGCCAAAACAAAATGAATCAATCTATCAATCAAATTATAATGCTGCAACTTATTTGTTTCAACTAATCCGCGACACAATTCAGTGATGGTAGACATATTTTGAAAGCTCTAATGATGGAGCACATTAATTTTATAATGATTTAGCTAACTTCTTCACTGAAATCTTCTGAATAAAATTTCCAAGCAAGCTTGCAAATATCATCTTAGCTACTTGGTTTAAGTAAGAGGTTTCTCAATTATAAATCTTCTGTATTTGGTTTAAGTAAGAGGTTTCTCAATTATAAATGTGGCTTGACTTGTAAAAAAATTGTCTACCTCTTAGCTACTGGCCTCACTCTAACTATTACCAACTAACAATTGAATAGGCATATATTGTGTTCAAGGCCCTTAGTCACCATCCTTATATGGACCTTTTAATTTTTACAATTTAATTTGATATGTTGCATCATAAATTAATAATGTAGATTTCTGATTAGGCCAATTAGTGATTATCTATAATTTTAAAAGTTATTTGAAATTATTTACCATAAAGGGTAAAAAATTCAAATATTTGATCAATTTTACATTTTGATGTTTAATAAATATAAAAAAAATCATTTAAATAATATTTTTCAAATTACGTATAAGCATTGATTAAATCTAGTCACAATAATGACACTATGACACTATTTACACATAACCCAACGACTGTTTTATACTCCATAACCAACGGGACGGGGTAAAACTGGAAGACGGAACAAAAAGCTCGATTAGCGAGCTTTTCTCCTCCCAAAAACATGTTCACCGCCGATCAGAAGATCGGCGCCGGTAGATTCAGATCAAACAGCAATGGCTTCTTCTCTGCCCTTGTCTTCTCCTCTTGCATGTTCACAATCAGTCCAACTGATTCCAGATCGTATCCAGTATACTCGGTACTCGCCTGTAAATTACTCCGATCTCCGGCCTCTGAGGACTGAGAGGTAATGCGCCGAGTTATTTGAACTCTTAGCCGGTGTCGACGAGTTCGGCGGCGGAGGTGACGGCGAGGCTGATGTTTCTCCATTGTAGAAGTTATCTTGGCCCTCGCTCCGCGGATGCTCCTGGCGGCGGCGTCGTAGGCTTATATGTAATAAATATTTGGCAAAAAATTCACTCGGGCTAAGGCCCACCCTAGCCCATACATGGCTCCGCCCTTGTATATAGGCACTATCAGAGAGGGTCAGAGAAGAGATAAAAGTGATTTATTCGAGTAAAATTCGTTGGGAAGATGAGAAACAAATATGTGTTTGATGTTTAGGGGTAATATGAGAAACTAAGTAACTTATTCAGCGTAAAATCTACAAACAAGTAAAAGCTGCTAGGAAATAAGAGACCAAGAAGGGATATATCTATATATACTTATCTTGTAATAAACAGTGTTGCAACGTAATAAATTTAATATGTTAAGTCTAGAATTTGATACTATATTTCTAAGATAATTATACAATTTGTTTTATTTAATTAGTTATTTTGATTAGTTAACAAAATAATTTGAATTTTAGTATTTTGATTAAATGATGTAAATATGTTATGCTTTTTTATTTTGAATTTTAGTAATTTTTGTTTTGATTAAATGACATATTTACATATATCAGGGGCATTTTTGAACCTTCTCCCTTTAAGCCTCCATGTGTCTGTCACGTCAGCCAATTTTAACTCCGTTTGTCTTATGTTAACGGCAGGGGCACGGGCGACCCAAAAAATCTACCGTTAAGGGTACTTTTTGGACAAAAAAGAGTATAGGGTGCTCGGTAGACATCGCGGTAAAAGTCGGGGGTATTTTTGAACCTTCTCCCCTTCTAGGATACAATGACAATGTATATTATAACAACACTACAACTAACATACATAACGAAACAAATAAAAACACTTTGAACTCTCTCCAATATATTATAAATGAAACTGAAGAGCTGATGAAGAATATGATGAATAAAGTGAATGAAATACCAGAATTCACCATGTATTTTAGAGTAATTCTAGGGGAACATTTTTGTGTGGACATTCTAGCGACATTTTTTTTTGGTTTTTTTTTGTAATACCTCTTAAAAAATGTATAATATTTATTTCAACTGAAATTTTTATAAAAAATAGTGTTTTACGTATAAATTGAATACATACAAGAAACAGGGTTGTACAAACTGTACAGACCTTATTTTTTGTATGTATCCAAATTATACATAAAACAATGATTTTTACAAAAATTTCAGTTGAAATAAATATTATACATATTTTAAGAGGTACTACAAAAAAAACCAAAAAAAAAAAAATAGTCGCTAAAATGTCCCCAAAAAAATGTCTCCCTAGAATTTTTGTGTATTTTATAGGGTGAATTATGTGCCCTTTCATGATGAACATATCCTTTTGAAAGGACATGGTTGATGGCTTAATGAGGGCAAGTCAAATCAGGCGAAAGCATGAAACTCTTCAGCGGAGTTCCGAAACTAAACTAACACAAAATTATAAATAAATTTTGTCCCAAAAAAATATATAAAATGTCCCAGACCTGCGACCCGAGTTTGGTCGGTCGATCAGTGGCACGCGTGTGGTCAAACGAAGTATTGGTTAGGTCCTATCCCCTCCACAAAAGTGATGCCTCTTGGGGCCCAAACCCAAGAGCAATGTAATTGTATATATACTCACTTAATTTTTAGTTTTTACTCGATATGGACTTAGCTTCCCACAAGTATTTATTAATATTTTCAAAGGAGATTTTTGGGAATTAATTTCTTATTCATTACCCCATAGATTTGAGCTTGAAATACTTGATTTTAATCTACTCATAGAGTATAACACATTGATATGTGGATTCATCTCAAATGATTAATGAATCTCACTTTAATTTAAGCTCAAATTCTAACAAAAGCAACATAAATGATGAAAGAAATATTATGAATATCAATTTTTGATGAATTAGATGCATTTTAAATGCACGTTCGTAAGCAAATTTAGACATAATTGAGTTCTAAAATTTGAGACCCTAATATTTATCGACGTCGATTTTAATTCCTAATGTTGTTTCTACCCTTTGCATTTATTTGCTTGGTTAAGGGTGAGATTTAGGAAAGGACCGACATAAATGTTAACGATTTTGAAAAGATTGATTGCATGCAATTAGACCGAATTTGACAGAGTACCCAGTTAATATAAGTTCAAAAGGATGTACTAACTCATCCGAATTTTGAAGGTTTTCGCAATATGACCCATTATGTGACTCCCTAGAATTTGTCTGGATCTTGAGATTCATAGAGTTTGGGGGCTTACTTATGCGAGGGGAAGGTGTTAGGCACCCCCGACTTCCGTGAAACACGGTAACTGCGTATTTTTAATTCCCTAAACGTGAAGTATGTGTGTGTGTGAAAAGCTTTTGATATTTTGTTGCTCTTAAAAGAAGCTTAAGTGCTTTATTTTGAAATTAGTGCTTTACCCCTTTGAACCTATGCCGGAAGGGTTTGATTTGAAGAAAAGTTCATTTTTTAGATTAAACATATGAAAGCACTATTTTGAAAAGATGGTTTTCAAAACCTTCGCCAAATAGGATTTGTTACCTTTTGATACTTCCAATTTTAACTTGGATTAAGCCTTCTTTTAATCCTAGAAACGACTTTGTTTTATTTTTATATTTGGATGCGAAGCATCTTTGAGAAGTGGTTTAGAACTCGAAGTTCTAATTGCTTGATTTTTCCTTAAGTATATCTATCCCAGCGCGATCTATATTTTTGAAGATCTTTGTTAATTTGATTTGAAAATCATGTTCGGTGACGAAATACAAGGGTCGGGCTCCTTGTGGGCATGAAAGTCATCAAAGTAAGTCCGGGCACCTACATTCACGATTTCACTATTATGTGGCCTTAAATGTGGATACCGTTTTAAGACCCAAGATTAAATGTACAATGGATATCAAGCTGATAGTAAAACTGAAATAAGTCCATCGTGGGAACCGGGTTAGGATCTATGCGTTGGATCTTTGACTTCATGATTCCTAGGCTCACATGATATATATATATATATATATATATATATATATATATATGTCTCCTAACCCCGCTGACAAGTGATTTATCGATTAAATCTTTGAACGCGAGTAGTTAGAACTCCCACTCCCCTAGATATGGATCTAGAGTCACACGAGATAGCAAAATTATTTGCAATGATTAGAAATAAACTAGATCTACCCAGAACTAATTCGATTTAGCCCAAAGGTTTGAGCTATGACGCTCTTCAACCGATTAAATGCTAGATCCGTCTAGATCTAGGATAGATCTAGTCAAAATGCTTCAAATACCAACTATATTCTCAAAAGAATTGGTGAAATATCAGATTTATGGACAACCAAACACTATATATATATATATATATATAAAACACTTATATATATATATTAAAGTAGTAAAAAAACACGGATCTAAGGAGATCTTACGTATTTACATGAGATAAGAACAAAGAGGGGCTAATCACCTTTGAACCGAAGCTGAAAACGTTCCAAGGATTCATATAGTAACTATGGAAAGTTTCTAGGACAAGATCTATATGTATGAAAGTGTATAAACATATATTTGTGGTGTTTTGGATCAAGATATAAGCTCTTTCTCTCTCTAGCTCGCGAATTCTCTTTCTCTAGAAGGCTCTATATCTAGATCTGCTGAAATTCACCCATTTGAAGAGGAAAAAGAGGGAGCTTTAGGTGCAATGTAGGTAGCTACAGGTACACTTGCGACTGGCTTGGGGTGGGCCTCGTTTACTCTATTTTTGTGTTGTCCACTGAAACGTCCATAATTCTCAATCCGGGAGGAGTTAGGAGAAGTATCATACCATTCTGGAAATATCTTTCTGATAGATTCGCAATGTTATATTATTCGCCCAATTCTATTTTTCTAGAAGATAGATAAAAAAGGGAAAAACCATCCCTAAGTAGATGACAACTAGTCATTCACCTTGCTTTGTAGTCAGTTGTTCGTTCCTTTCAATACATGAATAGTTGGGAGATGTGTCATACCAATCCAAAAAGCTCTTTCTGAGGGCTATGCAGTGTCATCAAGTTTGACCATTTTCAGACCTGAGAAGATGAAACGAAAAAAACGGGTATCTTCCGGAGTCAATGGGATAGTGGACTAGTTTATCTGCAGCTTGGGGATCGCTGTGGTGGTTTCTTATGACCCCATCTATAGCTCGACGATCCTTTCTTAAACACGTTGTCAGGAAAAAATTATAATTTTCTCTTTCTGGGATTATCTCTGGGGTATAAGTTGTTGTTGTTGTTGTCCTAGAGGGTTGTCTCTGGGGTTGAAGTTGCTGTTGTAGTCCCACTGGGTTGTCTTCAAGGTTTGAAATGACATTTTTGCCTTGCTGTAGGGTTGGTAAAATGAAAGCAAAATTTAGAGTGTCTACAGATGCCCCTCTTTGTCATGTTTATGCAATGCAATGAAATGAACACGACAAAGAATACCAGACAGTCGATACATGAAAAGATATATCGAATGATGCAATGCCATGTGTAAACTATGCAGTGATATATAAGTTTTAGATTTTAAATGATTAATCCCGTCTGTTTAGGAGAATGATTATTGCATTGCCGTTATCGTGTATTGTCTTCAATGGAACTATATCACAAATTGCATATGGTCGCTAATTGAATATTATCGCCGATTACAACACAAATTTCATATCATCTCACATCCTACTTCGTACACCACAAATCTCACTTTGCAAATCGCACTTCGCACATTGTACTTTGTATTTTGCTAATTACAATTCACAAATCATAAATCCCATATTAAATCACGTATCAGTGATCGCACATCGCACTTCATACTTTGTATTTTGCTAATCACACTTCACAAACCATAAATCACGTATCAAATCGCTCCACAAATCGCATATTGCATTGTAAATCACATCACCACCACCAAGTATTGACTTCGATGCCTTCGTCGGGTATTGACTCCAACAGATTACACCACCGGGTATTGCTGTCGATGCCTTTGATGCGTATTGTCTCCAACGATTTGATTTCCATTGGGGATTGTTGTTGATGCTTTTGCTAGGGTTGACTCCAACAGTTTGACTTCCATCTAGGATTGCTGCTGATGCCTTCGCTGGGGTTGACTGCAACGAATTGACTTCCATCGAGGATTTCTATCGATGCCTTCATTGGGGTTGACTCCAACGACTTTACTTCCATTGGGGATAGCTGTCGATGCCTTCGCTGGGGTTGGCTTCAACAGTTTGATTTCCATCGGGGATTACTATTGATGCCTTCGCTGGGGTTGACTCCAACTGTGAGACCCCAAATTTTATGAATAAAGATTTAAATTTCTCGAAATATTTTTTGAATATTATGGTGTGGATTTGATATAATGTTATAGTTGTGGGTAATATTTATAAATTTTGCAAAGTATGCAAGTTGTTGTATTATATTCGATTGGTCGGGGAATATTCTTTTTGTCGGGGAATATCCGTACGATAGTACAATCATTGGTGGACCCACAACGGAATTATTGTCGGATTGAGAAAACGACAAAAATATTTTTATGAAAATAACGGTGGAAGTTTTACCGTTAAAACTGTTGAAACACCCGGTGTTAAAAGTACAGTAATATGCGTGGTTGCATAGTAGCACACGGTTTTGATTATTGATGCTTACATAAGAAGTCACTCAGTTTTGTTCAATTATTGCTACAGTAATTGCTGCATAGTATCTCACGTTATTTGATTAAATTATTGTCGATATTTTATATATTATTAAATCAATAATTGAAATGAAGAAGTTATTAATATTATTATTTGCAATATTAACGATGTCTAGAAGTTCTGCCAAGGAGAGGTTTGATCACCTAATTGCGAGCCAATCTGGAGAAATCCTTATTAGAAAGCCCCCTCTTTCCTGGGAACGACTTGGTCGATTAATATTGTGAATTATAATAATGGTAATAAAGCTTGTTTTATTATTATTATAATTGCAATAAAACAGAAATCTTTTTATATAAAACAGAATACTTTTATAAAGTTATTTGTTTTATTAGACTATAAATAGAATATATAATATTCTATTATGCATAGTATTTGCATAGTACCTGTATAGTATTTGCATAGTAATTTTTTTATATAAAACAGAATACTTTTATAAAGTTATTTGTTTTATTAGATTATAAATATAATATATTATATTTTATTTAAAAAATTTTGTTTTATTAGAATATTTTATTAATGCTGCATAGTAAATTAATATGGGCCGTCCGTTTAAAAATAAATCAATCTGGACCGTTCATGAATTAATTACTATTCAGTCCATTCTCCTATACATAGAAGCTCATTCCTTCATTATTTCTTACGAATTCACTGAAACTCTAGAGAGAGAAACTATAGAGAGAAAGAAGAAAAGTATTCGGCTACTTCACTACTCCTATATCTAGTTTTTTCTAAGGTGAAGATAGGTGATGAAAATTATCTTCGTCCTGGGTGCGAAGAGGAATTTAGAATCACAATTATGATTATGAGTTATTCATATAATTTTGGACAGGAATTGTTGATTGATGTTACATGGATAAAACATTATCGGTGGACTTTTATCATAAAGAAGATAATAGATCTGATGGTCTATTTGACTCTTCTAATGGATTGCTCGTTCCGCTGCAACTATGATAATAAGAGTGTAGCTGGGTCGAGCGGGGATAACAGGGGAATATAACGGTGGTCTATAGCTGTCAAGGTTCTCCCTAAATTGTATGGAAATAAATTTATTGAGAACTTTAGATAAGTGTGTCGTATTGTTTACGTCATTTGATATTTAATTTTGGTGAACCGAATAGGGTGAGGGGAACCCAACTTTGGAAGGGTGTTTTGCCACTATCATATAAGATGTCTAATGACATACAACCTCATGTTATCATAAGACAGGGTTGTGCACATCCACTTGCTGAGTATATCTACGAGCACTACCTATATGATCTTGGAGTTTATTTGAAATATAATTTTCACTTGGAGACAGTGGAGATAGTTATATGTCAAGAGAAGACTCACCATTGGAAAAAAGATGATAGTAATCTTCTCGTTTTTCTTTGGGGTCTATTGGGTCAACCAAGGATAATTCTGTGGACATATGATATCTATCATAACCTAGACACATGGCTTCCCATGTACGAAGGTCTCCTTGAGCACTTCCCAAAGATTTTAATTTCTAAAATAGTTTTTGACTATACTTTTATGTAAAGTATCATTGTAAGGTTGTGGTCGAGGCACCATAAGAGTTACATACATTTGTATTAAAACTCACAGTTAACTGTGGTCGTATTCTATACGATAGTTCAACAGTTGTATAAATGAAGTTTTTATTTGATTTTTATAGTGTGATATCTGGCGACTCAGAATATGTGATGTATTGTGACGCCCCCAAAATAGGTATGCATCACTCATTTTGAGTCGCCAAATACATGGTACAGAAAAACAACTACAACTTTATTAATACAATTGTCGTGCAAAATACGACAACACATACTGTGAGTTTAAATACAAATATTGTCTTCTAGACAATATCAACACCCAAATAAAGTCCTCATACAATTATTGATGTACTATTTTACAAAAATAGTGAGGACTGCTAAAACAACTGTCTAGGACCATCACTCTATACCCCGACGGGTTCCTGCTATGTTTTCGCTTCCTGAGAAGAAAAATATAACAAAAAGGAAAAGGGTGAGCTCAACTAGCCCAGTAAATAATATTATGACTAAGATAATATACAACAAATTATCCTTAGTCTTCAACAGGGAAAAATCAGATAGAATATAATCGACAACAAGTTTTAGATCAATAACTATAAAAGAAACAACAATTCATTAGAAAAGTTAAGTAGAGAATGAAATCTACTATCATCTATGAATTTAAAAGTTCATCATCAATATTTTATCCCTGTAACATCAATCAATATACATCTTTGCACTACGTGCCAAAGATATTCATTTGTATCACCAGTTGGTCATGTTCATCTCAACATCTGTTCATCTTTGCACTACGGGCCAAAGATATTCATCAGGTAATCATTCATCTTTGCACTACAGGCCAAAGATATTCATCAAGTACCACCATTAAGGATTGAGGATGATGAAAAATATTTTAGAGAATGAATCCAGTAAGACAGAAAGACAAATATTAGGGATTCGTATTTCGGTTTATCCAAATTTAATAATACTCCATAATAACTAAGTGTGAAGTAGAATTAAAAAATAAAGATCAAAACATGGATACAATCAAAGATAGTAACCATAAAAGACACCTGGGACGAAAAAGAGAAAATTTCATTTTTCAGCGAATAGTGCCGTATTCGTGAATAGTGTCATATACGTGAATAGTGTCGTATACGTGAATAGTAACCCCGACACAAAAGTTCCAAATTTGATTAAAAAGTTCAAACCAATATTTCAGCATAATGATATTGAAGAAAATAATATCATTTAAGAAGAAACTAACATCCCTTACATCAAAGAATCAGTACTTCGGAATGAAAGGTCGGAAGTGATGCTGAATGAAACTTGTACTGAACAACAACTCTCAAATTATCTAAATACTCACAAAATACGCTCGATAATATAGAGAGAGAAAGAGAGAAAACTTATGTTTCTGGTGCGATTTTTAATTCTAACTTAGCCCTCTATTTATAGGAAAATGGTAGCACGCCAAAGCAGACTTGACCTGCTACCTGATGGCTTTACCTAGTATTATTGCCATCCACCACATTTGAAATAAAATTCAGCACATTTATTCACCAACCACAAGTGGGGCCCACTAAATTCTAGAATTTTCTACCAAAATCATTTATAAACCTAATTTCTGAATCAGTCACCTCTTAAAATTCATAATAAATCATACGTTCATTTTTAACGGTTCAAAATTTGTGGACATATACTCAACTTATATATGTATAACATATCCAAAAATCACAACGATCCAACGGTCGGATTAAAAATTATAACTCACGCAATATATCGTAAAAATACTGATTTAATTTTTAATACCTCCATTCTGATAAAAATACGTATAAAACACCTCAACATTAAATCCTTCAATTATAACCACATAAAATAAATAAATCCATCTTTTATATCCATATCAAATAAATATTTCCTTATCATAAAAACTAATAATTAATTATAATATTACAGAATCACAATTATGACAACCAGACCGTTCCCAAGAAAGATGGGGCTTTCCAATAAGAATTTTTCCTTACTGGCACGCAATTAGGTGACCAAACCTCTTCTTAGACAGAACATTCTAGACATTACCAATAATATTATCTAATAATATTATTTAAATAATATGAATTATTGATCTGATAATGGGAAATACTGTGCAGTGATAATTATTGAAACAACAATAATATAAAATATCAACGTAACAATTATTGAATCAATAAAATAAAATATTGAAAAGTAATTACTGTAACAATTATTGAGTAGTGCCTTCTTACGTAAGAATCAATAATTCAAAAATACCGTGCAATACCGTGTGTTACTGTTCAACCACGTGTATTACTGTATTTTAACCACCGATTATTCCAACAGTATTCACGGTAATAACTACGCTGTTATTTATAAAACTCAAACTTGTCATTTTTTTCATCTGACAGTTATTCTGTTATGACGCCCACGAATGTCTGCGCCGTCGTACGAATATTCTCCGACAATAAGAATATTCCACGACCAAACGAATATTCTCTGATAAAATGAATATTTTATAACCACTTACTTATTTTGTAAAATTTACACATTTCACCCATAACCAAAGTATTATATCAAATTAACTCCTTATTATTTCAAGATAATAAATAGAGAAAATTTAATTTTATTCATAATAAGTTGGGGTCTTACAACCTCCCTTCCTTATGAAATTTCATCCTCGAAATTGACATACGTACCTTGTGTTTCAAAAAGGTGAGGGTACCTCGCTTTCATTTCTGATTCTAACTCCCAAGTCAGTTCCTCAATAGTATGGTTCCTTAATAAAATTTTGACTTGTGGTATAACCTTTGTTCGTAGGATATGCTCTTTCCTATCCAATATCTTTATAGGTACCTCCTCGTACGTTAAATCTTCAACTATCTCATCTGGTTCTAACGTAATAATATGGTTTGAGTCTTTCACATATTTACGAAGCATAGATATGTGAAAAAGATTGTGAACACGAGACATGCTTGGAGGTAACGCGAGTCTATAGGCCACATTTCCTACTCGATTAAGAATCTGAAATGGACCAATAAATCATGGATTGAGCTTTCCTCTCTTCCCGAATCTTGTAACTCCCTTCCATGGAGCAATACATAACAATACATGATCTCCAATATTAAACTCCACGTCTTTTTGATGAAGATTAACATAACTCTTTTGTCGATCTTGTGAGGTCTTTATACATTGTCGGATCATTTGAATCTTTTCTGTAGTCATGCGAACTAATTCTGGTCCCAACAACGCTGTTTCACCCACTTCATCCCAACATACTGGAGAGCGACACTTTCATCCATATAAGGCTTCAAATGAAGCCATACCTATACTTGCTTGATAACTATTGTTGTAGGAGAATTCCACCAATGGTAAATACTTATCCCAACTCCCTTTGAAGTCTAGGACACAGAGTCTTAATAGATCTTCAAGAGTTTGAATAGTCCTCTCTGATTGTCCGTCCGTTTGAGGATGGTATGCCGAACTGAATCGTAAATCCGCGCCCATAGCTTTCTGCAAGCTAACCCAAAATCGTGAAGTGAATCTTGGGTCACGATACGAAACTATGGATACTGTCATGCCATGAAATCTCACAATCTCATTTATGTACATACTAGCAAGACGTTCAAGGGAATAAGTCTCACGTATGGGCAAGAAATGAGCCGAATTGGTTAATCTATCAACAATAACCCAAATCACTTCTATACCTTGAGAAACCTTGGGAAGACCCGTAACGAAATCCATAGTAATGTTTTCCCACTTCTATTTAAGAATCTCAAGTGGTTGCAATGGACCCTTTGGCACTTGATGCTCCGCCTTTACACGTTAACAAATTAAACACCTTGAGATAAACTCCGCGATCTCTTTCTTCATATTGCTCCACCAAAATGTATGTCGAAGATCGTGATACATTTTGGTACTCCCAAGATGGATTGCAAATGGTGTGTTGTGTGCCTCTATCATGATTCTGTGCTTCAAGTCAAAATTATTAGTAACGCAAAGTCTGGAGTTGACTCTAAGTATTCATTCTTCATCAATTCTTGCCTCCGTAATAGCACCTTCTTGTACTTTCTTTTTCATACGCATCAACTCCAGGTCTGTAGCTTGAGCAGCTTTAACTTTATCGATTAAAGTCGGTTGTACTCGTATATTTGCCATCATTACGTGGGTACTTGTAGCCTTTAACTCTATCTCCATCCTTTGTAAGTCGTACAAAATGGGCCTTTGTGTTAACAACATTGCACTCGTACCCGCATACGATCTTCTACTCAATGCGTCAGCTACAACGTTTACTTTTCCAGGATGATATTGAATGCTATGGTTGTAATCCTTCAACAGCTCGAGCCAACGTCTTTGCCGCATGTTGAGTTCCTTTTGGGTGAAGAAATATTTGAGGCTTTTATGATCCATATAAATCTCCACTTTCTCCCCATACAGGTAGTGTCTCCAGATTTTTAACGCAAAAACGACTGCTGCCAACTACAGATCATGAGTAGGATAATTCCTCTCATATTCTTTGAGTTGTCGCGAGGCATAGGCTATGACTTTCCCATGTTGCATGAGAACACATCCTAACCCTTTGCCTGAAGCATCGTTGTAGATAACAAATCCATCCGAACCAGATGGTATTGTCAGAACAGGTGCCGAAATGAATCTCCTCTTGAGCTCTTGGAAACTCTTCTCGCATTCCTCGCTCCATATGAATTTTGCATCTTTATGAGTTAGCTGAGTTAACAGAGTAGCGATTCGAGAAAATCCTTGCACGAATCTCCGATAATAACCAGCTAAGCCCAGAAATCTACGCACTTCGGTCGCCGACTTTGGTTGCTCCCAACTTTGGATTGCTTCAATCTTTGTCGGGTCAATAGATACTCCATGTTTTGACACCACGCGCCCAAGGAATGCTACTTCCTTAAGCCAGAACTCGCATTTCTTTAGCTTGGCGTATAGCTTGTTGTCACGAAGTCTTTGAAGTACCAGCTTCAAATGGTGCTCATGATCTTCACGGCTTTTGGAATAGATGAGGATGTCATCAATAAAGACAACAACGAATTAATCTAAATATTCCTTAAATACACGGTTCATCATATCCATGAAAGCAGCAGGAGCATTAGTCAATCCAAAAGACATGACTAAGAATTCATAATGCCCGTACCGAGTTCTGAAGGCAGTCTTTGGAATATCCTCAGTTTTAATCTTCAGCTGATGATATCCAGAACGAAGATCGATCTTTGAAAAGTATTGTGCTCCTTGCAACTGGTCAAACAGGTCATCAATGCGAGGTAGTGGATACCTATTCTTGATGGTGACATGGTTTAATTCTCGGTAGTCAATACAAAGTCGCATACTCCCGTCTTTCTTCTTTATAAATAAAACAGAAGCACCCCAAGGAGATGTACTAGGATGAATGAAATTGATGTCCAACAATTCCTGTAGTTGGACTTTTAACTCCTGAAGTTCAATAGGAGCCATTTGATATGGGGTTTTAGAAATGGGCTTTGTACCAGGTCACTAAAGAATTCAACTTCACGTTCTGGGGGTAGACCGGGATGTTCTTCAGGAAATACGTCAGGAAATTTACTAACAACAGGAATATTATACAAATCTGACGTGACTTTATTCAAATCCATAACATGGGCTAAGAAAGCTTGACATCCGTTTTTTAATAAACGAATAGCTTTTTGACTTGATATGACAGTGATTGATTTTAGTGGTTTAGTTGCTTGAATTCGTACAATAGGATGGTTAGGAATATGAAAACTAACAACCTTTCGAAAATAATCAATTTTGGCATGATGAGTAGTTAACCAATCAATCCCTAAAATCACATCAAAAGCAAGTATCTTTAAAGAGATAAGGTCAACGGGTAATGTGATGGTGCCAACTTGGATCAAACAAGATTTATAAATAGTGGATGTGATGAAAGTTTCTCCTAACGGAGTCTCCACAGATAAATCAAAGTCTAATTTCTCTGGAGTTAAGTTTAAACATTGAGCACAAGCAGGAGAGATAAATGAATGGGTAGCACCGGTATCTAGTAAGGTATAAACTTCGCAAGAATTTATGATTAGCTTACCCTTGATCACCTAGTTCGGGTTTCTCGCGTTTTGGCCAGTCACGACAAACGCCCTTCCTTGAACCACTGACTTTGTTTTGTCTGTAGTCGCCTTTAGTGTCGCCGTCCCAGTTAGACTTGACTTTGCTACCGGATAAAATTGGGCTATGTGACCGTCTTTTCCACAACTGAAACACACCTTGGAAGGCTGTGAACAGTTTGGACTTATGTGTCCCTCCTCTCCGCATCTGTAGCATCTAACTGGCAGTCGTTCTCCTCCCCTAGAATTTGTTGTTGGTGCTGGTGCTGGTCCTGATGTCATTGTTGAATCTCCTCTTTTTGAAATTTCCACTTAACTCACCTCTCCTACTGTCATGGCCACGATGACCACCTGAGTGGTTACCGTTTTTGTCCGTATTCTTCCCTCCTCACTGGTTATCATCGCTCTGATGACTGCTGTCACCGGTATGACCCTAGTTATGGTCCCTCGGTTGAACATACTCATTATCACGCTCTAATAATTGAGCCCTTTTTACAACATCTGAATATAAAGAAAATTTATGAGAGATAAGATATTGTCGAATCTCGGGTTTTAGACCTCTCAGAAACATCCGCGTCATACATTCCTCATTTTCTACCAAATGAGGTACAAACCTAGATAACTCTGTGAACTTCGCCTCGTACTGGGACACCGTCATGTTGTTCTGTTCCAGTCTAATAAACTCTACCTCCTTCATATGACGAATACTTTTAGGAAAATACTTGTCATTGAACAGTTTCTAAATTTTTTCCTAAGACATGTTGAGTGCGGCTGGTTGGGTACGCTTCACAGATTCCCACCAGTAATCTGTCTCACCACGGAACATAAAGGTGGGGAATGGAACCTTCTGTTCCTCCGTGCAACCCAAGACATCGAATATCTTGGTCATTTTCTTAACCTACGTTTCCGCATTAATCGGATCAGGCTTTCCCCAGAAATCTGGTGGTCCCAACTCCTTGAACTGCTTAGCTGTGACAGACCGTGCGTTGCTATCATTTCCACCCGTATTTTGTACACGAGTCTCCCTCATCTGATTTTGCATGAACTGCAAAAAGCTTCTAAACCTCGCATCATTCATCGTTTACTCGGTAGTGTTGTTTACATGAGGAATATTGTTTTCCTGTTGCACATTCTCTTGGTTGGTAATCAAAGGTTGTTCCACAGTCTCATAGACTCCATTGTTAACGTTCTCAGCTGCCATTTTTAAAAATTTCCATAAAATAGGGGTTAATTAAACAAATTAACATATCACATAATATCCCTATATTATGACCGATCAACAAATAAGCTTAGGTAGGACACACTAGCCAATGCTTTACTCATCTCTCCCCTCCTAGTTCTATTCCCCGATCTCTGCCAGAGACCATATCCCTAAGATCTGATACCAACTGTGACACCCCCAAAATAGGTATACATCACCCATTTTGAGTCGCCAAATACATGGTACAGAAAAAACAACTACAACTTTATTAATATAATTGTCGTGCAAAATACGACA
This sequence comes from Panax japonicus, assembly GCA_020205505.1. NCBI lineage: Eukaryota > Viridiplantae > Streptophyta > Magnoliopsida > Apiales > Araliaceae > Panax > Panax japonicus. The sequence continues at coordinate 41,377,502 of CM035098.1, forward strand.
ACACATACTGTGAGTTTAAATACAAATATTGTCTTCTAGACAATATCAACACCCAAATAAAGTCCTCATACAATTATTGATGTACTATTTTACAAAAATAGTGAGGACTGCTAAAACAACTGTCTAGGACCATCACTCTATACCCCGACTGGTTCCTGCTATGTTCTCGCTTCCTGAGAAGAAAAATATAACAAAAAGGAAAAGGGTGAGCTCAACTAGCTCAGTAAAGAATATTATGACTAAGATAATATACAACAAATTATCCTTAGTCTTCAATAGGGAAAAGTCTGATAGAATATATTAGACAACAAGTTTTAGATTAACAACTGCAGCGAAAACAACAATTCATTAGAAGAGTTAAGTAGAGAATGAAATCTACTATCATCTATGAATTTAAAAGTCTATCATTAATATTTTATCCCTGTAACATCAATCAATATACATCTTTCCACTACGGGCCAAAGATATTCATTTATATCACCAGTTGGTCATGTTCATCTCAACACCTGTTCATCTTTGCACTACGGGCCAAAGATATTCATCAGGTAATCATTCATCGTTGCACTACAGGCCAAAGATATTCATCAAGTACCTCCATTAAGGATTGAGGATGATGAAAAATATTTTAGAGAACGAATCCAGTAAGACAGAAGGACAAATATTAGGGATTCGTATTTCGGTTTATCCAAATTCAATAATACTCCATAATAACCAAGTGTGAAGTAGAATTCAAAAATAAAGATCAAAACATGGATACAATCAAAGATAGTAACCATAAAAGACATCTAGGACGAAAAAGAGAAAATTTCATTTTTCTGTGAATAGTGCCGTATTCGTGAATAGTGTCGTATACGTGAATAGTATCGTATATGTGAATAGTAATCCCGACACAAAAGTTCCAAATTTGATTAAAAAGTTCAAACCAATATTTCGGCATAATGATATTTAAGAAAATAATATCATTTAAGAAGAAAATAACATCCCTTACCTCAAAGAATCGATACTTTAGAATGAAAGGTCGGAAGTGATGCTAAATGAAACTTGTACTGAACAACAATTCTCAAAGTATCTAAATACTCACAAAATACGCTCGATAATATAGAGAGAGAAAGAGAGAAAACTTATGTTTCTGGTGCGATTTTTAATTCTAACTTAGCCCTCTATTTATAGAAAAATGGTAGCACGCCAAAGCAGACTTGACCCGCTACCTGATGGCTTTACCTAGTACTATTGTCATCCACCACATTTGAAATAAAATTCAGCATATTTATTCACTAACTACAAGTGGGGCCTACTAAATTCTAGAATTTTCTACCAAAATCATTTATAAACCTAATTTCTGAATCAGTCACCTCTTAAAATTCATAATAAATCATACGTTCATTTTTAACGGTTCAAAATTTGTGAACATATACTCAACTTATATATGTATAACATATCCAAAAATCACAACGATCCAACGGTCGGATTAAAAATTATAACTCACGCAATATATCGTAAAAATACTGATTTAATTTTTAATACCTCCATTCCGATAAAAATACTGATAAAACACCTCAACATTAAATCCTTCAATTATAACCACATAAAATAAATAAATCCATCTTTTATATCCATATCAAATAAATATTTCCTTATCATAAAAACCAATAATTAATTATAATATTACAGAATCACAATTATGACAACCAGACCGTTCCCAGGAAAGAGGGGGCTTTCCAATAAGGATTTATCCTTACTGACGCACAATTAGGTGACCAAACCTCCCCTTAGATAGAACTTTCTAGACATTGCCAATAATGTTATCTAATAATATTATTCAAATAATATGAATTATTGATCTGATAATGGGAAATACTGTGCAGTGACAATTATTGAAACAACAATAATATAAAATATCAACGCAACAATTATTGAATCAATAAAATAAAATATTGAAAAGTAATTACTATAAAAATTATTGAGTAGTGCCTTCTTACGTAAAAATTAATAATTCAAAAATACCGTGCAATATTGTGTGCTACTACGCAACCACGCGTATTACTGTATTTTAACCACCGGTTATTCCAACAGTGTTCACGGTAACAACTACGCCATTATTTATAAAAACTCAAACTCGTCATTTTCTTCATCCAACAGTTATTCTGTTATGAGGCCCACGAATGGCTGCGCCGTCGTACGAATATTCCCTGACAATAAGAATATTCCACGACCAAACGAATATTTCCCGAAAAAATGAATATTTTATAACCACTTGCTTATTTTGTAAAATTTACACATTTTACCCATAACCAAAGTATTATATCAAATTAACTCCTTATTATTTCAAGATAATAAATAGAGAAAATTTAATTTATTCATAATAAGTTGGGGTCTTACATGTATACCTATTTTGGGGGCGTCACACCAACGGTCTAATTTGTAATACCCAAGAATTTTATAAATAATATTAATAATTGTATTAATAAAGGGTTGAGTATTTAATTGAATATAGATATATATTGTTGTAACATGGGATATAGTAATTCAATTAAATTAAGTTAAGTATGTGACAACTATGTGTTATAATGGAATTGATGAAAAGCTTAATTTAAAGCTTATGAGACTTGTCTAGTGTGGCATAATGAAAAACTAAAAAATTTATTAAGTGGATTAATGAAGGAATGATTTAATAATGAGATCGATTGGTATTATTATATTATATTAATGAATAAATAATTTAATAAGGTGGTAGATTAATTTCTATTATTATTAATTATTGGCTACGACTAATATTATGTAATGTGTAGTAATATATATAATAGAGTTGGTACATCCATTTAATATAAAATAAGGTGTGACATTGGTATGTTAATAAATGTTATAAATTTTTTTTATAATAAAAGTATGATGAATTAAATAATTTTACTAAGTTACATAAAGGAGCTAATGTGACATCATGATGTGTGATGGGTTAGTTAGTGGTGTCTTATAAATATATGGTAGAAAATGAATTTAAGTAAATAAAATTAAATATTTATTTCAATATTTATGTGGAATTGGAATAATAAAGTTTTATGGAAAATAATGGGTTGTTAATACACGACTAAATTATATTTTACCCACACAAGATATTATTTTAAGTAAACCCAAATGTACATGGATTATATGATTATGTGTATATATACCCCCAACTTATCACAATGTAATAATATTACCTCATTAAAGTCACATTTGTAAACCCAAAAGAATTTAAAACCTTAGTATTGTTAGTAGCCATTTTGCAAATGTTGAGAATTGGATGGAGTGTCCCATTATGAGTGTCCCATTTCTTCATTCACGTGAACCACCATTGGCCTAGTCTACTTTCCATTCTCAAACTCTAGCAAAATCAAAATGATGGCTAGGGGAGTGGGTTGATGGGAGTAGTTAATCACTATTCCACTAAATTCTTGTTGTCCATTGGCTTCTGTTTTCTTCCATTGGAATCAAATGTTGGGCAATGTCTTAGTATGGGTAAGAAATTCTCTATACATAGCAACCTTCTCTTCTCAAATTCAATTTTCTAGATTGTTGGTTGAGTTAAATTAGAAAGAGTGTTGCTGAGAATTAAGAGAGTATAATCAGAGATTTGAAGGAGTTTTGTTTTAAGATTCAAGCGGTATAATTCCTAAACATGTTTTGAAATTCAAGCATTTATAATTCTTAGAAATTTGCATGAATTAGTTGTTGATTGATATGTGAAATGATGTTAACATGTTAGTAGAGTTTATATGCATGTAAGTGAACAATGTGGTTGATGTATAAGCTTGTTGTGTGAAGAAATTAGAATAAGGGTTGAGTTTTGCTGTCGTAGAGCTCTTCCTGGTGTTGCTCAGGGAGGGCGCAACTGTGCTCAACCGGCAGCTTAATCTGGCGCAGTTATGCTGTGCACCAGTCAAAATTTTTGACTTTTATTGTAATATGATAATTCTAACATGTTAATATGACTTAAACATGTATGAAAATAAGTCTAGCTTGTAGTGTAAGGATCCTTTGCATAGCATGAGTATTCTAGCTTGCATTAGTATGCGTTTTCTAAAGAAAACTTAGAATTTTGAAAGTGAACTTTGATGAAACTTGCAACATCTTATTTTCTGACCTTGTTAACATGTATACGTAGCCTAACTACGCATGACATAAGATTCAAAGTTACTTCGTATATGTTAGATTGCTTTGTCTTTGTGTAAAACAACTTTTAAAGGAAAACTCGAACTTTAGAGAACGAACTTAATAAAAATTGTGTATCTTAGATTCTAACTATATTAGCTTGTGTATATAGTTTAGTTATGCATGAAATGTGATTCAAATTGATATGCATGTGTTAAATTACCTTAGCTTGGGTTAAAATGACTTATGGAGGCAAACTTGGACGTTTTACAAACTAAGTATTATAAACGTTGTGTTGGTCATATTCTGAACTATAGAACATGAATGCTAATACTCTTTATGTCCCTAATACATGACCTATATGTTTGTATAAAGAACTAGATGTAACGTAGGTAATCAAGCATGAATTTAAACGAATTTCCAAGTAATGAGCTAATGTAGCTATGCATATATGATGAGAACATATGAGCATACATATTTCAGGTTGTATAACCTTCTTATATGAATAAATAGTTAATATAGTTGGCTTCACAATTTCATTTGACAATATAATTGTCGGAATTCTAAACTAAGAATACATAATGTGGAAATGTGAACTTGAGATGATCGTAAAAGCATGCAAGACCCTTAAATATATGTATATGCTATGTGTTAATATACATATATAGGATAAGCAAGGAGACAGAACTAGGAGAGCAAAAACTCAACTCTGGTCTGGCCAAGGGACAGTGCAGCTGCGCCGTCCCTAAGCTTAATCACTTTTGGCTGTTATGTCTGATAGTTTTATTTGTTATTTAAAAAATTGTACCATTAGTAAAATCCTATTTTAAGCAATAATATATGATTATTATGATGATTAAAGTGTTCTAACACATAAATGTTTATGTGAAACCAAGAATCTAAAGGTTTTTACAAGTTTTTCTAAATAAGATTTTAAAAGAAAAGTTGATAATTGGGAAATCAAGTGGCTTGATGATGTGATATACGTGGTCTGATTGTATAACTAAGGTAAGATTTAATGTATGCACGTAACGTACGTATCAAGTATATATATTCGACTTGTATAAGTAATGAATATAAATATATACGTAACTATGTTATAATAGGATTTCAAAGTGTTGATAAGCAATAGATTGCTAAACTATGCTTGAGGCAAGTTCTATAACTTCATTTGATTTTCATATTGAATGCAAGTTCCATTACTCTCTTAACTTTTACATATAGTGTAAATCTGAATTGTTGCTCTATCGATTATATTTACATCGAATAAATATCTATTACTATTAAAAAGTTAATTTTATGTCTTGATATTATTACAAGCATTGAACTTATCATTCCGAAATGTATTATAAAAGTTGTCTAAGCCATTTGTTTCAGCTAGAATGATATCATGTATTAGAAAGCTATCCAAACCAATTGACTTGGTGCAGACTCTTATAAATCTATTGAGATGAACAACCCTCACTAAAAGAGAAATTCTATAACTATCTGGGAACTGACGTGCGCACATACAAACATGTAAATGTTATGCATAACGTAGGTTACTTTAGGCTAATCAACTTTTGTACTTGTTTTTATTGGATTTTCAGTAGAATATTGTTAATTCTAGCAGGAGTTCTTAGTCTATAACGACTACTTAGGGTTCATTCTTTTTAAACTTTGAAATGATTAAACCTTTGAATCTTATTGATATTCTTCAGTCCATAGCGACTCTTATTTAGAATAATTGATACTTCTCGTTATTCTTAAACTATCATTTATTATTATACCCTTGAATTTTGAACTTTATACTTGTTCACCCTTTATTGCTATGTCACTTACTGGGAAAATTTGTTACTCATTCTTGATTTCCTAAAAATATTATAGTTAAAGCAAAGCAAGGAAGTACCTCAGGGAAGTACAAGGGCAAGGCTACATAATAGTTTTAGTCCCTTAAGCTAGAAGAATTAATGTTATATTGTATTAAGAAGCAAGTAATCTATGTTTAGATTATTTTTGAACTTGGTCTATGTAATATACTAGTTATGGTTGCGGGACTTTAGGACAAGAATAATTATAATAAATCAATGTAAATTATTCTATTATTCCGTTATATGAGTTATTAGTGTATTATTAGAATGAGATCGTGAAGCACCGAATTCAAGATATTAATGTTTGAATTTGGGGGCGTCACATGATTTCCATTAGGGATTGATGCTGATGCCTTCACATGGGTTGACTCCAATAGTTTGACTTTCATCGAGGATTATCTGTGACGAATTGCACCACCGGGTATTGCCGATGGATTTCATCATTGATTATAAAAGGGGCAAGCTTTTTACTTGTGACCCCGCTGGATTAGATACTTGCTTGACTGATGATCCGGGTGCCACTGACATCCTTGGAGGATGTGGCCTATCCTTTCACTGGCCAGATTTGAACTTCGGTGCAGAGACATCGACTTAAGAGGACTCGGCACAGGTTGACATGTTTGATGATGTAAGTTTCATTTGTTAGACCTTTTGTTAATCGTTGGGCGCCTGTGCCCATTTTCCTGTATTTTTTTCTTTTCCTCTTTTAATATGTATATAGATGATGTTGATGTGAAAACTGATTTACTAGTAGCACATATATATGATGATGCTTAGACATTTATTGCATATTTTCTACTATTGTCCATCATGATGCATGCTTTTTATATCATCATTTTGAATTTAGAAATTATCAGTTAGAACTAACCCCTTTGTGGTCTTGTCATACTATTTTTACCGACGAGATGCTTATTTTTGAGTTGAGGATTCTCTTGGGAATTTTTCTCTTCTTTTGTCGTAACAAGCTTATGTCGTCGTAATTTTTTTCAAGAGTCCTCTCATTTCTTTTGATGAGAAGTTTGGTCCCACCTTAAACTCCTTCCATTTCATTGAATCAAAAAAATGCCCCAACCATTTCGTATGTTGTTATGAGGATTCATATAAGAAACTCGTTTTGTTGACCACGTAAAGACTGAGCAATATACTGGACATCAGGCGAATAACAAAATACGCCAAAAGCTTGACGGCTTGGGCCGTCGAGTATAGATTTGATATAAATATTAGTATGATCTCGTTAATGAGGCATTTAATTTCTTAAAATTGGATGCTCATTAGGTCTGCCACGTAACTCGTATTCGCTTAATTTTTATCTTATCGCTAAAGATCTTAAAATTGAGTATGAAAATGAAATTTTTTTTCTAAGCAAGTTCACTACTAGAAAATCAGCCTATAGCGACGATCGCCGACCGTTGCTATAGGACAAAAGACCGTCGCTAAAGGTTTTAGCGACGGTCGCCGACCGTCGCCATAGAACCCGTCAGTAAAACCTATAGCGACAGTCTTTTGACCTATAGCGACGGTCACCGACCCTAGCTATAGGTCATGGCAAAATCGTGTATTTGCACTTTACTAACGGTCTCTGAGAGTTATTGCTACGGTCATGACCGTAGCTATAGATGTCTATAGCGACGCTCGGTGACCGTCGCTATAGGGATGTGTTTTATAGAACACTATAGCTACAGTCGATGACTGTCGCTATAACCTTTTTATATTTAAAAAAAAATTAATAATGCACATTAATTCAACAAACACAAATACAATATAAAATAAAATATAAAAAATATTATATTCATCATTTAAAATCATTCACACTACAACATTACAATATAAGAAGAGATATTTTACAACATTACAATCATTCACAATACAATCTTTCACAATACAAATGTTCCATCAACCCTCTATATTTCTTCTCAGTATGACCACTGCCGTACTTTCAGTTCCACGTCCATACATAAAAGGAATTTAAACAGTTTCTTAACCATATCATCCAGTTCTGCAACCTTCCTTTGTAAATTGGTCTTGTCAACCTGTAGGAAACATAAAAGGAATTTTAACATAAGACCTTGACAGAAAATTAAGGAAACATTTGACTCACTAGAAGATGAAATAAAATCAAAAAATAAAATAAAATTTAAAGAGGATATAACAAATTCAAAACCTTATTATGAGAGGCAGGAGAGAAAAAAAATTAATTTTCATGGCTTATTCTATATAATCTGAAAATCATGAGAATACTCGAGAAAGCTTGGCACTGTTTCCAAAATACTCTGAAAAAGAAAAATGTAGCTTTAATTAAGTTTTGCAATTGCAGAAGCATTGAAGAAACACTCACCCATAATGGCAATCTGCAAGAAATATATGTATAGCAAAATTCATAAAAGTAAACATCAGCAAGTCTGAAAAAATTTCTGAAAAATAATCTATAATTACATAATTCTTACTGATTGTCCAATCTAAAAGTATAGAAACAAGTTACAAAAAGATGAGTTTACCATGATGTAAACATTGCGGTTTACATGTCTGATGGTCCAACCAATAGATGTAAGAACATATTTACACATATAATATGCCACTTTTCCAAACCAATTCTCTGGCCTCACATCAGCTACTTTCAGTCTCTAGCGAATTGACTTGAGTATAGACTGTATTGACCCAATGAACGAAACTATGAGGGACCCAAGAGCTACAGATCCAAGATTGTACCGCATGAGCCGCCTCATTGAAGAAAATACAGGAAGAAACATAATTTCTTGCTGCATGCAAATTTAATTTCTTCAATCAACACATCATGAAATGTCTGTAATATAAATGAAAGATAAAAAGAGAGCCAGTGCAAATTAAAGTAGTAAACTAAGAGCAAGTAAAGGTTATAAGGAAGTGTTGTGTGGAAGCAATGCGCTAAGCATCTTGGATATGTTAACAATGAAATCTAAACACCTTGTAGACGGCCTTAATGGAATTACAGCAGTGGCAAAATGAGACACAATAGTTACGAGTTGCAAAGTAAACAGTATGAAGGGACATGTTAATCTTGGTAGAATTGGAAATAATTACTGAAAGCATTATTATTCTTACTTGCCTTTAGAACAGATGTTGCAAAAGATCCAGTAAAACTGAATGAACCAACATCATTTAGATTAAAGAGCTCATGTATTGTAGAGGCACCTACCCTTTCAGATAAATGATAGTAAGGGCCATGTTTGCCAATGATTGGGGAGACAACATCCTTTCCAATCCATCCAGCTGAAGGCACGGAAAAATATTACATTCAGCTTCAAAATTCAACACAAGAAATAAAGCATAAGCTACTGCAATGTTTAACCAATGTTACACGTGGAGATATAACACAGTTATCATAGTATAATAGTAAGGATAGTACAGCTGTCCTAGTGCTAGTACAGATAGTACAGATGGATATAGTACAGATGTAATTCTATTCTTTTATCGGTTTTGGTTTAGCCTTCATATATATACAAAATGTACATATAGAAAAATATACAACGAGATATTCTGGTTTGTTTTTCTTTCAATATAATTTTGGATTACAGATCTTATCAATTTGTGCGTCAACAATTTCCATCACTCTATCTGGGAGACCCATCTTAACATATCTATGAAGATTAAAATTTCCCGTAAACAAGTTGCTGGTAGGTCTTTTACCACTAAACATTTCTAGTAACAGGATTCCATAACTATACATATCCCCTTGTGTTGATACCTCGCTACCCATTCCATATTCTGCAATTCAATAAAATCAATAAATATGTAAGATAAGGTAGCGGCTCTCAGGCTAAAAACTTCCTTACACATTCAGTTTTTTGGGACATATATCTTTCTTTGCTAGAGGAACCTAACCTTCTGAGCTCCAACGTGCATTTAGTAATGTAAATGTCACACCCAAAAATACAATATATCTAAGTTGATAAATTGGTAATTACCTGGTGCCACGTACCCAACTGTTCCTCTAATTCCACTCAAACTTGATTGATTATCACTGAATTCACCTTTGGTAGCTGGAAGGAACCTTGACATGCCAAAATCACCCACGTGGGAACATAGGTCATTGTCAAGAAGAACGTTGCTGAGCTTTAAATCACAATGAATGATTGGTGCTTCACACTGATTATGAAGATAATCTAGTGATTAAAATAACATAAGGTTAAATACTTGCTCAAGTGCAACACAACATAATAATTTAACAGGACAAAATTGCCAAATTACAAAAAAATAAACAAAATCCCAGGAACAAAGATTACTAATTTCTTATTAAAATTTAACAAAAAAATGGATTAGCTAGCATATAAAGTAACACCTACAGTTCAAATCATCAACCCACCATTCAATTCAAATTCAGTGGGAAAAAAAAGACAAACTAAATTTAGGCATTATATACATACATAAAGATACTCACTTCTCGTCGAGCTTCTTGGGCTCATCGTCGATATTAGCACGCATCGAATCGAGAATCTTCTGATCTAATTTTAGCACGGAACTCGAGGCTAGGGTTTCGTATAATGGGGCCATATCTGCAACCAAAAATTGCAATTTCAAAAACCCTGAATTCAAAACAGGTGCAAATCAATAAATCAGAACAGACAATTGTGAAAATAATATTGTCAGCTATGAAGGCCGCTAAGACTTCATCACGGAGCCCAACTTTCTCGATATTGTCAACATCGGGCTGAGTTAGCAGGAATAGCTTGTGGGCTAACACTAGATGTGCTTGTTGTTTGCCATCTTCCCCGTCCATGGATGCTTTCTCTCTTAAAGTAGTTTTTCAAGTTTGGCTATGGATTTGTTAGCTTGCAAGAAGGAGAAACAGAGCTAAACCTTGGTCTGGGTGGAGGAGATGTTGCAAGAGCACCATCTCGGCGTGGTGTGGAGAGGAGGAAAATGATTTGGGCGAAAAGTGAAATAATTCGGGGAAAAATGGGTTTTTTTATTAAAAAATCATCTATACTGACGGGCATACGTGACCGTCGCTATATAATACCCTATAACGAGGGTTCCATCCCGACCGTCGCTATATATACCCTATAGCGAGGGTTCCGTCTTGACCGTCACTATAGATCGTCGCTATAGGTCAAATTTCTAGTAGTGGTTGTAAATCACTAACTTCAATGGTAATTTTTTTATTCCTTTGCTTTTAAGGAATTTTTCATTTAACAGGTTATAAAATCGCAAGAAAAATTTTAAGCACCCATGGTCATTGTTCATGAGGAAGATCACATTTGAAATATTTATCTCGCTTTATCGAAGATACTTCGTCTTCTCTTTAGACACCGCTTTTCGTAAAATTAAAATCATATGACATGTGCACTATGAGTGATGCAACCCTTAGCAAGGGTTTCTTTACTATGACTTTTAGATGATCTCATTATGATCTTCCAAAACTTCTGGACTCCAAATTTTCTTTTTTGTCATTTCCTCTCGCTTAACTTGTCTCGTTTTCTTTGGCTATTCAGAGCAACCCATTTAATGAGTTTTGGACCAATGACTCTTAAACCAAACGACTTTAGGACACAAGGTGTAAAGACACCCGTTCGGGTTTAATTACTCGAGTAACAAAGGCCACACTTCAAGATAAGTTAGGCTGTCTACTCTATTTGTTTCTTGCCTGACCCTATATGGGGTCTATTTTCTTAGGCCCCCACGGACTTAATTACTCGAGTAACCCATACCATGATTCGAATCTGTTCTTGCCTTATTCCTCCTCACAATGCTCATTTTCTTAGGCACTAAGTTACCCATGTAGCTAAAGTTGGGCTGGTGACTCCCAAACATAACGTCTTTAGGGCACGGGGTGTGAAGACACCCCTCTAGTTTAATTAATCGAGTAACTCAGGCTAAGATTCGAGATATTAGGTTGGCCGCTACTTACGTTCTATTTTCGTATTAATTTTCATTATTGTCGCCATAGTTTTATACCCCACAACTAAGAGTCAGGGTAATCGCAAAGTGCATACATGCATATGAGGTCGACTCTGCTCTAAAAAGTGCTTTGAACTAGGATGTTGTGCCTAATCAAAAGGTTGAATAGTCTTAATTCTCTAATCGTACCAATGATTTTTACTCCACGGAAGCTTATCAAAATTAAATCAATTAATAACAAGACAAATAAAATTTACTCTTTTAAAACCTTTTTTAAGATTATGATGCAAGATTTATCTATACTTAAAACGTATATCATCACTAATGTATGTAAATGGAGACGAAAAAGAAATAAAAAGATGAAAACGTCGTACCTCATATGTGGATCGCTGTATTTTAAAAAAATTATGATTGGAAAAAACCAAATGATCGTATCGGATTGCCAGTGAAATGATATGAGGGGAGCTCTGATGATGACATACCATGTTGATGGTGTCGACTGATGCATTTTCCTTTTTAGGATGGTCGATAAATTCTCAAGTGTCGAGTTATCGTTGCTTCTAAAATTTCTCTAGTCTTGTTTGTCGTCTATTAAGTTTCTTCGTTGTGTTTAATGAATGAGTTGATAAGATGTCGAGATCGCAAGAGTCTTTTACCTCATGACCCACATGGTGAACAGGTAGTGGGTATGGGCTTTGACGTTTGGATGCCCCAATCATCATTTCTGATTTGTGGGCGCACTTGGCTTTGATGATTTTTTTCTGATTTGACGAAGGTATGGTATTGAGGGTGTCACTCTTTGAAGGTCCTTAGAGGGGCCATCAGATAGTTGCTTGTATCTTTGAGTCAATATTTTTTTGTATCTTCTATATATTTACATTTTTCATTGCCTTGGTTTGTATCTATCCTCGCTGATTATCATGCTTGATATATCGGTGGGTTTTTTTTATTTCATATTATCGTTCTGACTTTGATGATTGATGTCGAGAGGCTTTCAGATTCTACTGAATTGGACCTAAGAGCTTGGCTTGGTTTATGATGTGATGGTTTAACAGGGTTTGGTTAGATCAACAAGGCTTGTTTTGTGGCTTTTATATCAAGGAACAAGTCGTCGGGTATGAGATAGACCTTTATCACGATGGCCACTTACGCACTTCTGTAAGGCAAAAAGGAGATCAAGTATTCTCGAACTTCAGGTGTTGATGATTTGTTGAAGATTCGTATCTTGTGATTGCTAATTGTTGAAGGGGTTTTGTGATTTTTCGTAATTATTAGACTGTGCCATCATCGATTGTGTACGTACTCCTATGAAAAGAGATAAGGTCTTATGTAGTTCACCCAAAGGATATCATAAGATTTTTTGATTTTCTTTGAGAAACCTAAGTTAATACAATAACTTACAGATGAACTTTAAGATAGGTAACATGCCTCGAATTTCTTGTCTCTTGAGGTTCCCAATCTTTTGCTATGAACACTTGCTGACTTGAATTGGATCTGAATTTCCTCATTCCTAGGTATAGCTGTGACGCCCCCAAAATAGGTATACATCACCCATCTTGAGTCGCAGAAAATACACTTCTGAAAACTTCATTTATACACCTATCGTGCAAAATACGACGACATATATACTATGTGTTTCAATACAAATATGTATACCAACTCTGACTCATGTCAAAATTGCACCTTACATAATGGTACAGTTAATAACTATTTTAGAAATTAAAATCTTTGGGAAGTGCTCAAGAAAACCTTCGTACATGGGAGGCCATATGTCTAGGTTATGATAGATATCATATGTCCACAGAATTATCCTTGGTTGACCTAATAGACCCCAAAGAAAAACGAGAAGATTACTATCATGTTCCTTCCAATGGTGAGTCTTCTCTTGATATATAACTATCTCCAATGTCTGCAATTGAGAACTATATTTTATCCAAACTCCAAGATTATATAGGCAGTGCTCGTAAATATACTCAGCAAGTGGATGTGCACAACCTTGTCTTATGATAATACGAGGTTGTATGTCATTAGACATCTTGTATGATAGTGACAAAACACCATTCCAAAGTTGGGTTCACCTCACCCTATTCGGTTCACCAAAATTAAATATCAAATGGTGTATACAATATGACACACTTATCTAAAGTTCTCAATAAAATTATTTCCATACTATTTAGGGAGAACCTCAATAGCTATAGACCACCATTCTATTCCCCTGTTATCCCCGCTCTACCCAGCTACACTCTTATTACCTGAAAGGAATTGTGAAGCAAAAGGATGAGCACAAATAGCCCTGTAAAGAATATCATAACTAAAGATAAATAAATTATCAATAGCCTTCGTCAGTAATAAATCAGAGATTTAGAACATATCGTAAATGATAAAACTTTTCAACCATAGTTAAAGCGGAATGATCAATCCATTAGAAGAGTCAAATAGACCATAAAGTCTATTATTTTCTCCACGTTAAAAGTCTACCAACAATGTTTTATCCTTTTAACATCAATCAACTGAATAACTCATAATCATAATTGTGATTCTAAATCCCTCTTTGCACCCAAGACGGAGATAATTTTCATCACCTATCTTTACCTGAAACATTAAAGATCATGGTTATACTAAATCACAGTTCCTGTTTATAATCATACTTAATAAATTAATCTTTGCACTACGGGTCAAAGATATTCATTAACAGTTCATCTTTGCACTACATGCCAAAGATATTCAACAACAGGTCATCTTTGCACTACAAGCCAAAGATATTCATTAATTCATCTTTGCAGTACAGGCCAAAGATATTAATATCTCAAAGAAATACATAATCATTTCAGAATTTATATAAACCATAATTATAACCGAATAATCATGACTATACCGAATAATCCCTGGTCATAATCATACCAAAAACTGTCCATCAATGCACTACAGGCTACTGAGAACTTTTACCACATCATTTATAATATTACAGGTCATGATTATACCGAATAATCCCTGGTCACAATCATAACAAGTCCATCTATGAACGTAAGCCAAAGATGACATTCATCACAATATAAGCATGAGGATGATGACAATGATATAATAATTCAATAAAACAAGTTCAAGAATAAATTCTAAAGATTTATAAGTTAATTTATCTTGAAATTAATTACGTCCAAATTGTCAACATGATACTGCTTTGTAGAGTAAAATTCAAGAATGCTGAGAAGAATATTTCTATGAAAAGATACCGGATGAAACGCAAATATTCAGGATATTCTACTAATTTCATGGAGAATAGAAGCCAAAAATTCAACCAAATGAGTATCGTAGAATATATGAAACTACAAATGGATTTTCACCCACTATGCGGTAATCCACGTAGACAGATCATTTCCACAATTTAATAAGGAATGAATATGAAGGATCATTCACCATGCATGTGATAATCCACATAGACAGGTTATTCCAACAGAATAAGAAAGAATGGAACCAGGTCTAGCGTAATCCGCACAGACAGGATATTCCAACAGAATAATAAAGAATGGAATAATAGAAGAATTCACCATACATTCGATAGACTGCACAGACATGGTATTTCAACAGAATAATAAAGAATGGAACCAAGTCTAGCGTAATCCACACAGACAAGATATTCCAACAAAATAATAAAGAATGGAATAACAAAGAATTCACCATGCATGCGACATACCACATAGACAGGTTATTCCAACAGAATAATAAAGAATGGAACCAGGTCTAGCGTAATCTGCACAGACATGATATTCCAACTGAATAATAAAGAATGGAATAACAAAAGAATTTCACCATGTATGCGGTACTTCGCATAGACAGGTTATTCTAACATAATAATAAAGAATGGAATAACAGAAGCTCTCTTCATGAATACGAAAGAAATAATACCCCTTACCTTAGAAAGAAACTAAATACTGGAATTACAAAAGAATTTCACCATGTATGCGGTACTTCGCATAGACAGGTTATTCCAACATAATAATAAAGAATGGAATAACAGAAGAATTTTACCATGTATGCGGTACTTCGCATAGATAGGTTATTCTAACATAATAATAAAGAATGGAATAACAGAAGCTCTCTTCATGAATACGAAAGAAATAATACCCCTTATCTTAGAAAGAAACTGGATACTGGAGTAGAGAGGTAGCAGACTTCTCTTCTTCTTTCTCTCTATAATAATTGCTCTATAGCTTTAGTGAATTGGTGAGAAATGAAGGAAGAATGAGCTTCTATTTATAGAAAAATATAGTTTCAATAATTGCACATTTTGGGGCTTAAAATATTACAGTACAATACCTTAAACTTTTTTTCATTTTTAATTTAGTCCTGCAAGTATTATCAAACTTGCACCATCTCCCCTAATAGTAAATAATGTGAATCAATAGTTCAATCATGTGAATAAATAGTTATAATCATATGAATATATGAATTACAGTATAGTACATCCATCCATACCTCCATTTTTAACTTAGTCATGCAAGTATTATCAATCTTGCACCAACTCCCCTAATAGTACAAGAATGTGAATCAATAGTACACACATGTGAACAAATAGTTATAATCATGTGAATTAATATCAATTAATTGCTCATTTATCCTGTTAATTACCCGACTGGTCAGTATAACTTCCAGACATCAATTAATATCGAAATAAATGTCGATTTCCACTAATACTAATAATTCCAACACAATGGAATATCAATTTCATCTTTAATCAACACGAACTTATTCATCATTAATATTATAACTCATAATATTTAACAACCAGGTCGTTCCCAGGAAAGAGGGGGCTTTTCGATAAGAATTTCTCCTTATTGGCCCGCAATTAGATGACCAAACCTCTCCTTGACAGAACTTCTAGACATTGTCAATATTGCAACTTAATAATATGAATAACTTTGTCGTCTCAATTATTGATTTAATAATATATCATATAATGCAGATGATACTGTGATAATAATCAAATCAATAATATGAGAGATATGATAAAGCAATTACTGTAGCAATAATTGAGTATAATTGAATGACTTCTCACGTAAGCATCAATAATCAATACCGTGTGCTACTATGCAACCACGCGTATTATTGTACTTTTACTACTGGTTAGTTTAACAGTTTAACAGTAAAACTTTTGCCGTTATTTTTATAAAAAGATAATTATGTCATTTTCTAACTACGACAATACTTCCGTTGTGGGGTCCACCAATGATTGTGCCGTCGTACGAATATTTCCTGTTAAAACGTATATTCCCCGACCAATCGAATATTATATAACCAATTGCTTACTTTGCAAAATTTGTAAATATTATCCACAACTATAACATTATATCAAATCCACACCATAATATTCAAAAATATATTTCGAGAAAATTATTCTTTATTCATAAAAGTTGGGGTCTTACAACCTCCCCTTCTTATGAAATTTTTTCCTCGAAATTAGGGTACGTACCTAGTATGTCGAAGAGGTGAGGATACCTTGATTTCATTTCAGATTCTAACTCCCAGGTCATTTCCTCAATATCGTGGTTTCTCCACAAAACTTTCACTTGAGGTATAACTTTAGAGCATAGAATATGATCCTTCCTATCCAAGATTTTAACAGGTTCCTCTTCATACGTTAAATCTTCCTCTATCTCGTCTAGTTCTAATTCAATAATGTGGTTCGAGTCTTTCACATATTTATGTAATATAGATATATGGAAAATGTTATGAACACGAGATATACTTGGCGGTAAGGCGAGTCTATAGGCCACAGTTCCTACTCGTTCGAGGATTATAAATGGGCCAATAAATCGAGGATTGAGCTTTCCTCTCTTTCCAAATCTTGTAAAACCTTTCCATGGATCAACACGTAACAACATATGATCTCCAATATTGAATTCCACGTCCTTTCGATGAAGATCAGCATAACTCTTTTGTCGATCTTGTGAGGTTTTTATACGTTGTCAGATCGTTTGAATCTTTTCTGTAGTCATACATTCCAAATTCGGTCCCAACAACATTGCTTCACCCACCTCATCCCAGCATACTGGAGAACGCCACCTTCTTCCATACAATGCCTCAAATGGAGCCATGCCAATACTTGCTTAATAACTATTGTTGTAGGAAAACTCCACCAATGGTAAAAACTTGTACCAACTTCCCTTGAAGTCAAGGACACAGAGTCTTTATAAATCTTCAAGAGTTTGAATAGTCCTTTTCGACTGCCCATCCGTTTGAGGATGATATGCTGAACTAAATCGTAAATCCGTGCCCATAGCTTTTTGTAAACTAACCCAAAATCTTGAAATGAATCTTGGGTCTCGATCAAAAATTATGGATACTGGCATACTATATAATCTTATGATCTCGTTTATGTACATACTAGCAAGACGTTCAAGTGTAAAAGATTCTCGTATCTGTAAGAAATGAGCAGACTTGGTCAATCTATCAACAATTACCCAAATCGCATCTATGCCTTGAGAAACCTTGGGAAGACCAGTAACGAAATCCATGGTATTGTGCTCCTACTTCCATTCTAGAATTTTAAGTGGTTGCAATGGACCTTTTGGCACTTGGTGCTCCACCTTGACTCGTTGACAATTTAGACACCTTGAGATAAACACCGCTATCTATCTCTTCATATTGCTCCACCAAAATGTTTGTCGAAGATCACAATACATTTTGGTACTCTCAGGATGGATTACAAACGGTGTGTTGTACGCCTCCATCATGATTTTACACTTCAAGTCAGAATCGTTAGGAACATAAAGTCTGGAGTTGACTCGAAGTATTCCTTCTTCATCGATTCTTGCTTCTGGAATAGCACCTTCTTGCACTTTCTTCTTCATACGCATCAGCTCCAAGTGTGTAGTTTGAGTAGCTTTAACTTTATCGATTAAAGTCGGTTCCACTCGTATATTCGCCATCATCACATAGGTCCCTGGAGTCTTTAACTCTATTTCCATCCTTTCCAAGTCATACAAAATGGGTCTTTGCATTGACAATATTGCACTCGTACCCGCATATGATCTTCTACTCAATGCGTCAGCTACTACGTTCGCTTTTCCAGGATGGTATGATCATAATCTTTCAACAACTCAAGTCATTGTCATTGCCACATGTTGAGTTCCTTTTGAGTGAAGAAATATTTGAGGCTTTTATGATCCGTATAGATCTCCACCTTCTCTCCATACAGGTAATGCCTCTAAATCTTAAGCGCAAAAACGACTACTGCCATCTCTAGATCATGAGTAGGATAATTCCTCTCATATTCTTTGAGTTATCATGAGGCATAGGCTATGAATTTCCCATGTTGCATGAAAACACATACTAACCCTTTGCCTGAAGCATCACTGTAGATGACAAATCCCTCCGAGCCAGATGGTATTGTCAGAACAGATGCTGAAATGAGTTTCCTCTTGAGTTCTTGAAAACTCTTTTCACATTCCACACTCCAACCGAATTTTGTATCTTTTCGAGTCAGCTGAGTTAATGGAGTAGCGATTTGAGAAAACCCTACTATGAATCTCCGATAATAACCAGCTAAGCCGAGAAAGCTACGTACTTCTGTCACTGACTTAGGTTGCTCCCAGCTTTGAATTGCTTTAATCCTTGCCAGGGTCAACGGATATTCCATGATTTGATATTACGTGCCCAAGGAATGCAACTTCCTCAAGTCAAAACTCGCATTTCTACAACTTGGCATAAAGCTTGTTTTCACGAAGCTTTTGAAGTATCAGCCATAAGTGTTGCTCATGGTCTTCACGGGTTTTGGAGTATATGAGGATGTCATCAATAAAGACGACCACAAAGTGATCCAAATATTCCTTGAATACTCGGTTCATCATGTCCATGAAGGCAGCAGGAGCATTAGTTAATCCAAAAGACATGACTAGGAATTCATAATGCCCGTACCGAGTTCTGAAAGCAATATTTGGAATGTCATCAGTTTTAATCTTCAACTGATGATATCCGGAATGAAGATCAATCTTTGAAAGAATTTGGCTCCTTGCAACTGGTAAAATAGGTCATCAATGCGAGACAACGGGTACCTATTTTTGATGGTGACATGATTCAACTCCCGATAATCAATACAATGCCACATATTTCCATCTTTCTTCTTCACGAATAAAATAGGAGCACCTCAAGGAGACATACTAGGACGAATGAAATCGATGTCTAATAATTCCTGTAGTTGGGTTTTTAACTCCTGAAGTTCAATAGGAGCCATTCGATATGGGACTTTGGAAATGGGTTTTGTACCAGATTCAAGGTCGATACAAAATTCAATTTCACACTCTGGGGGTAGGCCAGGAATTTCTTTAGGGAATACATCAGGAAATTTATTAACAATAGAAATATCATTCAAATCTGACGTATCTTTATTTAAATTCGTGACATGGGCTAAGAAAGCTTGACATCCATTTTCAATAAACGAATAGCTTTATGACTTGATATGACAGTGATTGATTTTAGTGGTTTGGTTGCTTGAATTCACATAATAGGTTGGTTAGGAATATGAAAGCTAACAACCTTACGAAAAAAAATTAATTTTAGCATAATGAGTAGTTAACCAATCAACCCCTAAAATCACATTAAATACAAGTATTTTCAAAGAAATAAGATCGACAGGTAACGTGCGGTTACCGATTTGAATCAAACAAGACTTATAAACTGTGGATGTAATGAAGGTTTCTCCCAACGGAGTTTCAACAGATAAGTCAAAGTCTAATTTCTCCGTAGTCAAATTTAAACGTTGAGCGCAAGTAGGAGAAATAAAGGAATGGGTAGAACCGATATCAAATAAAGTATAAACTTTGCTAGAGTTTATGATTAGCTTACTCGTGATCACCTCGTTCGGATTCCCCACTTTTTGGGAGGTTACAACAAACGCTCTCCCTTGAACTATCGATTTTGTCTTGTCTGGGACACCCTTTGATGCCTCCATCCCAGCTGGACTTGACTTTGGTGCACGACAAAATTAGGCTAGGTGACCTTCTTTTCCACAATTATACCACGTTTTGGACTTCATCGTGCAGTTTGGACTTATGTGTCCTTCCCCTCCACATTTGTAACATACGACCGGTGGTCGTTCTCCTTCCTTAACAATAGGTGCTGGTGCTGACGTCTTTCCATCCTTGTTGAATATCCTCTTCTTGAAATGTTCACTCTTATTTTCATGGCCATGATTACCACCAAAGTGATTATCATTTCTGGCATGTTGATTCCCTCCACGTTTGTTGTCACCGCTTCGATGACTGCTACCACTAGTATTATCAACTTATCGGTTGCTCTCTCTTGGTTGGATTGACTCATTATCGCGCTCTAATAACTGAGCCCTATTCACAACATCTGAATACAAACACAATTTATGAGAAATTAGGTATTGATGTATCTCGAGTTTCAAACCTCTTAGAAACATCCGCGTCATTCTCTCCTCATTATCAACCAAGTGGGACGTAAACCGTGACAACTCGGCAAGCTTAGCTTCGTACTGCGCCACAGTTATATTGGTTTGCTCAAGCTTGATGAACTCTACCTCCTTCATGTGACGAATACTTTCAGGAAAGTACTTGTCATTGAATAGCTCTTGGAACTTGTCCCAAGACATTTTTAGTGCGGCAGGTTGAGTACGTTTTACAGATTCCCACCAGTAATCTGCCTCTGCTCGCAACATGAAGGTGGCAAAGGGAACCTTTTGCTCCTCGGAGCATCCCAAGACATCAAATATCTTATTGATCTGCTTTATCCACGTCTCCGCCTTAAGTGGTTTTGGCTCTCCAAAAAACTCTGGTGGTCCTAGCTCCTTGAACTGCTTAGCGGTGACCATCCGAGAGTTATCAGTGTTTTCACCTGTATTTTGGACAGGAGCCGCTTTCACCTAATGTTGCATGAATTGCATAAAGTCTCTAAACATCCCATCGTTGACCATTTCATCGGTGTTATTGTTTACATGAGGATTATTGTGTTCCTGTTGCACATTATCCTGGGAATTAATTTGTGGTGATTCAACGGTCTCATGTGCTTCATTGTTTATCTCAACATTTTCGGATGTCATTTTCAAATACTTTCACAAAACAAGGGTTAATTAACATATCACATATTATCCCTATACTCTGACCGACCAATTAAATACAAAATAAACTTAGGTAGGTCCTACTAGCGAAGGAATTCTCCGTCTCTCCCCTCCAAGTTCTTGTCTCACATCTCAGCCAGGGATCATATCCCTATGCTTTGATACCAACTGTGACGCCCCCAAAATAGGTATACATCACCCATCTTGAGTCGCCAAATATATGGTACAAAATTCAAATACAACTTAATTATACAACAGTTGTGTAAAATACGACAAAACATAATCTAAGAGTTTTAATAAGAATGTTGTCATCTAGACAATATCCACACTCAATGGAGTCCTCATTACATTTATTGTCACACTATTTAACAGAATAGTGAGGACTACTAATGCTATCATTTGGACTGTCACTCCGTTCCCCGACTAGTCCCGGCTACGTTCTCATTTCCTGAAGAGAACAGTGAAAGAAAGGGTGAGCTCAACTAGCCCAGTAAGAAATATTATGACTAAGATAATGCAGAATAAATTATCATTAGTCTTCAACAATGTTAAACTGATAAAATACAATAGACATCAAGTTTAACTGCAGCGGAATAAGTAATCCATTAGAAGAGTCAAGTAGAGCATGATATTTACTATCTTCTATGATTTAAAATGTTTTCATCAATTTTTATCGCTGAGACTCAACTTAATAAATAAACCACATATTCATTAAATCATCAATGGTCATGACTATACTGAATAATCCCTGGTCATAATCATACCAAAAACTGTCCATTAATGTACTATAGGCTACTGAGGACTTTTACCATAACATTTATAACATTACAGGTCATGATTATACCGAATAATCCCTGGTCACAATCATACCAAGTCCATCTATGCATGTAAGCGAAAGATGATTTTCATCACAATATAAGCACGGGGATGATGACAATGACATAATAATTCAATAAAACAAGTTCAAGAATAAATTTTAAAGATTTATAAGTTAATTTATCTTGAAATCAATTACGTCCAAATTATCACATGATACTGCTTTGTGGAGTAAAATTCAAGAATGCTCAGAAGAATATTTCTATGAAAAGATACCGGATGAAGCACAAATATTCAGAATATTCTACTAATTTCATGGAGAATAGAAGCCAAAAATTCAACCAAATGAGTATCGTAGAATATATAAAACTGCAAATGGATTTTCACCCGCCATGCGGTAATCCACGTAGACAAATCATTTCCACAATTTAATAAGGAATGAATACGAAGGATCATTCACTATGCATGTGATAATCCACATAGAAAGGTTATTCCAACATAATAATAAAGAATGAAACCAGGTCTAGCGTAATCTGCACAAACATGATATTCCAACAGAATAATAAAGAATGGAATAACAGAAGGATTCACCATGCATGTGATAGACTGCACAGACATGTTATTCCCAATAGAATAATAAAAAATGGAACCAGGTCATGCGTAAACGCATGGACAGGATATTCCAACAGAATAATAAAGAATGGAATAACAAAGAATTCACCATGCATGCGATAGACCGCACAGACATGTTATTCCAACGAAATAATAAAGAATGGAACCAGGTCTAGCGTAATTCGCACAGATATGATATTCCAACAGAATAATAAAGAACGGAATAACAGAAGAATTTTACCATGTATGCGGTACTTCGCATAGACATATTATTCCAACATAATAATAAAGAATAGAATAGAATAACAGAAGAATTTCACCATGTATGCGGTACTTCGCATAGACATGTTATTCTTAACATAATAATAAATAATGGAATAACAGAAGCTCTCTTCATGAATACGAAAGAAATAATACCCCTTACCTTAGAAAGAAATTGGATACTGGAGTAGAGAGGTAGCAGACTTCTTTTCTTCTTTCTCTCTATAATTTCTCTCTATAATAATTGCCCTATAGCTTTAGTGAATTGGTGAGAAATGAAGGAAGAATGAGCTTCTATTTATAGGAAAATATAGTTTCGATAATTGCACATTTTGGGGCTCGAAATATTACAGTACAATACCTTCAACTTTTCTTTCATTTTTAATTTAGTCCTACAAGTATTATCAAACTTGCACCACCTCCCCTAATAGTATATAATGTGAATCAATAGTTCAATCATGTAAATGAATAGTTATAATCATGTGAATATACGAATTACATTATAGTACCTCCATCTATACCTCTATTTTTAACTTAGTCATGCAAGTATTATCAATCTTGCACCAACTCCCCTAATAGTACAAGAATGTGAATCAATAGTACACACAAATAAACAAATAGTTATAATTATGTGAATTAATAGTAATTAATTGCTCATTTATCCGGTTAATTACCCGACTTGTCAATATAACTCCCAGACATCAATTAATGTCGAAATAAATGTTGATTTCCACTAACACTAATAATTCCAACACAATGGAATATCAATTTTATCTTTAATCAACACGAACTTATTCATCATTAATATTATAACTCACAATATTTAACAACTAGGTCGTTTCCAGGAAAGAGGAGGCTTTTCGATAAGGATTTCTCCTTATTGGCGCGCAATTAAATGACCAAACCTCTCCTTGACAGAACTTCTAGACATTGTAAATATTACAATTTAATAATATGAATAACTTTGTCGTCTCAATTATTGATTTAATAATATATCATATAATGCAGATGATACTGTCACAATAATAGAATCAATAATATGAGAGATATGATGAAGCAATTACTGTAGCAATAATTGAGTATAATTGAGTGACTTCTCTCGTAATCATCAATAATCAATACCGTGTGCTACTATGCAACCACGTGTATTATTGTACTTTTACTACCGGATAGTTCAACAGTTTAACAGTAAAACTTCCGCCGTTCGTTTTCTAACTACGACAATACTTTCGTTGTGGGGTCCACCAATGATTATGCCGTCGTACGAATATTCCCTGTTAAAATGAATATTCCCCGACCAATCAAATATTATATAACCACGTGTTTACTTTGAAAAATTTGTAAATATTACCCACAACTATAACATTATATCAAATCCACACCATAATATTCAAAAATATATTTTGAGAAAATTATTATTTATTCATAAAAGTTGGGGTCTTACACAGTCAATAACTGTTTTAGAAATTAAAATCTTTGGGAAGTGCTCAAGGAAACCTTCGTACATGGGAGGCAATGCATCTAGGTTATGATAGATGTCATATGTCCACAGAATTATCCTTGGTTGACCCAATAGACCCCAAGCAAAACGAGAAGATTACTATCATGTTCCTTCCAATGGTGAGTCTTCTCTTGATATATAATTATCTCCACTGTCTGCAATTGAGAACTATACTTTAACCAAACTCCAAGATTATATAGGTAGTGCTCGTAGATATACTCAGCAAGTGGATGTTCACAACCTTGTCTTATGATAACACGAGGTTGTATGTCATTAGACATTTTGTATGATAGTGGCAAAACACCCTTCCAAAGTTGGGTTCACCTCACCCTATTTGGTTCACCAAAATTAAATATCAAATGATGTATATAATACGACACACTTATCTTAAGTTCTCAACAAAATTATTTCAATACTATTTAGGGAGAACCTCAACAGCTATAGACCACCTTTCTATTCCTCGGTTATCCATGCTCGACCCAGCTACACTCTTATTACTTGAAAGGAATTGTGAAGCAAAAGGGTGAGCACAAATAGCCCAGTAAAGAATATCATGACTAAAGATAGTTAAATTATCAATAGCCTTCGTCAGTAATAAATCAGAGACTTAGAACATATGGTAGATGATAAAACTTTTCAACCATAGTTGCAGCAGAACGAGCAATCCATTAGAAGAGTCAAATAGACCATAAAGTCTATTATTTTCTCCACGTTAAAAGTCCACCAACAATGTTTTATCCCTATAACATCAATCAACAGTTCCTTTCCACAATAATATGAATAACTCATAATCATAATTGTGATTCTAAATCCCTCTTCGCACTCAGGACGAAGATAATTTTCATCACCTATCTTTACCTGAAACATCAAAGATCATGGTTATACCAAATCACAGTACATGTTTATAATCATACTTAATAAATTCATTTTTGCACTACTGGCCAAAGATATTCATTATCATTTCATCTTTGCACTACAGGCCGAAGACATACAACTGTATTTTAGAAGAGTCAAGTAGAACATGATATCTACTATCTTCTACGAATTTAAAAGTTTATTATCAATATTTTATCGCTGAGACTCAACTTAATAAATAATCCACATCATCGAATAACCCCTGCACTACGGCCAAGGATATTCGTTAATATCACATCCATGAATTATCCATGCACTACGGGCAAGGATATTCATTATTATCACATCCATGAATTAATATTTTATTGCTAAAAGTCAGCTCAATAATTAATCCACATCATCGAATCATCCCTACACTACAGGCCAAGAATATTCGTTAATATGATGACCACGAATTGTCTATGCACTACGGGCCAAAGATAATCGTGTTTTCATCAACAGTCATGATCATGCCATAAAACAATTCATCTTTGCACCCTTGGCCGAAGAGAATCCATGGCCATAATCATACCAAAAACTGTCCATCAATGCACTACGGGCCAATGAGGACTTTTACCACATCATTTATAACATTACGGTAATGATTATACCGAATAATCTCTGGTCATAATCATACCAAGTCCATCTATGCACTATAGGCGACATATTACTTTTATCATAATATAAGCATGCGGATAATGACAATGATATAAAGAATCAATCAAATGAGATAAAGGATAAATATTAAACATTTATAATACAATTTATCCAGCGTTCAATAATAATCAAATGTTATCAATCACTTAATAATCTCATAGTCTAATATCATTAATATTATAACAATATTTTAATCATATCTTAAACTTATAAACAATTTATTTTAATTGTTTAAACTTTACTAATTAATGCATTTAATCGTCCTAAAATGCCAAACTCATAAGATTTCATCATCAATAACCAAAACTCTCATCACAAATCTGCATATACCTTATATAGGATTTCCAAGCCATAAAATTCTATTTTCTAATTTTATTACTTCACATAACATATTTAATTCATTTACTCATAACTAGTTCATTTTCATGAAAAATACCAAATCAGTCCCAAAAATATTTCTTTTCTGGGATTTAGCAGAAAATAGTCTCATATTAAACATATATTTTTCTCAGAATTTTAAAAATTCATTTACTATTTTTTATATGGCCAAAACTTTCGAATATTTAGATATTTTTTATAACTGTACTTTTGTCCAAAAATTCTAAAATTTACACGGTATACTTCTGTTATATACATGTACTCCCAATAAAAATTTTATCAATTTTGGAGTTAACCACAAGGAGTTATAAGGGTTTACTTTTAAAATAGTCTTTTCCGTTAATCACAAGGAGTTATAAGGGTTTACTTTTAAAATAGTCTTTTCCCATAAAATTCATAACTCTTAATTTATACATCCAAAAATTGCCATTTTTGGACACAAAATAGAAAACTCATCAAATTATCATTTTAATTTTTTTTAGAATTTTTGAAGGTCAGAAAAATTACGAAACTGCAAATGGATTTTCTCCCACCATGCGGTAATCCATGTAAACAGATCATTTCAACAGAATAATAAAGAATGGAATAACAGAAGAATTCACTATGCATGCGATAGACCACACATACAAGTTATCCCCAGGTCATGCGTAATCCGCACAGACAGGATGTTCCAACAGAATAATAAAGAATAGAACCCGGTCATGCGTAATCTGCACAGACATGATGTTCCAACAGAATAATAAAGAACGGAATAACAACAAAATTCACCAGGCATGCGATAGACCGCACAAACAGGTTATTCCAACAGAATAATAAAGAATGGAATAACAGAAGAATTTCACCATGTATGCGGTACTTTGCATAGACAGGTTATTCCAACATAATAATAAAGAATGGAATAACAGCCCTTACGAGCATTGAAAGAAAATAACTCTCTTCATGATACGAAAGAATAATACCTCTTACGAGTATTGAAAGAAAATAACTCTCTTCATGAATACGAAAGAATAATACCCCTTATGAGTATTGAAAGAAAATAACTCTTTTCATGAATACGAAAGAATAATACCCCTTACTATAATAATAATATCCCTTACCTTAAAAAGAAAAGTATTCCGACGGGTAGAGCGAGAATATTCTTGAAGAAAATTTATACTGTTTTCTACGCTCAAACCTTTTTAAAACTATAAAGAAATACGCTCAAGATTATAGAAGAAGAATTCTCTGAATTTCTGGTGTGTTTTCAATTCTAACTAAGCATCCTATTTATAGGAGAATGGAAAGGATACTATGCAATAAAATATAATATATTCTATTTTTAATATATATATATATATATATTTTATTTAAAATCTAATAAAACAAATAACTTTATAAAAGTATTCTATTTTATATAAAAAAAATTCTGTTTTATTACATTTATAATAATAATAAAACAAAATTCATCATCATTATTATAATTCACACTATTAACCGACCAGGTCGTTCCTAGGAAAGAAGAGGTTTTCCAATAAGGATTTCTCTCTATTGGCGCGCAATTAGGTGACCAAACCTCTTCTTGATAGAACTTCTAGTCATCGTTAATATTGCAAATAATAATATTAATAACTTTGTTATCTCAATTATTGATTTAATAATATATAAAATATTGACAATAATTGAATCAAATAACGTGAGATACTATGCAACAATTACTGTAGCAATAATTGAACAAAACTGAGTGACTTCTCACGTAAGTATCAATAATCAATAGCGTGTGATACTATGCAATCACGCGTATTACTATACTTTTAACACCGGGTGTTTCAACAGTTAACTGTAAAACTTCCGCCGTTATTTTTATAAAAATATTTTTGTCGTTTTCTCAATCCGACAATAATTCTGTTGTGGGGTCCACCAATGATTGTGCCGTCGTACGAATATTCCCTGACCAATCGAATATAATATAACAACTTGCATACTTTGCAAAATTTATAAATATTACCCACAACTATAACATTATATCAAATCCACACCATAATACTTAAAAAAATATTTTGAGAAAATTAATCTTTATTCACAAAATTTGAGGTCTCACACTGGTCCCCATAAATCACAATGAATAGTTGAAATAGGCTCTTCTCCAATAAAGAAAGTTTACAGCTTTTTCCTAGCTGATAACTAGTATAAACTGTTGATTACTTATTCCATAGACTGACATCTAAGCAATAAATAGAGTTAAGAGATTTTAGCATCTTAGAGTTAGGATTTAATCTTTAATGCCAAATGTCCTGGGAATTTTTATTTGTCCTATCTATTGCCATTGCATTGTTGAGCCCTTTATCTAGTCCATATAGGTCACCCTTCTTGCTCCCCTTTCCTAACACCTTGTGTGTTATCTGATCCTTAACAAAGAATTGATCATCCGTAAATTCTAGTATACACTTATTATCCTTAGCAAGTTGACTTACTAACGGTAGATTCTTCTTTTATTCCGGAACAACTAGAACTTCTTTTAGTTTCAATTTAGAGGAAAACTCTTTCTCTCCAACATGAGAAATACCTAATTGTGTTCCATTTCCAATGAGAATCTTATTTGTGCCAAAGTATGGTGTTATAGTGGAGAGGTTGCCTGCAGTGTGTGCCATGTGTGCACTAGCTCCAGAATCTTTGTAGAGATTGTTGTCAAGGTAGGGCTTCCCTCTTTGTGCAATTAGTGCTTGTGGTACTTCATCTGTAGACTAATAAGAAAAGTCCCACCTGTAGAAGCAATTTATAGCAGTGTGATTATTGCGTCCACAAATTTGGCATTCTTGTGCTCCTGGAGAAAATGAACCTCGTGTGTTGTTTGCAGGCCTAGCATTGAACTGATTGTCATTGAAGTTGTTAAAATTTGGTCCATGATTTCTCCCAAAATTATTGGTTGATCTATAGAAGCTTTGCTATGTAGGTCTAAAACCTCATCTTCACGAGTTAAATTCATTATTAAAACAAAACTGAGATATATTACCTCTTCCAGTTAAATTTTTTTCCTTTAAAATTGTTGCCACAGAATCCTTCTCCTGTGATTCCATTTCGAGCAACAAATGCTAAATTATAATCCACTGTAGCAGGTGTTATTGGAGGAGATATTTCATGTTTTTGTTGCTCCTTTTCTTCTTCTCTCATATCATAAGATCTTAATGCATTGATCAATTGATTGAAAGTTGGATAGGGTGGCTTACCAAGCATCACTGTCCTAAATGTCTTATATTGTGTCCCCAGTCCTTTTGCAAAGTATATCACCTTGATGTCATCTTAATATGTTTGTGTATGGATGTAACTCCATCACAAATTCCCTTGAATTCCTTGATATATTCATCAATGGTTTTTCCTTCAAGCTTAACATTTTGCAGTTGTTGTTTGAGTTAAAATTTCTTATCCTTTGTCGCTTGAAGCAGATGTTCTTCCAAGCTTTCCTAGATATTATTTCCTGTTTCACAACTTCAAATAAAATACATACATTCTTCAGTAATAGTATCGGTGAACCAGTTACACAAAAGGTGTCCTTTTCTTGTTATACAGTAAAGTCTGGATCAACTTCAATCTTACCTTCATCCTTGGATAAAGTTTCCTCTGGTAGCTCTTTTTCAACCAAATAGATTATCTTCATTGTTTGCATAAGTCGTTGCATCTGCCTCTTCCATAGTAGGTAATTATCAAGCTTAAGCTTGACAGTGCAGATATTGATCAAATGATGCAATGAGCTAGCATATAAGGTAAGTGTTATGGTGGCAATGAATACTGTTTTGTAAAAAAGTAATTTAGAGAAAACAATTGATTAGTATCTAGAACCCGAAAGTAGCTTTGATACCATATAAAGAAATAGGAAAACAATATATTTCGGGAAAAATTATTGCTTGTTATTAATCATCTCAGTTACACATATATATAGTATACAACTTCTAATGTGATACAAAGATAAGTATCGTATCAGATTGATCTTATCTCCTTATCTCCAACAACTCAGTTCATATCTAGTTGTTAACTTCCTGCAGTTATACTTCTCTTTATATTAGTTTCATCATAACTAGAACTCTCATTTATCATCTGCTCCATGATTCTCAATAATATATATATTAAAGCATTAGACAAACACGAATCTAAGGAGACCTTACGTATTTACACGAGATACGAACAAAGAGGGGCTAATCACCTCTGAACCAAAGTTGTAAACCTTCCAAGGACTCGTATATTGAAAGTTGCTAGGATAAGATCTATATGTATGAAATTGTATAAACTGAGATTTGTGGTGTTCTGAATCAAGATACAAGCTCTTTCTCTCTCTAGCTCGCAGATTCTCTCTCTCCAAAAGGCTCTCTCTAGATCTGCTGAAATCCTCCCATTTGAATAGGGAAAAAGGGGGACCCGCAGGTCCAATTGAGGCAGTCGCAGATACACCTGCGACTGGCCTGAGGTGGGCCCCGTTTGCTCGCTTTTTGTGTTACGAAGTCAGTTTTTGTGTTATCCACGGAAACAACCATAACTCTCAATTCGGGAAGAGTTAGGAGACATATCATACCATTACGAAAATCTCTTTCTCATAGCTTCGCAATGGTTTATTATTTGTCCAATTCTAAGTTCGAGAATATAGGTAAAAAGGGAAAAAGCATCCCTAGGTAGATGACAGCTAGTCATTCTCCTTGCTTTGTAGACGATTGTTCGTTCCTTTCAATCCGGAATAGTTGGAAGACGTGTCATACCAATCCAGAAATTTATTTTCGAGGGCTACGCAGTGTCATCAATTTTGACCATTTTCGGATCCAAGAAGATGTAGCGAAAAGCAAACGGATATCTTCCGGAGTCAGCGGGACAGTCGACTAGTTTGTCTGCGGATTTAGGATCGCTGTGGTAGTTTCTTATAAATCCATCCTCAGCTCGACGATCCTTACTTGTACATGTTGTTGTCAGGGAAAAATTACACTTTTGCCCTTCCGGGACGTTGTCTCTAGGGTCAAAGTTGTTGTTGATGTCCCTCAGTGTTATCTCCGGGGTTGAAGTTGTTGTTGTTGTCCCACTAAGTTGTCTTTAAAGTTTGAAATGACGCTTTTGTCTCGCTGAAGGTTAATAAAAGAAAACTCGAGTGTCTACAATATTACTATAAAAAATACATCAAAATTCGTAAAACAAAGGCAAGGGTAATATGACACATCTATTTATAAACTAGTTACTCGTTGTCTTGTAACACGTTTAATGGATTTTTAGCTTCGATTTTAATTATAATACAACTAGATGTAATCTAAATTATACAACAATTAGATGGGTAGTTTGCTATCCGGAAAACAAAATAAAAAGATCAACAAGATTGCTATAAAAAAAATCCCAACTTCCCCTTTTTCGCCTAATTGTAAACTATATAAGTTATGAAATCTTCTTTCTAGAGCTAATTTCAATAAATAGAAAACATTCTATACTTCTCACATACAAATCACCAATTAAGTTAAAAAAAAAATAACAAATCTAAAAATTCTCTAAAATTAATTTCATAGTTTCCACCAACATCTTAATAGTTACACATTGGAATGACATTGTTGTTGTATGATTTTGTCCTTAAATTAGATAATTATCCTGTTATATATAGAGGGAGAGAAGTCACACATTATATTCTTTTAAGTAAAAATTAAATTCATGCTAAATAATCACATAATTGTAAATGTCAACTTGTACAAGCTATCAGTTTACTTGGTTTTTTTTTAAGAAGTTTAATTTATTAAATTATTATCAGTACACGAATTATACTCTAACAGCACCTGCACTACACAACTAATCCGGACTTAATAGATGAGAACTAATGTAAATTTTTTGCACCTGCACAACACAACTAATCCGGACTCTAATTGAATTTTGGGTTAGGAGAAAGAGAATTAATGTAAATCACTCATTTATGATGTGACAGTTTAATTATCTAGCCAAGTAAGATATGATATATAGCTGATGTTAAATTAGTCCATGCAAAAAATTATTTAGTTGACTTGTTTATTTTTCCCAAACTTTTAAGGACAATCTTTTATTACTTGAGTCATCTTCTTAAAGACGAGTTAAATCTATTTTTGCCAGTGTACTTGATCTCAATTTAAAAATAAATCACTGGGTTGAAAAAACATTTCAGTCAACTTATTGAACTAATATTTTTTACAAAAAATTGAATTTCCGTCTATGAGCATTAAATGTTAATAATAAAATCTATGTGACGCCATGTTGGATGCTTACATGGATAATCAACATATTAAAAAAGACAATAAATTTATATAAAAAAGTCTCAATTCATGTCCCATTATAAATGATAACCTAAAACCCACCAATAACTTAACTCAAAAATTTAAAAACAAAGCAACTTGAAATAAAAATAAAATTAAATGACACAATCATCAGTTTCTTCACTGATGAGTGAGAAATATATCCATGAATCGTATGTTTTTGGACTTGGTTTTATGCTTGCTTTAAGTAAGTTTAGTGCATTTTATTTATTTTTCATGTTATTTTGTAGGAATGGGCAAAGGAAGGGCAAATTGGATAATTTTGGAAAAGCAGTGGTAGTTTCGTAAATAAGCGGAAGTTGAATGATGAGACATTCATTTTGTGAAGGATTTGAATGTTGGGCCATTAGGAGACAAAAAGTGGACGGAAATTCTTTCCAGTTGGGTCAAGAATTTATGACTTCTACTAGAATTTGGAGACTTTAAGCCTAATTGTGAGAGGGAAAATTTTAAGTATAAAAAGATAAGTAGCTTCAAACAAAAGATACACAGAGATTGAAGGAGGATTCTGGAGATTGGAACTTGGAGATTCGAAGAAGCACACAAGGAGACGAAGACGTAGACTTGAAGATTAAAGAAAATTCTACTAAGTTCTTCTTTATTTCTTCTTCTCTTAGTTTTGTAATTCTAAGATGATATTTTATTTGGGATTTTTGGTTTTAATTTTCAGCATGAACTAAATTTACAATTAAGACTACACTTAAATCTTTTATGCTTATGAATTAATTATCTATTGGAATCCAATTATTTATTCAAATTGAGTTATGTATTGATTAAGTGTCTGGCCAACAATTAGCGTGATACACTAAATGAATTCGCGAGATGAAATTTAGAGTTAGATCTGAATGTGATAACATGCATTCTTAATTATTTGCATGAGATGAATAATTAGGGTTGTGAATTGAATAAGGGTATCTCTTTTCACTACATGTAACTCTTGGGAATTAATACTTAATGAATTTGATTCTTTTGTTTTGCATAGAGATATCACAAGATTAATTGAATTGAATATTTTTATTTGATCCTTGGGAAAGGGCTTATAAATAATCATGAATTTTTGTTACCAACCCATTTGTTTTAATAATTTGATGAATTGGACAATTGTTTTATAGTACATAATTGGGGATATTGTAGTCTTAAGCTTTTATTATCTGAAATCAAATCTTTGCGCAAAATTTATTCTTAGTTTAATATAAGTTATTTTCAATCAATAGTCACAAATTTTGTTAGTTTAAATAAAATTGGATTGATATAAAACTAGTAGTTGGAGTTTATTAAATAGAGGTTCATGTGGGTTTGATATTTTCTTATCACTTTATTATTTGTTGATCGTGTATACTTGCATGTAATTGTCTCTAACAAAAATCGGACAACATTCACGACAAATCCAAATCCAAATCTGATTCCAGTAGTCAGAAGTAGCCGAAATCCAAATCTAATTCATCATCTTCTTCACTACAAATCTAAAATAATTCAAAACCAAAAATCTGAAACTCATCCAAATCAAAGAAACTAAGTTCTAAATCATCTTCTTCACCTCAAGACTTAAACTCCAATAACCCAGATCCAAAGAAACCTAAATTCAAATCAGAAAAAAGGCAATCGAAGAAAAGAATGAAAACCGATCCATTTAAAAATAGTTCTATTTTATTTTATAATATTTAAAAATAGATATTTTAAGTCAAATTAGACTAAAAAAAATGAAAATCCAAACCAAAAGCAAAGCATTCTATCATCGAACTTCGGAGACCAATTGTCCTTGTTGTCGCTGGGAAAAACATGATGAAACCTACAAGATCCGTTTCAAGAAGATAAATTAATTAAGAACCACTTTAATTCGTTTTGCAACTCAATTGGTACTGTAAGACCCCAACTTTTACGAATAAAGATTAATTTTTCTCAAAATATATTTTTGAATATTATGGTGTGGATTTGATATAATGTTATAGTTGTGGGTAATATTTACAAATTTTGCAAAGTAAGCAAGTGGTTATAAAATATTAGATTGGTCGGAAAATATTCGTTTTAACAAGGAATATTCGTACGATGGCACAATCATTGGTGGACCCCACAACAGAAGTATTGTCGGAGTTAGAAAATGACAGAAATATCTTTTATAAAAATAACGACGAAAGTTTTACCGTTAAACTGTTAAACTACCCGATAGTAAAAGTACAGTAATACGCGTGGTTACATAGTAGCACACGGTATTGATTATTGATGCTTACGTGAGAAGTCACTAAATTATACTCAATTATTGCTACAGTAATTGCTGCATAATATCTCTCATATTATTGATTCAATTATTGTCATAGTATCATCTGCATAATATTTTATATTTTTAAATCAATAATTAAGATGACAAAGTTATTCATATTATTATTTGCAATATTGATGATGTCTAGAAAGTTTTGTCGAGGAAAGGAGTTTGGTCACCTAATTGCGCGCCAATAGGGAGAAATTCTTATCGGAAAGCCCCCTCTTTTCTGTGAATGATCTGGTTGTTAAATATTATGAGTTATAATATTAATGATGAATAAGTTCGTGTTAATTAAAGATGAAATTGATATTTCCATTGTGTTGGGATTATTAGTGTTAATGAAAATTGACATTTATTTCGATAATAATTTATTTCTAGAGGTTATATTGGTCAATCGAATAATTAATCGGATAAATGAGATTAATTGCTATCAATTCACATGCTTATAACTATTTGTTCATATGTAAATACTATTGATTCACATGCATGTACTATTAGGGGAGGTGGTGCAAGATTGATAATACTTGCATGACTAAATTAAAAATAGAGGTATAGATGAAGGTACTATACTGTAACTATTTTTTTCACATGTATAGAACTATTGATTCACATGAATATACTATTGATTCACATGCATGTACTATTAGGGGAGGTGGTGCAAGTTTGATAATACTTGCATGACTAAATTAAAAATAAAGGAAAAGATGAAGGTATTATATTGTAATATTTCGTGTGACGCGCCCAAAATAGGTATACATCACCCATTCTGAGTCGCCAAATAAATGGTACAGAATTCAAATACAACTTAATTATACAACTGTCGTGTAAAGTACGACAAAATATAAGTTGGGAGTTTTAACACGAATATTGTCTTCTAGACAATATCCAAACTCAAATTCAATATTATTACATTTATTTTCACACTATTTAACAATATAGTGAGGACTACTAATACAAACATCTGGACCGTTACTCCGTTTTCCGACTAGTCCCATCTATATTCTCATTTTCTGAAGAGAATAATGAAAGAAAAGGGTGAGCTCAACTAGCCCAGTAAGAAATATTATGACTAAGATAATGCAGAATATATTATTCTTAGCCTTCAACAGTATAAAAACTGATAGAATATAATAAACAACAAGTTTTAGATCAACAACTGCAGCGGAATAAGCAATCCATTAGAAGAGTCAAGTAGAGCATGATATCTACTATCTTCTATGATTTAAAAAGTTTATCATCAATTTTATCGCTGATACTAAGCCTAATAAATAATCCACATCACTAAATTATCCATGCACTACGAGCCAAGGATATTCATTAATATCACGACCACGAATTATCCATGCACCACGGGCCAAGGATGTTCGTGTTTTTATCAACGGTCATGATCACGCCATAAAATAATTCATCTTTGCACCCTTGGCCGAAGAGAACCCATGGTCATGATCATACCAAAAACTGTCCATCAATGCACTACAGACCAATGAGAACTTTTACTACATCATCTATAACATTACGGTCATGATTATACCGAATAATCCCTGGTCATAATCATACCAAGTTCATCTATGCACTACGGCCACATATGACTTTCATCATAATATAAGCATGAGGATGATGACAATGATATAAGAATTCAATTAAATGAAAGCAAAGGATAAATTTATAAAGATTTATAATTTAATTTATCCAGAATTCAATAACGTCCAAATTATCAACATGATACTGCTTTATGGAGTAAAATTCAAGAATAATATTGTATCAAAAATGATTTAGACCAAAAAGAAATCAATTTTTGTCATGAATAGTACCCCGAGTGAATAGTAACTAAGTGAATAGTAACTCGTGGATAGTACTTCGGGAATAGTAACCCCGTGAATAGTACTTCAGCATGAAAAAGGTAAAACTTATCAAAAATGCTCAGAATAATATTTTCATGAAAAGATACTGGATGAAGCGCAAATATCAAGGATATTCTACTAATTTCATGGAGTATAGAAGCCAAAACTTGAACAAAATGAGTGTAGAATTCAAAATCTGAAACGAAATAATATTACTTACATACTACAGAGTATGAAAGCAAATATTATTTCATATGAATACTGAACAAAAATAATATCCTTTACGACTGTTGAACGAAAATAATATTCCTTATGAATATTAAAAAAATATAATATTCCTTACAGATATTAAATAAAGATAATATTTCTTGCGAATATTGAACGAAATAAAATTTCTTACGAATACGAAAAATAATATCGTAAGCGAATATGAAATAAATAATACCCCTTACCTAAAAAAGAAGAGTATTCCGATTGGTATAGCGGGGATATTCTTGAAGAAAACTTTCACTATTTTCTACACTCAAGGCTTCCTTAAACTCTAAAGAAATACGCTCAATATTATAGAAGAAGAATTCTCTGATCCTGGTGTGATTTTCAATTCTAACTGAGCATCCTATTTATAGGAGAATGAAAATGATACTATTTGAATGCACAGTGCACAAAGGTTCACGGGAGAAATCTGAATTCACGGACGAACTTTTAAAAAATTTTAATTTTACTACGCAAACACTATGCAGACAATATGCAAATACTATACATAATAAAATATAATATATTCTATTTTTCATAAAAAAATAAAACTAATAAAATATATTATATATATAACATGCCTTTTTCTTTTCTTACTTCCCGTGACCATTTCATTTCCTTCCCCCCATTTTTTTTTCAGTGGGCCCCACATGTGGCCCCCACCTTTATTATACCGAATAACTTTCTACCGATTATTTTAAAAAAATGGGTAAATGGGGGTCCATATAATAAACAAAATTTACGACAAATACTTCATAAAAATCTCCTCAACATTTATTCATCATTATTATAACTCACAATATTAACAATCAGATCGTTCCCAAGAAAGAGGGGGCTTTCCGATAAGGATTTCTTCCTATTGGTGTGCAATTAGGTGACCAAACCCCTTTTCTCGACAGAACTTTCTAGACATTGTTAATTATGCAAATAATAATATGAATAACTCGTCATCTCAATTATTAATTTAATAATATAAAATATTGACAATAATTGAATCAAATAACGTGATATACTATACAATAATTACTGTAGCAATAATTAAATAAAATTGAGTGACTTCTCACGTAAGCATCAATAATCAATACCGTGTGCTACTATGCAACCACGCGTATTACTGTACTTTTACCACCGAGTATTTCAACAGTTTAACGCTAAAACTTTCGCCGTTATTTTTATAAAAAGATATTTATGTCGTTTTCTAACTCCGACAATAATTCTGTTGTGGGGTCCACCAATGATTGCGCCGTCATACGAATATTCCCTGTTAAAACGAATATTCCCCGACCAATCAAATATTTTATAACAACTTGCTTACTTTGTAAAATTTATAAATATTACTCACTCCTATAACATTATATCAAATCCACACCATAATATTCAAAAAAATATTTCGAGAAAATTAAATCTTTATTCATAAAATTTGGGGTCTTACATTTCTAGCCCCAAAACGTGCAATTAGCGAAACTATATTTTCTTATAAATAGAAGCTCATTCTTCTTTCATTCTCACCAATTCACTAAGACTCACAATAGCAATTATAGAGAGAGAAGTTATAGAGAGAAAGAAGAAGAGTATTCTACTACTTCAATATTACAGTATACAGTCTTCTTCTAAGGTAAGAGATATTATTTTTTTAGTATTCGTAAGAAATAATATTTTCTTCCATACTCTATAGTATATAAATAATACTCCCTCCGTCCCAGGATAAAAGTCCTAGTTGACTTTTTGTGCATATTAAGAAAGAGGATAAAATGAAAAAATTATCCATATTTAAATTCTCATTTAATTGCATAGTTTTCTGCACATTACTAGTGATGCTTCATAAATACGCATAGAGAATAAAAATATAACAATTAATAATAAGAGTATTATAGGCAAATTATTGTAAAAAATAGATCATTTAAGGTAAGTAGACATTTAACTTGGGACTACCTGAAATAGTAATAAAGACTTTTATCCTGGGACGGAGGGGGTATTATTTTGTTTTATATTCCTAATTCTACACTCATTCTGTTAAAGTATTGCTTCTATACTCCGTGAAATTAGTAAAATATCCTTGAAATTTGCGCTTCATCCAGTATCGTTCCGCAAGGATATTTTTTGAACATTCTTGTTAAATGTTAAGCTTTTTCATGTCGGAGTACTGTTCACGAGATACTATTCATAAAGTACTATTCACAAAGTACTATTTATGGGTTACTATTCACAAAGTACTATTCACGGGGTAGTATTCACAGAGTAATATTCATGAAGTACTATTCACGAGTTACTATTCACTCGAGTACTATTTATCTGGGGTACTATTCATGACAAAAATTGATTTCTTTTCTGTCCAAATCATTTTTGAAACAATATTATTCTTGAATTTTACTCCACAAAGCAGTATCATGTCGACAATTTGGACATTATTCAATTCAGGATAAATTAAATTATAAATCTTTAAAAATTTATCATTTTCTTTCTTTTAATTGAATTCTTATATCATTGTCATCATCCTCATGCTTATATTATGATAAAAGTCATATATGGATTACATGCATATATGGACTGTTGATTGGTATGATTATGACCAGAGATTATTCGGTATAATCATGACCGTAATGTTACAAATGATGTGGTAAAAGTCCTCATTGGCCCATAGTGCATTGATGGAAAGTGGTTGACATGATCATGACCATTGGTGAAAACACGAATATCCTTGGCCCATAGTGCATGAATAATTCGTGGATAATTTAGTGATGTGGATTATTTATTAAACAGAGTCTCAACGATAAAATTGATGATAAACTTTTTAACTCATAGAAGATAGTAGATATCATGCTCTACTTGACTCTTCTAATGGATTTCTTGTTCCGCTACAGTTAAACTTGATGTTTATTATATTTTATCAGTTTAACACTGTTGAAGGCTAACGATAATTTATTCTGCATTATCTTAGTCATAATATTTCTTACTGGGCTAGTTGAGCTCACCCTTTTGCTTTCATTGTTCTCTTCAGGAAATGAGAACGTAGCTGGGACTAGTCGGGGAACGGAGTGATGGTCCGAGATGTTGTCATAGTAGCTTTCACTATTCTATGAAATAGTGTTATAATAATTGTAATGAGAACTTCATTTGAGTTTGGATATTGTCTAGAAGATAATATTCGTGTAAAAACTCTAAGCTCATGTTGTATAATTAAGTTTGTATTTGTATTTTGTACCATGTATTTGGCGACTCAGAATGAGTGATGTATACCTATTTTTGGGGTGTCACAATTGGTATCAAAGCTTAGGGATATGATTCCTAGTTGAGATGTGAGACTAGAACTAGGAGGGGAGAGACGGGTAATTCCTTCGCTAGTATGACATACCTAAGTTTATTTGTTATTTAATTGGTTGGTCAGAGTATAGGGATAATATGTGATATGTCAATTAACCTTTGTTTTGTGGCAGTGTTTGAAAATGGCATCTAAAAATGTTGAGATAAGCAATGAAGCACATGAGACCATTGAGTCACCAACAATCAATACCCAGGATAATGTGCATCCG
The DNA here is from genome assembly GCA_020205505.1 of Panax japonicus. Lineage (NCBI taxonomy): Eukaryota > Viridiplantae > Streptophyta > Magnoliopsida > Apiales > Araliaceae > Panax > Panax japonicus. Next base: position 41,418,706 of record CM035098.1, read on the forward strand.
AAAGGCAATAATCCTCAGGTAAATAACAACACCGACCGGATGATGAACGATGGGATGTTCAGAGGCTTTATGGAATTCATAAAACATCAGGCGAGAGAGACTCCTATTTAAAATGCAGGTGGAAACACTGGAAACTCTCAGATGGTCACTGCTAAGCAGTTCAAGGAGCTGAGACCACCAAAGTTTTTGGGAGAGCCAAAACCATTTAAAGCGGAGACGTGGATAAAGAAGATCACCAAGATATTTGATGTCTTGGGATGCTCTTTGGAGAAAAAGGTTCCCTTTGCCATCTTCATGTTGAGAGGAGAGGCGGATTACTAGTGGAAATAAGTAAAACGTACTCAGCCTGCGGCACTCAAAATGTCTTGGGAAAAGTTCTAAGAACTATTCAACGACAAGTACTTTCCCGAAAGTATTCGTCACATGAACGAAGTGGAGTTCATCAAGCTGGAACAAAACAATATGACCGTGTCGCAATAAGAAGCTAAGTTTTTCGAGTTGTCCTGGTTTGGGTCCCACTTTGTTGATAATGAGGAGAAAATGACGCGGATGTTTCTAAGAGGTTTAAAACCCGAGATACGCCAATATCTCATTTCTCACAAACTTTTCTTGTATTCAGATGTTGTTAATAGGGATCAGTTATCGGAGCGCGATAATGAGTCAACCCAACTAAAAGAGAGCAGCCAAAAAATGATAATCCCAGTGGTAGCAGTCATCGAAGCGGTGACAACAAACGTGGAAGGAATCATTATGCTAGAAATGGTAACCACTTCAATGGTAATCATGGCCAAGATAATATAAATGAAAATTTTAAGAAGAGAAGGTTCATCAATGATGGAAAGAAGTCAGCACCAACACCCGTTGTTAAAGAAGGAGAACGACCACCGATTGTATGCTTCAAATGCAGAAGGGAGGGACATATTAGTCCAAATTGCGTGATACAGTCCAAATCGTGTTACAATTGTGGAAGAGAAGGTCACCTAACCCAATTTTGTCGTGAAGCGAAGATAAGTCCAGCTGGGACGGAGGCACCAAAGGCCGCCCCAGAGAAGTCAAAGCCGGTAATTCAAGGGAGAGCGTTTGTTGTGACCTCTCAAAAAGTAAGGAACCCGAACGAGGTCATCACGAGTAAGCTAATCATAAACTCTAGCGAAGTCTATACCTTATTTGATACCAGTTCTACCCATTCTTTTATTTCTCCTACTTGCGCTCAACGTTTAAATTTAACTCTGGAGAAATTAGACTTTGACTTATCTGTTGAAACTCCATTGGAAGAAACCTTCATTACATCCACTGTTTATAAGTCTAGTTTGATTCAAATCAGAAACCGCACGTTACCTGATGATTTATCTCTTTGAAAATACTTGCATTTAATGTTATTTTAGGGATTTATTGGTTGAACACTCATCATGCTAAAATTAATTGTTTTTGTAAGGTTGTTAGCTTTTATATTCCTAACAAACCTATTATGTGAATTCAAGCAACCAAACCACTAAAGTCAATCACAGTCATATCAAGCCATAAAGCTATTCGTTTATTGAAAAATGGATGTCAAGCTTTCTTAGCCCATGTCACAGATTTAAACAAAAATACATAAGATTTGAATGAAATTTCTATTGTTAATAAATTTCCTGACGTATTCCCTGAAGAACTTCATGGCCTACCCCCAGAGCGTGAAATCAAATTTTGTATCGACCTTGAACTCGGTACAAAACCCATTTCTAAAGCCCCATATCGAATGGCTCCTATTGAACTTCAGGAGTTAAAAACCCAACTAAAGAAATTGTTAGACATCGGTTTCATTCTTCCTAGTACGTCTCCTTGGGGTGCTCCTATTCTATTCGTAATGCAGAAAGACGGAAGTATGTGACTTTGTATTGACTATCGAAAGTTGAATCATATCACTATCAAAAATAGGTATCTGTTACCTCGCATTGATAACCTATTTGACCAGTTGCAAGGTGCCAAATTATTTTCAAAGATCGATCTTCATTCCGGATATCATCAGTTAAAGATTAAAACGGATGACATCCCAAAAACTGCTTTCAGAACTCGGTACGGACATTACGAATTCCTAGTCATGTCTTTTGGATTAACTAATGCTCATGCTGCCTTCATGGATATAATGAATCGAGTATTCAAGGAATATTTGAATCATTTTGTTGTTGTCTTTATTGATGACATCCTCATTTACTCCAAAAGCCGTGAAGATTATGAGCAACACTTGAAGCTAATACTCCAAAAACTTCATGAAAATAAGCTTTATGCCAAGTTCAAGAAGTGCAGTTTTTGGCTTGAGGAAGTAGCATTCCTTGGGCACGTGATATCAAATCATGGAATATCTGTTGACCCGAAAAAGATTGAAGCAATTCAAAGCTGGGAGCAACCTAAGACAGGGACCGAAGTACGTAGCTTTCTCGGCTTAGCTGGTTATTATCGGAGATTTGTGGAAGGATTTTCTCGAATCGCAACTCTATTAACTCAGCTGACTCGAAAAGGTACAAAATTCGGTTGGAGCGAGGAATGTGAGAAGAGTTTTCAAGAACTCAAGAGGAGGCTTATTTCAGCACCTGTTCTGACAATACCATCTGGTTTGGAGGGATTTGTCAATTACAGCGATGCTTCAGGCATAGGGTTAGGATGTGTTCTCATGCAACATGAAAAAGTCATAGCCTATGCCTCACGACAACTCAAAAAATATGAGAGGAATTATCCTACTCATGATCTAGAGTTGGTAGTAGTCGTTTTTGCGCTTAAAATCTGGAGGCATTACCTGTATGGGGAGAAAGTGGAGATCTATACGGATCATAAAAGCCTCAAATATTTCTTCACCTAAAAGGAACTTAACATGCGGCAACGACGTTGGCTCGAGCTGTTGAAAGATTACGATCATACCATTCAATACCGTCTTGGAAAAATGAACGTGGTAGCAGACGTATTAAGTAGAAGATCATATGCGGGTACGAGTACGATATTGTCAACGTAAAGGCCCATTTTGTGTGACTTACAAAGGATGGAGATAGAGTTAAAGACTCCAGGGACCCACGTGATGATGGCAAATATACGAGTAGAACTGACTTTAATCAATAAAATTAAAGCTGCTCAAGCTAAAGACCTAAAGCTGATGCGTATGAGGAAGAAAGTACAAGAAGGTGTTATTCCAGAAGCAAGAATCGATGAAGAAGGAATACTTCGAGTCAACTCCAGACTTTGTGTTCATAATGACCTTGATTTAAAGTATAAAATTATGATGGAGGTGCACAACACACCGTTTGCAATCCATCTTGGGAGTACCAAAATGTATCGTGATCTTCAACATACATTTTGGTGGAAAAATATGAAGAGAGAGATCGCAGAGTTTATCTCAAGGTGTTTAACTTGTCAACGAGTCAAGACAGAGCATCAAGTGCCAAAAGGTTCATTGCAACCACTTGAAATTCCAGAATGGAAGTGGGATCACATTACCATGGATTTTGTTACTGGCCTTCCCAAGGTTTCTCAAGGCATAGATGCGATTTGGGTCATTGTTGATAGATTGACCAAGTCTGCTCATTTCTTACCTATATGAGAAACTTATTCACTTGAACGTCTTGCTCGAATGTACATAAACAAGATTGTAAGACTGCATGTTATGCCAGTATCCATTGTTTTTTATTGAGACCCAAGATTCACTTCACGATTTTGGGTTAGTTTGTAGAAAGCTATAGGCACGTATTTACGATTTAGTTCGGCATATCATCATCAGATGGACGAGCAGTCGGAGAGAACTATTCAAACTCTAGAGGATCTATTAAAACTTTGTGCCTTGACTTCAAAGGAAGTTGGGACAAGTTCTTGCCATTAGTGGAATTCTCTTACAATAATAGTTATCAAGCAAGTATTGGTATGGCTCCATTCGAAGCGTTGTATGGAAAAAAGTGTCGTTCTCTAGTATGTTGGGATTAGGTGGGTGAAGCAATGTTGTTGGGACCGGAGTTGGTACGTATGACTATTGAAAACATTTAAATGATCCGACAACGTATAAAAATCTCACAAGATCGACAAAAGACTTATGTTGATCTTCATTGAAAGTACGAGGAATTCATTGTTGGTGATCATGTGTTGTTACGTGTGGCTCCATGGAAAGGAGTTAGAAGATTTAGAAAGATAGGAAAGCTCAATCCTCGATTTATTGGGCCATTCAAAATCCTCGATTGAGTAGGAACTGTGGCCTATAGACTCGCCTTACCACCAAGTATGTCTCGTGTTCATAACGTTTTTCACATATCTATGTTACGTAAATATGTGAAAGACCCGAACCACATTATTGAATTAGAAATGGACGAGATAGCGAAAGATTTAACATATGAAGAGGTACTTGTTAAAATCTTGGATAAGAAGGATCGTATTCTACAATCCAAGGTTATACCTCAAGTCAAAGTTTTGTGGAGAAACCATGATGTTGAGGAAATGTCCTGGGAGTTAGAATCTGAAATAAAGTCAAGGTATCCTCACCTCTTCGACATACCAGATACGTACCTTAATTTCGAGGATGAAATTTCATGAATAAAGATTAATTTTTCTCAAAATATGAATAAAGATTATAAGACCCCAACTTTTTTGAATAAAGATTAATTTTTCTCGAAATATATTTTTAAATATTATGGTGTGGATTTGATATACTATTATAGTTGTGGGTAATATTTATAAATTTTGCAAAGTAAGCAAGTGGTTATAAAATATTCGATTGGTCAGGGAATATTCGTTTTAACAAGGAATATTCGTATGACGGCACAATCATTGGTGGACCCCACAACGGAAGTATTGTCGAAGTTAAAAAATGACAGAAATATCTTTTATAAAAATAACGGCAAAAGTTTTACCGTTAAGCTGTTGAACTACCCGGTAGTAAAAGTACAGTAATAGGCGTGGTTGCATAGTAGCACACGGTATTAATTGTTGATGCTTACGTGAGAAGTCATTAAGTTATACTCAATTATTGCTTCAGTAATTGCTGCATAATATCTCTCATATTATTGATTCAGTTATTATCATAGTATCATCTACATAATATTTTATATTTTTAAATCAATAATTGAGACGACAAAGTTATTCATATTATTATTTACAATATTGACGATGTCTAGAAAGTTCTGTCGAGGGAAGGGGTTGGTCACCTAATTGCGCGCCAATAGGGAGAAATCCTTATCAGAAAGCCCCCTCTTTTTCTTGTGAATGATATGGTTATTAAATATTATGAGTTATAATATTAATGATGAATAAGCTCGTGTTGATTAAAGATGAAATTGACATTTCTATTGTGTTGGGATTATTAGTATTATTGGAAATCGACATTTATTTCGATAATAATTGATTTCTGGAGGTTATATTGGCCAATCGGGTAATTAATCGGATAAATGAGAAATTAATTATTAATAATTCACATGTGGTGCAAGATTGATAATACTTGCATGACTAAATTAAAAATGGAGGTATAGATGAATAAACTATATTGTAACTATTTTTTTTACATGTATAGAACTATTGATTCACATGAATGCACTATTGATTCACATGCATTTACTATTAGGGGAGGTGGTGCAAGTTTGATAATACTTCCATAACTAAATTAAAAATGAAGGAAAAGATGAAGGTATTATACTGTAATATTTCGAGCCCCAAAACGTATAATTACCGAAACTATGTTTTCTTATAAATAGAAGCTTATTCTTCTTCCATTCTCACCAATTCACTAAGACTCACAAGAGCAATTATAGAGAGAGAAGCTAATGAGAGAAAGAAGAAGAGTATTCTGTTACTTCACTATTACAGTATCCAATCTTTTTCTAAGGTAAGGGATATTATTTTTTTAGTATTCGTAAGAAATAATATTTTCTTCCATACTCTGTAGTATGTGAGTAATATTATTTCGTTACGTATTCCCAATTCTACACTCATTCTGTTAAATTATTGCTTCTATACTTCGCGAAATTAGTAGAATATGCTTGAAATTTACGCTTCATCCAATATCCTTCCGCAAGGATATTTTTTGAACATTCTTGTTAAATATTAAGCTTTTTCATGTCGGAGTACTGTTCACGAGGTACTATTTACAAAGTACTATTCACAGGTTACTATTCACAAAGTACTATTCACCGGGTAGTATTCACAGAATACTATTCCCGAAGTACTATTCATGAAGTACTATTCACGGGTTACTATTCACTCGAGTACTATTTACCCGGGGTACTATTTATGATAAAAATTGATTTCTTTTCTGTCCAAATCATTTTTGATATTATTCTTGAATTTTACTCCACAAATCAGTATCATTTTGAAAATTTGGACATTATTGAATTCTAGATAAATTAAATTATAAATCTTTAAAAATTTATCATTTGTTTTCTTTTAATTGAATTCTTATATCATTGTCATCATCCTCATGCTTATATTGTGATAAAAGTCATTTGTGGCTTACGTACATAGATGGACTGTTGATTGGTATGATTATGACCAGGGATTATTCAATATAATTATGACCGTAATGTTACAAATGATGTGTTAAAAGTCCTCATTGGCCCGTAGTGCATTGATGGACAGTGGTTGGCATGATCATAACCATTGGTGAAAACATGAATATCCTTGGCCCGTAATGCATGGATAATTCGTGGTCGTGATACTAATGAATATCCTTGGCCCGTAGTGCATGGATAATTCAGTGATGTGGATTATTTATTAAGCTGAGACTCAGCGATAAAATTGATGATAAACTTTTTAAATCATAGAAGATAGTAGATATCATGCTCTACTTGACTCTTCTAATGGATTGCTTGTTTCGCTGCAGTTAAACTTGATGTTTATTATATTTTATCAGTTTAACACTGTTGAAGGCTAACGATAATTTATTCTGCATTATCTTAGTCATAATATTTCTTACTAGGCTAGTTGAGCTCACACTTTTGCTTTCATTGTTCTCTTCAGAAAATGAGAACGTAGCCGGGACTAGTTGGAGAACGAAGTGATGGTCCGAGATGTTGTCATAGTAGTTCTCACTATTCTATGAAATAGTGTGATAATAATTGTAATGAGGACTCCATTTGAGTTTGGATATTGTCTAGAAGACAATATTCGTGTAAAAACTCTCAGCTCATGTTGTATAATTAAGTTTGTATTTGTATTTTGTACCATGTATTTGACGACTCAGAATGGGTGATGTATACCTATTTTTGGGGCATCACAGGTACTCCATCTTGCAGATCCATGTTTCTATTGAGAAGATAATTAAGCATTTGACTTTTGCTTGACTTGATAAAAGTTGGTGTGGATTTTACTTTTTGTTATTAATTAGAAATAAAAGTTAAAAAAATTATCATTAGAGATTTTTGAAGTTAACCGGGTTTTTGGATCTTATTTTGGGTGAATTATAACTGAAGTTCTATTTTGATAAATTTTCAGAAGAGCGTGAAGATTAGGAAGAAGAAGATAAAATTGAATAACATAAAAAAGAGTCATTTAACTATATTTAGAAAAGTTTCTCTCTCTTAATGTTCTCAAGTGTTGGGTGTTAATGGTTGTTTGGGACCTTGGGTTTAGTTTTAGGAATAAGTTTTTGGATTGAAGTTTAATAAACCATATATGAATGAGTTCCTAGGTTTTTGATATTGTTTCAAATGTTTTAATTTTCTTTTAATTAACTGTGTTTGTTATTTATTATTTTTACCCTTTATATTTAATTAAAAGGTTTAAGTTTGATTATAAAATCTTTTTTTGTTACACATGTGCATTGATTTGTCACGTCATATTTCTCTATTTTTTTGTGGAATTTTATATGACAAGTATGTTCAAAGTCAACTTGACTTAACGGATTTGGTGACATTTTGAAAAAAAATTAGTTCAGTGAGTTGATTGTAAAAAATTTCAATCTAATAACATATTTAAAAATTGAGTTCGAGTATAGTGAGGAAAGTAGATTTAAAAAGACGGAGCGAGTAACTTTTTATCTCTTTTTCTTAGGTTTCAAATATGATACCAAAGGAATTCTCCTCTAATAAAATTGATTTATCAATAGAAATTATGATTTTCAAAGCAGAAAGCATTTTCTTACCGTTAGTCTAAAAAATATATATAAAATGATATGTCAAATTATAATTAGTGGATGTTTCTTCGTACATGAGTGGCTCCAATGATGAACTAATAACTATTATTCACATCATTTTGTATCCTCTTTTTGTATTCAATCTTTTGTTATCAAAACATTATTCTAATTACAGCAGAAAATTTAGGATTTATTCGGTTACTAGCATTTATAGTATTTGCGGCGACAACATTTGATGCTCACAGTATCATTTTTTGTGTGTTGTGTTTGTGTTTGAATTCTAAACGTTGCGCTTGTGAGTTAAATAAATTATTCTCGAAACATATTGATTATAGACGAACAAGATTTTTAAGTTCATTCAAATGCTTCATAACCAAACATGTTCCAGTTAGATAGAGAACAAGCCATTAGGGGTAATAAATGTAGAGCCCCCAAATTCGGGTTCATTGAACCTTCGAACTAGTGCGTTACGATACATCATCTTCATAGATATTCTATAAACTAATACAGAATTATAAACATAATTTGTTTAATATAAAAAGGTTCTTCATCATTTTCCAAGGTCTACAACATTAATTAAATACATACCTTAATAATTCAAAAGGTTTACATTATCATTTTACATAAATGTAATAGTTAAAAGTTCATATGGAACTATTCTCCAACTTTGTCTTTGACTTTATCCTTCTTCGAACACTTGGGCTTAACTGAAATAGTATCATGATATAGCAAGGGTGAGAAACTACTTTACTTAGCAAGTTTAAATACAATAAAGATATATCATGATTGAAGAAAATAATATAGCTTTTTGAATTTTCAATAATAGATAACGATTGTGAAAGATTGAGAATCAAATTTCAATAAATGAATGAATTCATAACTCTGAGTGGTGAACAATGACCATGAACAAATACTTTGGTAATCAAGGTGATCAATCTTTCATACCTGATAAACATATCAAACTTGCACTAAGTGCGAATAACAATAAATATCATTGATGTAGAATAATTATCAATAATTAAACCACTAGCATTCTTGAAACATAATAACTCAAGTTTGAGTTAGAAAACTTGTCTTGTTTGACGACTACTGCTACGCAATTTAATATAATCTCTTATGGGAAGACCTATCATGTATAAGATTAATCTTTCAATCAGTATATCATATCATACCTCATAATATTATTTCTATATAAATAAATTATCTAACATTTAGTCACAAAATCAAACATCAGATAATTCCCTAGAAATATTATTGTCCTTTGATAATATTTCTATCATTTAATCATCATCTGAAAATTTGCATCTAATATTATTAATCACTTAATAATATCTTAAGCGATTACAAATATTATTAACTCTTTAATAATATTTTAATCATTTATTAATATCTTAATCATTTCCAAATATTATAAATTCTTTAATAATATTTTAATCAATTAATGATATTATTAATCATTTAATAATATTCAATTCATTATCTAATATTATTAATCACTTAATAATATTTACATCAATTCTTAATATTATTAACCACTTAATAATATTATTAATTATTTAATAATATTTTAATCACCTTCTAATATTATCAATCATTAAAGCTTGCATTTACATATGGTCGTTAACATTAATTAAGTTAACTCTCATGTTACCTCTCTTTTAATTGACACTTAACGTTTGGTTAAGTCGTCATAGCTTGATATTACATCGTTTTAGATGTATTGCATTCATTAAAGTTAATTAAATTAACTTCCATCTTATTCTTTTAAATTACTTTATTTAAATAGTCACTTAATATCTAATTAAGTCCTTTAAGCTTTCCATGTAATCAAAATAGGTGAAAAACATTTATTAGGATTGATTAACTTAATCTTCCTTATCATGCTTCCTTTTACTTGACACTTAACATTCGTTTAAGTGTTTAGAGTTTTCCAAGACTCTGCATCGAGAGATTAATGTTCAATGAAATTAATTATAGTTGACTTACTCAACCTTCAACTTATCTTTGTTCATAATACCTCTCTAACTTTTATCATTCAACGAAGTCATTATAGTTCATTAGACTTCCTATCTCATCATAATTTGAGAATAAGGTTCATTAGTCTTCACTACATAAACCTTCAAGTTATGCTTTATAATTATCTATCACTTACTTACACATAGTCTTTTAACAAGGGGTTAAGGTTTACTAAATCATTATGTTATCCATATAACATTTCTTAAGTTGATTACATAACCTTAACATTCAACTAAACGATTAAGGTTTAGTATTATATCATATTACATTCCAGCAGCTTCATTATATTTGTTAGAATAGATTTTGAATTAACGTCCCCCAAGCTATACAATTAAAAGCTCATTACTGGGCTTAAACTGCAACTGGCGCGGCAGTGCCACTTTTGGCCTTCAACGCCGCTGCACAGATTCAGTGTCTGCAGTTCTTCACATGTGCGAACCAAACCCCCAAAACTCTAATTTCTTCACTTCAACAATAATTTAGACATACCCAGAAGTTATAAACTTCATAAAATCAACACCAAGCATGTTTAACATGATTTTAACAACACAAATCATTATAACAACCTAATTTAAAGGTTTAAATTCCATGTTCATACTATTTCTTCATTTTTAGACAACCTTAGCATAATCAAACACCACGTATTCGTTAATTCATCAAATCAGTCCATTTAACTTCCATTGTTTTCGTCTCTCAATGTATTATAATGATTTCCTAGCCAATTTTTAGCCTCAAATAGACCAAAACATATATTTCATCAAGAACTTCAATTCATCTTTTTTATCATATTTTTTTATGATTTTGATAACTCAAAACCAATTATAGATTACCTATAACGGATTATTCATACCCATAAACATATATATACAACATCTCAAGAAATCTATCTCCAAAATTAAATTACAGTGAAATAATTTTAAGAAAACATAACTAAAGTTTAAAACTAGATTATTACCTTCATTCTTGATTTTCTCCTTCTTCATCTTCTTCTTTGCTAAGAGCTTGATCCAAGCTAGGCTCTTCCTTCCTCTGTTTCTTCCTCATCCGATCATTTTCTCTCTTTCTCTATCTCGGGTTTTCTCTTTCTCTCTCATTCTCTCTCTTGTTCTTTCTTTCTTTCTTTCTTTCTTATCTCTTCTTATCTCTTTCTCTTATCTTCTTATGTCTTCCATATCATTCCTAAATCAATCCAAATCTTTTGAAAATAAAAGCACGTGTCAATTTCTCCCTCTCCATACCCGATACATTGCACCTCCTTTTTAGCCCAATTTTGCTTTTTATTCTTTGTTTAATTTACTTAATAAAATGACTTAAAAGTCCCTCACTTTTTGGCTAAACTGTGACGCCCCCAAAATAGGTATACAACACCCATTCTGAGTCTCCAAATACATGGTACAGAAACAACTACAACTTTAATAATATAATTGTCGTGCAAAATACGACAACACATAAACTGTGAGTTTAAAAACAAACATTGTCTTCTAGACAATATCAACACTCAAATAAGTCCTCATTATAATTATTGATACACTATTTTACAAAATAGTGAGGACTACTAAAACGACTTTCTAGAAACTTCATTCCATACCCCGACTAGTACTCGTTACATTCTAGCCTCCTGAGAAGAAAAATGGAACAAAAAGGAAAAGGGTGAGTTCAACTAGCCCAGTAAAGAATATTTTGACTAAGATAATATAGAACAAATTATTTTTAGTCTTCAACAAAGAAAAATCTGATAGGATATAATAGACAACAAGTTTCAGATCAATATTCGCAGCGAAAATAATAATTCATAGAAGAGTTACGTAGAGAATGAAATCTATTATTATCTAAGAATTTAAAATTCCATCCTCAATATTTTATCCCTGTAACATCAATCAATATACATCTTGAATCAAATATTCATCTTTGCACTACAGGCCAGAGATATTCATCGGGTGGTCATGTTCATCTCAACACCTGTTCATCTTTATACTATGGGCCAAAGATATTCATCAAAAATTCATTCATCTTTGCACTACAGGCCAAAGATATTCAGTAATATCATCATTTAGGACTGAGGATGATGAAAAATATTTTAAAGAAAACGAATCCAGTGAAACAAAAGAACGAATATTAAGGATTCGTACTTTAAACAATCAGAGTTCAAAAATACTCCATAATAATTATAGTGGAGTAAAATTCAAGAATGATTAAAATATGGATACAATCAAAGCTAGTATCCATAATAGATATTTGGGACAAAAATGAAAATTTAATTTTTCTGTGAATAGTGCCGAATTCGTGAATAGTGTCGTATACGTGAATAGTGTTGTATACGTGAATAGTAACCCCAACACTAAAAGACAAGAATTTCACAAGAAAAATTTTACCAATAATCCGGCATAATGATATTAGAAGAAATAATATCATTTTTTTAAAAAATAACATCCCTTACCTCGAAAAGACAGTACTTCTAACTGGAATATTGGATATAGTGCTGAAGGGATCTTGCACCGTATAGCAACACTCAAAGTATCAAAATACTCACAAGAATACGCTCGACAATATAGAGAGAGAAAGAGAGAAAATTTATTTCTGATGTGATTTTTAATTCTAACCTAAGCACCATATTTATAAGAAAATGCTTAGAACACCAAAGCAAAAAATTTAATAAAATATTAATATATTTATATAAATTTTTCTTAGCCCACTTTTTTGGTCAAGACATCAGCCATACAAGTGACAAAATCACCAAAAACGTTTTTCTAAATACAAATATTTAAAACTCCAAAAATCGATTCAGACCCGATATACAGAAACTTCAATAATTCACAAAAAATAGCTCTTTTATCAGAAAATTTCGAATCTTATGTCTATTCCATAGGAAATTCAATTCTCTACAACTTTGTAAGTTTAAGTTTTTCCAAATTCCAAGCAGAAATTGACTGAAATCTATATACGGGCGATTTTACAGGCTATAATCAAATTTCAGTCAAGAAATGGGGTCCACAAACATGAAAAACATGTTTTAAATATTTTTAGTAACAAAAATACTATTCCTCCTTATTTATTCATATATCCCACATTCATTGTAAAAATATCACCATTATTATATTATTAAAATATAATAATATATTTAAATGAATTATTTTATCAGAAAAGATAAAATATCAATTTTCAACAATTGTCACATTAAAATTTTTCTCCATCTATATTCTTATAAAATGAATATTTTTCTTATCATATAAATTAATAAATAATTATCCAAAAATAATATTACAGAATCACAATACTGACAATTAGGCCGTTCCCAAGAAAGAGGGGGCTTTCCAATAAGGATTTCTCCTTACTGGCGTGCAATTAGGTGACCAAACTTCTCCTTAGACAGAATTTTCTAGACATTGCCAATAATGTTATATAATAATATTATTCAAATAATATGAATTATTAATTTGATAAAGGAAAATATTGTGTAATGACAATTATTGAAACAACAAAAATATCAACGCAGCAATTATTGAATCAATAAAATAAAATATTGAACAATAATTACTGTAACAATTATTGAGTAGTGCCTTCTTATGTAAGAATCAAAAATTGATGCAATACCGTGTTCTACTGTGTTTTAACCACTGGGTGTTCCAACAGTATTAACGGTAACAACTACGTCGTTATTTATAAGCAACTTATACTTGTCGTTTTCTTCATCCAATCGCTTTCCGTTATGGGGCCCACACAAGGCTGCGCCGTTGTACGAATATTCCCCGACAGTAAGAATATTCCACGACCAAATGAATATTCCACGACAACAATGAATATTTTATAACCACTTGATTATTTGAAATATTTTCCCATTTTACCCATAACTAACCACATTAATCAAATCAACCCTTACTATTTTCAAAATAATAAATAGAGGAAATTCAATTTCATTAATAATAAGTTGGGGTCTTACAACCTCCCCTCCTTATGAAATTTCGTCCTCGAAATTGACGTACGTACCTGGTGTTTCAAAAAGGCGAGGATACCTCGCTTTCATTTTCGTTTCCAACTCCCAGGTCATTTCCTCAATAGCATAGTTCCTCCATAAAAATTTGACTTGTGGTATAACCTTTGTGCGTAGGACATGCTCTTTCCTATCCAAGATCTTGAATGGTACCTCTTCATACGTTAATTCTTCGGCTATCTCGTCCGGTTCTAACTCAATAACATGGTTCGAGTCTTTCACATATTTACGTAGCACAGATATATAAAAAATATTATGAACACAAGACATACTTGGAGGTAATGCGAGTCTATAGGCCACATTTCCTACTTGGTCAAGAATTCTAAATTGACCAATAAATTATGTATTGAGCTTTCCTCTCTTCCCAAATCTTATAACTCCCTTCCATGGAGCCACACGCAACAATACATGATCCCCAATACTAAATTCCACGTCCTTTTGATGAAGATCCGCATAACTCTTTTGTCGATCATGTGCCGTTTGTATACGTTGTCGAATCATTTGGATCTTTTCTGTAGTCATACGTACCAACTCTGGTCCCAACAATGTTTCTTCACCCACCTCATCCTAACATACTGGAGAGCGACACTTTCGTCCATATAATGCTTCGAATGGAGCCACACCTATACTTGCCTGATAACTGTTGTTGTAGGAGAATTCCACCAATGGTAAATACTTATCCCAACTCCCTTTGAAGTCTAGGACACAGAGTCTTAATAGATCTTCAAGAGTTTGAATAGTCCTCTCTTATTGTCCGTCCGTTTGAGAATGATATGCCGAACTGAATCCGTGCCCATAGCTTTTTGAAAGCTAACCCAAAATCGTGAAGTAAATCTTGGGTCACGGTCCGAAACTATGGATACTGGCATGCCATGCAATCTCACAATCTCATTCACGTACATACGAGCAAGACGTTTAAGGGAATTAGTCTCCCGTATCGGCAAGAAATGAGAAGACTTAGTTAACCTATCAACAATAACCTAAATCGCATTTATGCCTTGAGAAACCGTGGGAAGACCCATAACGAACCCATGGTAATGTGTTCCCACTTCCATTTCGGAATATCAAGTGGTTGCAATGGACCCTTAGGCACTTCATGCTCCGCCTTTACACGTTGACAAGTTAAACACCTCGAAATAAACTTCGCAATCTCTCTCTTCATATTGTTCCACCAAAATGTATTTTGAAGATCATGATACATTTTAGTACTTCCAGGATGGATTGCAAACGGTGTATTGTGTGCCTCCATCATGATCTTGTTCTTCAAATCAGAGTCGTTAGGAACAAAAAGTCTGGAGTGGACTCGAAGTATTCCTTCTTAATTGATTCTTGCTTTTAGAATAGCACCTTCTTGCACTTTCTTCTTCATACGCATCAGTTCTGAGTCTGTGGCTTGAGCAACTTTAACTTTATTGATTAAAGTTGGTTCTATACGTATACTTGACATCATTGTATGGGTCCCTGGAGTCTTTAATTTTATCTTCAACTTTTGTAAATCACACAAAATGGGTCTTTGTGTTGACAACATCGTACTCGTTCCCGCATATGATCTTCTGCTCAACGCGTCAGCTACCACGTTCGCTTTTCCAAGATGGTATTGAATGGTATAGTCATAGTCTTTCAACAGCTCGAGCCAACGTCGTTGCCGCATGTTGAGTTCCTTTTGGGTGAAGAAATATTTGAGGCTTTTATGGTTTGAATATATCTACACTTTCTCCCCATATAGATAGTGCCTCCAGATCTTTAACGCGAAAACAACTGCTGCCAACTCTAGATCATGTGTATGATAATTCCACTCATATTCTTTAAGTTATCGCGAGGCATAGGCTATGACTTTCCCATGTTGCATGAGAACACACCCTAACCCTTTGCCCGAAGCATCGCTGTAGATAACAAATCCATCCGAACTAGATGGTATTGTCAGAACAGGTACCAAAATAAGTCTCCTCTTTAGCTCTTAAAAACTATTCTCGCATTCCTCACTCCATATGAATTTAATATCTTTCCGAGTCAGTTGGGTTAACGGACTAGCGATTCAAGAAAATCCTTCCACGAATCTCCGATAATAACCAGCTAAGCCTAGAAAGCAACGTACTTCGGTCACCGTCTTCGGTTGCTCCCAACTTTGTATTGCTTCAATCTTCGCCGGGTCAATAGATACTCCATGTTTTGACATTACGTGCCCAAGGAATGCTACTTCCTCAAGCTAGAACTCGCATTTCTTCAACATGGCATATAGCTTGTTTTCACGAAGCCTTTGGAGTACCAGCTTCAAATGGTGCTCATGATCTTCACGACTTTTGGAATATATGAGGATGTCATCAATAAAAACAACAACGAACTGATCCAAATATTCCTTGAATACTTGATTCATCATATCCATGAAAGCCGCATGAGCATTAGTCAATCCAAAAGACATGACTAAGAATTTATAATGCACGTACCGAGTTCTGAAGGCAGTCTTTGGAATATCCTTAGTTCTAATCTTCAGCTGATGATATCCAGAACGAAGATCGATCTTTGAAAAGAATTGTGCTCCTTTAAACTGGTCAAACAAGTCATCAATGCGAGGTAGTGGATACCTATTCTTGATGATGACATGGTTCAATTCCCAATAGTCAATAAAAAGTCGCATACTCCCATCTTTCTTCTTTACAAATAAATCAGGAGCACCCCAAGGAGATGTACTAGGACGAATGAAACCGATGTCCAACAACTCCTATAATTGGACCTTTAACTGCTGAAGTTCAATAGGAGCCATTCGATATGGGGTTTTAGAAATGGGCTTTGTACCAGGTTCAAGATCAATAAAGAATTCAACTTCACGTTCTAGGGGTAGACCGGGAAGTTCTTCAGGAAATACGTCAGGAAATTTACTAACAACAGGAATATTATTCAAATCCGACGTGTCTTTATTCAAATCCATAACATGGGTTAAGAAAGCTTGACATCTTTTTTTTAATAAACGAATAGCTTTATAACTTGATATGACACTGATTGATTTTAGTGGGTTAGTTGCTTGAATTCGTACAACAGGTTGGTTAGAAATATAAAAACTAACAAACTTATGAAAACAATCAATTTTATCATGATGAGTAGTTAACCAATCAATCCCTAAAATCACATCAAAAGCAAGTATCTTTAAAGAGATAAGGTCAACAGGTAATGTGATGGTGCCAACTTGGATCAAACAAGATTTATAAACAGTGGATGTGATGAAAGTTTCTCCTAACGGAGTCTCCACAGATAAATCAAAGTCTAATTTCTCCGGAGTTAAGTTTAAACGTTGAGCACAAACAGGAGAGATAAATGAATGGGTAGCACAGGTATCTAGTAAGGTATAAACTTCACAAGAATTTATGATTAGCTTACCCGTGATCACCTTGTTTGGGTTCCTCGTATTTTGACCAATCACGACAAACGCTCTTCCAGGAACCGTTGACTTTGACTTTTCTGGGACAGCCTTTTGAGTCACCATCCCCGCTGGACTTGGTTTCACTATAGTACAATCTCGCGCGATATGTCTTTCATTTCCATAATTATAACATACCTTGAACTGTTGTGGGCAGTTTGGGCTGATATGTCCCTCTTTTTCACATTTATAGCATACGACCGGTGGTCGTTCTCCTCCTTTAGAACTAGTTGCTGCTGGTGTTAACGTCTTTGCATTGTCATTGTTGAATCTCCTGTTTTTAAAATCTCCCCCCGACTCGCTTCTTCTATTTTCATGGCCATGATTACCACCAGAGTGGTTACTGCTTTTGCCCGTATATTTCTTTCTCCGCTAGTTATTGTTGTTCTGATGATTACTGTCACCGATATGATCCTGGTTGTGGTCCCTCAGTTGAACGTACTCGTTATCTCTCTCTAATAATTGAGCCCGGTTGACAACATCTGAATAGAGAGAAAATTTATGAGAAATGAGATATTGACGTATGTCGGGTTTCAAACCTCTCAGAAACATCCGCGTCATACGTTCCTCATTCTCCACCAAATGAGGTGCAAACCTGGATAACTCTACAAACTTTACCTCGTACTAGGACATCGTCATGTTGTTTTGTTCTAGTCTAATAAACTCCACTTCCTTCATATGACGAATACTTTCAGGAAAATACTTTTCATTGAACAGTTTCTGAAATGTCTCCCAAGACATGTTGAGTGCGGCTGGATGAGTACACTTCACAGATTCCCACCAGTAATCTGCCTCATTACGGAACATAAAGGTGGCGAATGGAACCTTCTGTTCCTCCGTGTATCCCAAGACATTGAATATCTTGGTAATTTGCTTAACCCACATTTCTGAATTAATCGGATTCGGCTTTCCCCAGAATTCTGGTGGTCCCAACTCTTTGAACTGCTTGGCTGTGACAAACCGTGCGTTGTTATCATTTCCACCTGTATTTTATACATGAGTCTCCCTCGTCTAATTTTGCATAAACTGTAAAAAGCTTCTAAACATTCCATTGTTCATTGTCTGATTAGTGGTGTTGTTTACAGGAGGAACATTGTCAGCCTGTTGCACGTTTTCCTCATTGGTGGGTAAAGGTGTATCCACAGTCTCATTTACTCCACTCTTAACATTCTCAGTCGCCATTCTCAAATACTGCCATAAAACAAGGGTTAATTAAAGAAATTATCATATCACAAAATATTCCTACATACTGACCAACCAACAAATAAGCTTAGGTAGGACACACTAGCGAAGGATTTACTCGTCTCTCCCCTCCTAGTTCTATTCCCCGATCTCCGCCAGAGATCATATCCTTAAGCTCTGATACCAACTGTGATTCCCCCAAAATAGGTATACAACACCCATTCTGAGTCGCCAAATACATGGTACAGAAACAACTACAACTTTAATAATACAATTGTCGTGCAAAATACGACAACACATAAACTATGAGTTTAAAAACAAATATTGTCTTCTAGACAATATCAACACTCAAATAAGTCCTCATTACAATTATCGATACACTATTTTACAAAATAGTGAGGACTACTAAAACGACTTTCTAGAACCTTCATTCCATACCCCGACTATTACTCGCTACATTCTCGTCTCCTGAGAAGAAAAATGGAACAAAAAGGAAAAGGGTGAGCTCAACTAGCCCAGTAAAGAATATTATGACTAAGATAATATAGAACAAATTATCGTTAATCTTCTACAAGGAAAAATCTGATAGAATATAATAGACAACAAGTTTCAGATCAATATTCGTAGCGGAAATAATAATTCATAGAAGAGTTACGTAGAGAATGAAATCTACTATTATCTATGAATTTAAAAGTCCATCATCAATATTTTATCCCTGTAACATCAATCAATATATATCTTGAATCAAATATTCATCTTTGCATTACAGGCAAAAGATATTCATCAGTTGTTCATGTTCATCTCAACACATGTTCATCTTTGTACTACGGGCCAAAGATATTCATCAAAAATTCATTCATCTTTGCACTACAGGCCAAAGATATTCATTAATATCATCATTTAGGACTGAGGATGAAGAAAAATATTTTAAAGAAAACGAATCCAGTGAAACAAAAGAACGAATATTAAGGATTCGTACTTTAAACAATCTGAGTTCAAAAATACTTCATAATAATCATAGTGGAGTAAAATTCAAGAATGATCAAAACATGGATACAATCAAAGCAAGTATCTATAATAGATATTTTGGACAAAAAATAAAATTTTAATTTTTTTGTGAATAGTGCCGAATTCATGAATAGTGTCGTATACGTGAATAGTAAACCCGACACTAAAAGACAAGAATTTCACAAGAAAAATCTTACCAATAATCCGGAATTATGATATTAGAAGAAATAATATCATTTTAAAAAAAAATAACATCCCTTACCTCGAAAAGACATTATTTCTAACTGGAATATTGGATATAATGCTGAAGGGATCTTGCACCGTATAGCAACACTCAAAGTATCAAAATATTCACAAGAATACGCTCGACAATATAGAGAGAGAAAGAGAGAAAAAACTTATTTTTGGTGTGATTTTCAATTCTAACCTAAGCACCCTATTTATAGGAAAATGCTTGGAACACCGAAGTAGAAAAAATTTAATAAAATATTAATATATTTATACAAATTTTCCTTAGCCCACTTTTTTGGTCAAGACATCAGCCATACAAGTGACAAAATCACCAAAAACATTTTTCTAAATAAAAATATTTAAAACTCCAAAAATCGATTCAGACCCGATATACTGAAACTTCAATAATTCACAATAAGTAGCCCTTTATCAGAAAAATTCGAATCTTATGTCCATTCCATAGGAAATTCAATTCTCTACAACTTCGTAAGTTTAAGTTTTGCCAAATTTCGAGCAGAAATTGACCAAAATCCACATACGGACGATTTTACAGGCTATAATCAAATTTCAGTCAAGAAATGGGATCCACAAACATGAAAAACATGTTTTAAATATTTTTAGTAACAAAAATACTCTTCCTCATTTATTCATATATCCCACATTCATTGTAAAAATATCACCATTATTATATTATTAAAATATAATAATATATTTAAATGAATTATTTTATCAGAAAAGATAAAATATCAATTTTCAACAATTGTCACATTAAAATTTTTCTCCATCTATATCCACATAAAATGAATATTTTCCTTATCATATAAACCAATAATTAATTATCCACAAATAATATTATAGAATCATATTACTGACAACAAGGCCATTCCCAGGAAATAGGGGGCTTTCCAATAAGGATTTCTCCTTACTAGCGCGCAATTAGGTGACCAAACCTCTCCTTAGACAGGAATTTCTAGACATTGCCAATAATACTATCTAATAATATTATTCAAATAATATGAATGGCAAAACAACGATTTTCACTACTAAACTTGGCACGTTTTACTTAATACACCACTGAACTTTTAATTTGTTGGATTACATCATTAAACTATTTAAAATTTTTTAATTGGGTCATTCCGTCCAAAATAGTTAACAGACGTTAAAGTGGCGCAGATGTGTCGCTGATGTGGGAAAAAAATAAATAAATTTGCTTATGTGGCAAAAAAATCAAAAACAGATTTTTTTAAAAAAAATTAACATTTTAAAGTTTTAAAAATAACAAAAACAAAATAAAATACAACAAAAAATTTTAAAAAAAAATTAAAATAAATAGATTTTTTTTAAAAATATATTTTTTTTGAAAACAGATTTTTTTTTAAAATATATTTCTTTTAAAAACAGTTTCTTCAAAAAATCAATTTTTTTTCAAAACATATTTTTAAAAAAAAATAGAATTCTAAAAAAATATACTTTTTTAAAAAAAACAGATTTTAAAAAAAGAGAATTTTTAAAAAAAGATTTTTTATAAAATGGAACTTTAAAAAAAAAACAGTTTTTAAAAAAAAATCTATAAAAAATAATTTTTTTAAAAACAGTTTTTCAAAAAAAAGCAGATTTTTTTAAAAAATAGATTTAAAAAAAACAGAATTTTTTGAAAAAACAGATTTTTAAAAAAAATTAAATTCTAAAAAAAATAGAATTTTTTTTAAAAACAGATTTTTAAAAAAATAGATTTTCTAAAAAACGGTAGAAATTTTTTTAAACAGATTTTTAAAAAACGGTAAATACTTTTGAAAAAACAGTAGAATTTTTTTAATTTTTTTTTATAAAAATAAAATTTATAAGATTTTTAAAAAACGGTAGAAATTCTTTTAAACAGACTTTTTTAAAAAGCTGTTTTTAAAAAAAATCTATTTTTTTAAAAAATGTTTTTTTAAAAAAATATTTTTAAAAAAATATATATTCTTTTTAGAATTCTATTTGTTTTAAAAAAAATTGATTTTTTGAAAAAACTGTTTTTAAAAAAAATATATTTTAAAAATTTCCATTTTTAAAAAAAATCTGTTTTTTAAAAATCTCTTTTTTTAAAAAAAACTGTCTTTTAAAAAAAATAAATCTTTTTAAAAAGTCCGTTTTTTTACAAATTCTATTTTTTAAAAATGCGTTTTTTTTAAAAAAAAACTATTTTAAAAAAATTTCTATTTTTTTTAAAAAATATGTTTTTTAAAAAATTATTTTTTTTAGAATTCTATTTTTTTTAAAAATCAGTTTTTCCAAAAAATTTCGTTTTTTTAAAAAAAAACTGTTTTTAAAAAATTTGTTTTTTTTAAAAAAAAATAGTTTTTTAAAAAAAACTGTTTTTTTAAAAAAATCATTTTTTATAGAATTTTATTTTTTTTAAAAATCTGTTTTTTTAAAAAAATATATTTTTATAGAATTCTATTTTTTTTAAAAAATCTGTTTTCAAAAAAAAATATTTTTTAAAAAAATCTGCTTTTTAAAAAAAATTTAATTTAATTTTTTGTTTGATTTTATTATGCTTTTTGTTATTTTTAAAACTTTAAAATGTTAATTTTTTTTAAAAAATCTGTTTTTGATTTTTTTGCCACATAAGCAATTTTTTAAATTATTTTTTTGCCACATCAGCGCCACATCTGTGCCACTTTAACGTCTGTTAACTATTTTGGACTGAATGACCCAATTAAAAAATTTAATTTGTTTAATGATATAATCCAACAAATTAAAAGTTTAGTGGTGTATTAAGTAAAACGTGCCGAGTTTAGTGGTAAAAATCATAGTTTTGCCTAATATGAATTATTAATTTGATAAAGGAAAATACTGTGTAATGACAATTATTGAAACAACAAAAATATCAACGCAGTAATTATTTAATCAATAAAATAAAATATTGAACAGTAATTACTATAACAATTATTGAGTAGTGCCTTCTTACGTAAAAAAATTTGTCATGCTTCGTGAATAGTAACTCGTGAATAGTATCTCATAAATAGTAACTCATGAATTGTAACCATGACATAAAAAAAATAAGAATTTCACAAGAAAAATCTTACCAATATTCTGGTATAATGATATTGAAATCAATTTAACCATTTACTGAATAGTAATTATAAGAATAATTGAATACTTTTATTTCATAAAATTCGGGGTCTTACAATCTCCCCTCCTTATGAAATTTCGTCCCCGAAATTTACGTACATGGTATTTCGAAGATTTGAGAATACCTTGCTTTCATTTCAGGTTCTATCTCCCCGGTCATCATGATTTTTCCATTGCTCATCTCCTGTATTTCAGATATCATTCTAGAATACAGCTTCAAAACAAAGGTTAATTGACATATCACAATTTGTCAACTTAAGTAAGAAAATTTAGCTTAGGTAGGACACACACTAGTGAAGGATATTACTCGTCTCTCCCTTCCTAGTTCTAATCTCCGATCTCCGCCAGAGACCATATCCCTAAGCTCTGATACCAACTGTGACGCCCCCAAAATAGGTCCAATCCATCCAACATATTCTGAGTCGCCAAATACATGGTACAAAAAATAACTACAACTTTATTACTACAATTGTCGTGCAAAATACAACAACACATATACTATGAGTTTTAATACTAACTGTGACTCATGTCCCAACTATGGACAACACCTCACATTGATACATTATATAAAGATACGGTCAATAACTGTTTTAGAAATTAAAATCTTTGGGAAGTGCTCAAGAAAACCTTCGTACATAGGAGGCCATGAATCTAAGTTATGATAGATATCATATGTCTAGAGAATTATCCTTGGTTGATCCAATAGACCCCAAAGAAAAATGAGAAGATTTCTATCATGTTCCTTTCAATGGTGAGTCTTCTCTTGACATATAACTATCTCCACCGTCTGCGATTGAACATTATGTTTCAACCAAACTCCAAGATCATATAGGTAGTGCTCGTAGTTATACTCAGTAAGTGGATGTGCACAACTCTTTGTCTTATGATAACTCGAGGTTGTATGTCATTAGACATCTTGTATGATAGTGATAAAATACCCTTCCAAAGTTGGCTTCGCCTCACCCAATACGGTTCACCAAAACTAAATATCAAATGACGTATACAATACGACACACTTATCTAAAGTTCTCAATAAAATTATTTCCATACTATTTAGAGAGAACCTCAACAGCTATAGACCACCGTTCTATTTCCCTGTTACCCCCGCTCGACCCAGCTACACTCTTGTTACCTGAAAGGAATTGTGAAGCAAAAGGGTGAGCACAAATAGCCCAGTAAAGAATATCATAACTAAAGATAATTAAATTATCAATAGCCTTCGTCAAAAATAAATCAGAGATTTAGAACATATGGTAAATGATAAAACTTTTCAACCATAGTTGCAGCGGAACGAGCAATCCATTAGAAGAGTCAAATAGACCATAATGTCTATTATCTTCTCTATGTTAAAAGTCCACCAATAATATTTTATCCCTGTAACATCAATCAACAGTTCCTGTCCATAATCATATGAAGAACTCATAATCATATTTGTTGTTCCAAATTCCTTTTCTCATCTAGGACGAAGATAATTTTCATCACCTGTCTTTACCTGAAACATCAAAGATCATGGTTATACCAAATCACAGTTCCTGTTCATAATTATACTAATAAATTCATCTTTGCACTACGGGCCAAAGATATTCATTAACAGGTCATCTTTGCACTACGGGCCAAAGATATTCAATAATTGGTCATCTTTGCACTACGGGCCAAAGATATTCACCAATAATTCATCTTTGCACTACATGCCAAAGATATTTAACAACAAGTCATCTTTGCACTACGGGCCAAAGATATTCATATCTCAAAGAAATATATAATCATTTTAGAATTTATATAAACAATAATTATAACCACCATGTTGATCAATTCACCTTTGCACTTAAGCTAAAGATAATCGTTTATAAATTCAATGGTCATGATCATACCAGTCAATAATTCATCTTTGCACTACTGGCCAAAAAGAACCCATAGTCACGATCATACCAATAATCTACCCATCTTTACACTTAAGTCAAAGAGAAATTTTATCACCGAAATTATAAAAATGTTATATATGATAATAAAAATAATATGATCAACAACTGCATTTAATTTCAAGAATAAGATTCATAAATCAATAATTTCATAACATCTTAATCCAAATGTTATAAATCACTTAATAATCTCATAATCTAATATTATTAATATTACCACAATATCTTAATCATTTCTTAACCTTATAAATAATTTATTTTAATTATTTATACTTTACTAATTAATGCATTTATTCATCCTAAAATGCCAAACTCATAAAATTTCATCACCAATAACCAAAACCCTCATCAAAAATCTGCATATACCTTATATAGGATTTCCAAGCCATAAAATCCTATTTTCCAATTTTGTTACTTCACATAACATATTTAATTCATTTACTCATAACTAGTCCATTTTCATGAAAAATACTAAATCAGTATAATCAAATTTTCTTTTATGAGATTTAGCAAAACATAGTCCCATATTGAAAATTTATTTTTCTCGGAATTTTTAAAATTAATTTACTATTTTTTATATGGCCAAAACTGCCGAATATTTAAACATTTATCATAAATTATACTTTTGTCCGAAAATTCCAAAATTTACAGGGTATACTGATATTATATATATGTACTCCCAATAAAAATTTCATCAATTTTGGAGTTAACCACAAGGAGTTATATGAGTTTACTTTTAAAGTAGTCGTTTCTCATAAAATCCATAACTTCTAATCTATATATCCAAAAATCGCCATTTTTGGACACAATCAAGAAAACTCATCAAATTATCATTTCAAATTTTTTCAAAATTTTTGAAGGTCAGAAAAATTTTGAAACTGAAAAACATAATAACACTTACAATCCTTTACAAATATAATGACAATATCCCTTACCTCAAAAGAACAGTACTTCTGACTTGAATATCAGATATAACGCTGAACAAACTTGCACCGTATAGCAACACTCAAGATATCTAAATACTCATAAAAATACGCTCGATAATATAGAGAGAGAAAACTTCAGTTTCTGGTGTGATTTTCAATTCTAACCTAAGCACCCTATTTATAGGAAATTGCTTAGAACACCAAGGTAGAAAATTTAATAAAATAATAATATTTAAATTTAAATTTCCTACGCACACCTTACAATCTGAATTCAGCAATTCACACATGTTAGTGGGGTCCACCAACTCACCAAAAATGAAAAACATGTTTTAAACAATTTTTGTAACAAAATCAATTCAGACCCAATATTCCAGAACTTTAATAATTCATAATAAATAGTCTTTTATCAGAAAAATTCAAATCTAATGTCCATTTCATAGGAAATTTAATTCTCTACAACTTTGCAAAAAAAGTTTTTCAAAATTCCAAACAAAAATTGACCGAAATCCACATACGGACGATTTTGCGGCTATAATCAAATTTCAGTTAAAAAACATGTCCACCAACATGTTTAACATGTGTTTAGCATTTATAGTAACAAAAATACTCTTCCTCCTCATTTATTCATATATCACACATACATTGTAAAAATATCACCATTATTATATTATTAAAATATAATAATATATTTAAATGAATTATTTTATCAGAAAAGATAAAATACCAATTTTCAACAATTGTCACATTAAAAATTTTCTCCATCTATATCTACATAAATAAATATTTTCCTTATCATATAAATTAATAATTAATTATTCACAAATAATATTACAGAATCACAATAATAACAATCAGGCAGTTCCCAGGAAAGAGGGGGCTTTCCAATAAGGATTTCTCCTTACTGGCGCGCAATTAGGTGACCAAACCTCTCCTTGACAGAACTTTCTAGACATTGTCAATAATGTTATCTAATGATATTATTCAAATAATATGAATTATTGATCTGATAATGGGAAATACTGTGCCGTGATAATTATTGAAATAACAATAATATAAAATATCAACGTAGCAATTATTGAATCAATAAAATAAAATATTGAACAGTAATTATTGTAATAATTATTGAGTAGTGCCTCCTTACGTAAAAAAAAATTATTATGTTTCGTGAATAGTAACTCATGAATAGTAACCCCGACATAAAAAATAAGAATTTCACAAGAAAAATCTTACCAATATTCTGGTATAATGATATTGAAATCAATTTAACCATTTACTGAATAGTAATTATAAGAAAAATTGAATACTTTTATTTCATAAAATTCGAGATCTTACAATTATACCTAGTTTATCTCTTCCCAATTTAATACTTTTGGGATCTATTAAATTACACTTCAAAGCATAATTTTTACAAGCTTCTATAATTAAGTTTTTCATGTATTCTTGTATGATTAATTTTAATTGATCAATTTTCTTATTTGGATAGAAATATAAATAGCACATTCTTAAGTATATATGTATCTATACATATACACATTTTCTTTAACCTTTAATATCAATTCCTTTGAAATTTATTTCCTTCATAAATTTCAACATACATTTTTACGTAATTTCTTTCACCATTTAATTCACATAAATTTAAAGATATCCTAATACCTTATCCTTAATATACTTCAATGGTACATATAAATTCATTTTAGGATTTTGGACTATATTTTCTCACTTTTATTCTCTATCTTCTCATTTCTTTCAGTCACATTTAATTTATTTGTGTTGCTTTAAAATTTTCAAACATAATAATTTTTTTCTCAAATTTTTTTTTAGAATTATTCCTCTATTTCTAGTATAGGTTTTATTCTTTAACCTTTTATTTAATTGTTCAAGAGCTCATAAATTTTCGGGTTGTCACAATAAAGGAGATCATTGTTAATGGAAAGAAGCCATTAGGGGTCACCATTAGGGCTGAGCAAGTAACCAAATTAGAACCGAAACCGCACCAAAAACCGCACGAACCACACCAATGGTTCCAGCGTATGTGGCGGTTTTAGGTGGGTTGAATAACCAAATTTATGGTTCCGGTTTAGTTACTAGCCAAAATCGCACACATAAAACCGAAACCGCACCATTTGTGTGTATGTATTATCTCTAGTAAATTCTAAAGTTACTTTTTACTTGAACACACTCAGAGAAAATCTCAGTCATGCATTGTCATTTTTTCATCAGTTAAAAGAAGATGGTCAAAGGTTATAGAGTCAAAAATTAAGCATTTGAGTTTTGGAATTTCAGATTTGTTTGATGCGTTACTGGAGGGGCTTATAGCTGAGGGGCCAAATTCGTTGGTTCGAGCACTTGATGCATTGATTAAGGTATATGTTATAGTAGTAATAGTCTAATAGATTATTTTTTAAATTAGGTACAGTAAGGATTATATTCTATAAGTCCTCCCTGCAATGTATAAGATTGAATTTCATTCTATCTCCAGTATATACTTTTAATTTTTGGGAATTAGATAAACCTTCTTGTTTGTTATAGAATATATGGTATCTATTGTTTTATATAGAGTAAGTTTTAGTTTTAAAGCATCATTCCTTTATTATAAACTAAAACTATTTTATCTGTCTCATTCTTCTATGATTTGATGGTGAATTTGACATGTTTGACAGAAGGAGCTTTGTTTCAATGCTTGATATAATTCTCATTGTCGACTCTGTCACTAAGTTAATTACTCGATGTGAGCTCTGTGTTAAATTCTATTGAAGTCTTAGACCTTTTTGTTATTTCAATTAGTTTTGGAACCAAAACCGCACCAATTGAAACCGCACCGCACAGTTTAAAACCAAACCGCATCAATCATAAGCGGTTTCGTGTGCGGTTTTAGATTTGTCAAACCGCACCTAAGCGGTTTCGGGTGCGGTTTAGACTTCAAACCACACCATGCTCACCCCTAGTAACCACAATAGAAAATCTTAAAGTAAGGGTTTTATTCTTGGGTGTGTATGTGTGTGTGGAAATTAGCAAAAAATAAAATAAAAAAATTTGAAAGCAATTCATATATTCTTTACATTTGTAGCAAACAACAAAAGAATTTTATTTTTGAAAAAAAATTATAATTCAAAAAATTTGGACTACAAATGAAAAATACAAGAAAATTTAAATATATCAAACTGACTGTTAAATATAATATGAACTGAAAAAATAACTACAACAACTAATTTCTAATATCATAAATCACATTGAGCAATTTTATACAACATATAACATTGATAACACTAGAAAACTCCATCATGTAAAGCCCCTCTATTGATCGCAGTTGAACTTAATCCAACAATTCAAGTTTTCCAAATAAGTATCTTCCTTTTATCATATGTGAAAAGAAATACCATTACCTGCACAAACAACATTAAAATCTAAAATTCTAGTGACTAGAAGCTGAGCACAACCTTGTAATCTACTAGATAATATCCATCAAACAAACCACCATAACAAGAAGAACATCTATTACATCTGCTTCTAAAATCTTGACCAAAAACCCTTTGGTCATGTTTGTTTGCAAGGATTATAATTTCGGAATTATAATACATGAGATTATAATCCCAAGACTATTAATTTTAGAATTAAATAGTCATTGTCACATGTTTGTTTTTTATGGGATTATTCATGAGATAAATTAAAATAATCTCATGTTATATTTTTTTTTCAGGATTAATTAAATGATCGGATAAAAATTATTATTTGGACTATTATACCCTTACCAATAAAGTGACGCCCCCAAAATAGGTATACATCACGCATTCTGAGTCTCCAAATACATAGTACAGAATTCAAATACAACTTAATTATACAACTGTCGTGTAAAGTACGACAAAACATAAACTGGGAGTTTCAACACGAATATTGTCTTCTAGACAATATCCAAACTCAAATTCAGTATTATTACATTTATTTTCACACTATTTCACAAAATAGTGAGAACTACTAATGCAAATATCTGGATCGTTACTCCGTTCCCCGACTAGTCTCAGCTATATTCTCATTTCCTGAAAAGCAAAATGAAAGCAAAGGGTGAGCTCAACTAGCCCAGTAAGAAATATTATGATTAAGATAATGCAAAATAATTTATCGTTAGCCTTCAACAGTGTTAAACTGATAAAATATAATAAACATCAAGTTTAACTGCAGCGAAACAAGCAATCCATTAGAAGAGTCAAGTAGAGCATGAAATCTACTATCTTCTATGATTTAAAAAGTTTATCAATAGTTTTATCGCTGAGACACAACTTAATAAATAATCCACATCATCGAATCATCCATGTACTACGGCCAAGGATTTTCATTAGTATCACGACCATGAATTATCCATGCACTACGGGCCAAGGATATTCGTGTTTTCATCCATGGTCATAATCATGCCAACAACTGTCCATCAATGCACTACGGGCCAATGAGGACTTTTACCACGTCATTTGCAATATTACGGTCATGATTATACCGAATAATCCCTGTTCATAATCATACCAAGTCCATCTATGCACTACGGGCCACAGATGACTTTCATCATAATATAAACATGAGGATGATGACAATTATATAAGAATTCAATTAAAAGAAAGCAAAGGATAAATTTTTAAAGATTTATAATTTAATTTATCCACAATTCAATAACGTCCAAATTATTAACATGATACTACTTTGTGGAGTAAAATTCAAGAATAATATTGTATCAAAAATAATTTAGACCAAAAAAAATTAATTTTTGTCATGAATAGTACCCCGGGTGAATAATAATTGAGTGAATAGTACCTCATGAATAGTACTTCAGGAATAGTAACCCCGTGAATAGTACTTCGGGAATAGTATTTCTCTGATTTTCAAAATCACGAGATTTTTACTATGCAAACATTATGCATAATAAAATATAATATATTTTATTTTCCATAAAAAACAAAACTTATAATAATAATAATAATAATAATAATAATAATATAATATAATATCCTCCCTTCTACGCCAAATCCCCCCCCCCATTTCCCAGACTTTCTATATATATATACATATATATATATATATATATATATATATATATATATATATATATAAACAAAACTGTGATAACTTCTACCAACAGTTTTAAAAAATGGGTAAGTGGGGGTCCAAATAATAATAAAAATTTACTACAAATACTTCGTAAAAATCTCCTCAATATTTTTAACAACATTTATCATCATTATTATAATTCGTAATATTTAACAACCAGATCGTTCTCAGGAAAGAGGGAGCTTTTCAATAAGAATTTCTCCCTATTGGCGCGCAATTAGGTGATCAAACCTCTCATCGACAGAATTTTTTAGACATCGCCAATATTGCAAATAATAATATAAATAACTGTATCGTCTCAATTATCGATTTAATAATATATAAAATATCGACAATAATTGAATCAAATAATGTGAGATACTATGCAGTAATTACTGTAGCAATATTTGAACAAAACTGAGTGATTTCTCACGTAAGCATCAATAATCAATACCGTGTGCTACTATACAACCACGCGTATTATTGTTCTTTTATCACTGGGTATATCAACAGTTAACGATAAAACTTTTGCCGTTATTTTCATAAAAAGATATTTCTGTCATTTTCTAACTTTGACAATAATTCTGTTGTGGGGTCCACCAATGATTGTACCGTTGTATGAATATTCCTTGTTAAAACGAATATTTTCCGACCAATTGAATATTATATAACAACTTGCATACTTTGTAAAATTTGTAAATATTGCCCACAACTATAACATTATATCAAATCCACACCATAATATTCAAAAATGATATTTATAGAAAATTCATCTTTATTCATAAAAGTTGGGATCTTACAAATAATAATATATTTTAAACTATAGTTTAAACTTAATTATACATCAAAAAATGATGAAAAATAATTTGTTTAAATAAACTTTGACAAACAAAAAGTCAACATTTAAATATGACTAGGACTAATAAGTTGTTTACCAATAACTTGGTTAAATAATAAGTTGTTTACCGAGAATAAGTTATTTATCGATAATAAGTTGTTTACCAATACTAAGTTTATTGGATATATTAAGATATTATGATCATTTTAGAGAAAAAGTTGAGGATAATTTTGTTTAAAATTTTTTAGTCCCAATGGTGTGGATTATAATACCTGATTGAACATAGTATTAAATAATTCTCTATATTAAGTCAGTTTATAATCTATGGACTAATAGTCTCAAATTTAAATTTAAAAATAAGTAAGAAACTTGAGATTAATAGTCTTATCCCAAGTGTAATCCCTACAATACGTTGGCGAACTAATGAGTACCCTTTACAAATAAGCACTGACTAAGAGTTTTAAGTTGCAACTGACCCACCCAAATACTTCCTCCATTCCAGGATAAAAGTCCTGGTTGACTTTTTGTGCATATTAAGAAAGAGTATAAAATGACAAAATTATCTATATTTAAATTTTCATTTAATTGCATAGTTTTTTGCACATTATTAATGATGCTCTATAAATATGAATAGATAATAGAAATATAACAATTAATAAGAAGGGTATTATAGGCGAGAGCAGATCCTCTGTCCCCAAATTTTCTGTCCCCTTGTGTCCCTCCACTTAAATTTTGACACTTAGTCCCTTACTTAACACTAATTAATTCTAAAATTAAATAAAAGGACATGTGTCAAAATTTAAGTGGGGGGACACAAGGGGGACAGGGAATTTGGGAATAAATAATATGCTCTCATTATAGGCAACTTATTGTAAAAAATAGATCATTTAAGGTAAGTAGACATTTAACTTGGGACAACTTAAAATAGTAATAAAAACTTTTATCCTGGGACGGAAGGAGTAAAAATGTTTATGTTGCTTAAATTGCTTCTTGCTTTCTTTGTCAATCTATAAAATATCTGATGCCCCAATACGTAATATATTCTTTACTTAATTAAAACCGTAATATACACTATTTAGTTGCATGTGTTTTCCTATGCCAAATCCATTTATCCCCTATTCTTCAATTCAATCAAACAAACAAACAACGAAAACTCAAGAAATGGAAGTTGAATTTAGACTGGACAATCCGTTAAGATCGTACTCTATAAAAGGTTGTCGTAGTTTCTTCCTAAGCCAAAAAAATTCAGCCCAACCAGATCAAGTGGTGGAGGTGGGATATTCAAAAGAAAAGTTTTGGTATTACATGTAAAGTCCTATTTCCTTAGAAAGCCGGTCAGCTTGCTTCATTTTTACCCGTGTTTAAGTCTATCAAATTCACTCTTTTGAGGTCCCTTCTAAGTTCGATCCCAAAATAACACAAAATGCATGAAATGCAACACAAAACAACATAGATTAATAACAATCCAAATCTAATGAGATCCGAGCACGGAGCATTCACGAAGAGGTTACTTGTTAACTTAACTGATCTTTCTGTAAGCTTCAATAGCAGAAATAAATTCTTCAAACACTATTCACGCTAAAAATGCCTTTTCATTTTTTCGACTTTTCGAATTAGGACATGGCGTTAGATATAATTAATTCTTGTAATAGCGATGATGTACTTGATTACGAATTATATTGTGTTACTAAAAAAGAGAGACTTAAAAAAAGTTATACAAGCTATCAGGCTGCTTGGTTTTTAAGAACTTTTATTTATTAAATTATTATCAGTACACGAATTATACACTAGGAGTGCCTATACTATAAAACAATTCCGGTCTCAATAAATAGGCTTCGAATTTATATGAAGGAATCATCATATAAAGTTGATCATTCAACAATATAAATTGTTAGGATAATTATTTTCAACTAAGCCCAATACATGAGGCCAATTTAGTATATGGACATGGCAAAAGCTCAAGAAAAATCTTCCACCAGAAGCCCAATTAGCGCACATAGTGTCCAAGGCTCTGTCTCTATATGAAATAAACACAAGGTTAAGAAGGAAGGCTCACATTAGACATGCAAAACAGGCCGGTATAGTCTGTCTGATCTGGGTCTGCCAGATCATAGGTTTTGAGCAAGCCAAATCAGACCTTAGTTGCTAGGCTATGGTCTGATTAGGCAAGCATGTCAGACTAGGCCTAGCCTGGTCTGGTCCTTCTCATTTTTTAATATTAAATATTAAATATTTTAAATTATAAATTACAAAATTAAAATTAAAATAATTTTGTAAAAATAATGTAATATTTTTAGATTTATTTTAATTTAACATTCTACTACACAACAATATAACTTAGATGATTAGAACAAAAATAAATAAATTCCTCTCACTTCTATCATATTGATGAGTTTAGACTCCAACTCTAATGTCTTCAAATTCGCTCCTTCATCACTACAAGTTCCTCGAATAAGTCAGTTAATTCCCTCCTTAAAGTGTTTAGCTCGCTCGCTCGTGACAGGTCCTACGGGAACTTGCATCGGATTCGATCCATGCCCTCCATTAGAATCCAAGTTAGTCATGTCCTCATCATTCCTCTTATCTTGAAAAAGATTTGTCCTCAAATCATCACCTACATCAAACGGACTTAGATCAGAAACATTGAATGTTTCACTAACATTATACTCACCCGGTAAATCCAGTTTATAGGCGTTGTCATTAATGCGCTCTAGAACTTGAAATGTTCCATACCCCCTCAGAAGCAATTTTGACAGTCTTTGAGCAAGAAATCTCTCCTTCCGCATATGTAACCAAACCCAATCTCCTGGTTCAAAGATAACTTGATGTCGACCCTTATTGACATGTTTAGCATATTGTCGACCCAATCTCGCCTTCTCATGTATCTGCTTAACAAATTTAGATTTTTTTCTTTTCATCCATGTTAGTAAATTCATACACAGGTAATAGCGATAAATCCAATGGAGTTAAAGGATTAAAATAATAAACAATCTCAAATGGTGAAAATTTAGTAGCAGAATGAACAGAACTATTATAAGCAAACACAACATGTGGTAAAAATTCTTCCCAATAACTGATATTCTTTTTAATGATAGCCCTTAACAATGCAGACAAAGTTCTATTTACTACTTCTGTTTGACCATCAGTTTGTGGGTGACACGTAGTGGAAAATAACAATTTAGTTCCCAATTTGCACCACAAAGTCATCCAAAAATAACTTAAGAACTTAACATCACAATCAGAAACAATTGTTCAAGGCATACCATGCAATCGTATAATTTCCCTAAAGAACAAATAAATTATATGGGATGCGTCATCAGTTTTGTGACATGGAATAAAATGTGTCATCTTTGAAAATCTATTCACAATCACAAATATAGAATCATTACCATGCTTAGACCTAGTTAAACCCAATACAAAGTCCATTGACAAATCAATCCAACGTTCATTAGATATAGGCAATGGTGTATATAATCCATGGGGTCGAACACGAGACTTAGACTGATGACACACAATGCATATATCATGTATTCTTTCCACATCTCATTTCATATGAGGCTAATAAAAATGTTCTTTTAAAATAGCCAAAGTTTTATCAATAGCAAAGTGTCCCATTAAACCACCCCCATGTGATTCCCTAACCAACAACTCACACAAAGAAGTTGCAGGTAAACACAACTTATTTTCTCAAAATAAAAAACCCATCAATTTTGAAGTATTTACCTACAACATTCTTTTCACAAGTTTTAAACTCTTCATCGAAATCAAGTTCATTAGCATATAAGTCTTTGATCCGTTCAAAATCAAGTAATTACGTGTCAATAGTATTCAACAACACATACCATCGAGACAAAGCATCAGCAACAACATTCTTTTTACCTTATATCGAATGACATATGGGAATGTCTCAATAAACTACATCCATCATGCATATCTCGTGTTCAACTTGTGTTGTCTCTTCAAATATTTCAGTGATTCAAGATCGATGTGGATCACAAACTCCTTGGCCCAAAAGTAATGTTGTCATGTCTCCAAAGCTCTAACCAAAGCATACATCGCCTTGTCATAAGTAGGATAGTTCAAAGCTGCCCCACTCAACTTTTCGCTGAAATACGCCACTGGTTTTTCTTCTTGCATCAAAACAGCTCTAATCCCTAAACCTAAAGTATCACACTCTCTTGATGACCTTGGTCAATGGAGTTATAATCTCACTGAAATTCTAAACAAAGCGTCGATAGAAACTTGGGAGTCCATAAAAAATTTATACTTAACTCACATTTGTTAGACTCGGCCAATCTTGGATCACACGAATCTTCTCCTCATCAACTTGGACTCCTTGTGAACTCACAACAAAGCCAAGAAAAACAATTATATCCGAACAAAACGTGCACTTTTCTATGTTAGCAAATAACTTTTCTTTCCTAAGTACATCTAAAACAAATTTTAAATGCACTGCATGATCTTCCAAGTTTTTGCTATAAATCAAGATATCATCAAAATAAACTATTACAAATTTTCCAATAAATGAATGAAAAATATGGTTCATTAACCTCATAAAAATGATGGGTGTATTAGTTAAACCAAAAGGTAACACTAACTACTCATAAAGACCATATTTAGTTTTAAAAGTCATTTTCCATTCATCATCTTCTTCCATTCTAATTTGATGATAACCACTTTTTAAATCAATTTTAGAAAATATGCAAGACCCATGAAATTCATCCAACATCTCATCTAATCGAGGAATGGGGTGTCGATATTTTACCGTAATATTATTTACCGCTCGACAATCGATGCACATCTGCCATTTTACATCCTTTTTGGGCACTAGGATCACCGGAACAGCACATGTACTCATACTTTCTCTTACGAATCCTTTTCCCATCAGTTCGTCAACCTGTCTTTGTAACTCCTTCGTCTCCTCAGGATTACTCCGATAAGCTGGACGGTTTGGAATGGTCTCATCGAGAACAAAGTCAATTTGATGTTCTATTCCCCGAATAGGTGGTAGTCCTTGAGGAAGCTCCTCGGGAAATACATCTTTAAATTCCTGAAAAAGAGATAAAACAACACTAGGCAAAGAATCATTAGTGTTAGTATTCAAAAATGCCTCTTTATACCGAAGTAAAATCATAGGCTGTTTAGAAACCAAAGCTCTTCTCATATCAATTTTTTTTGCCAATATATTTTTTTTCTCATCTCTCTTTTTCTTTATTTCTTTTTCTCTTTTTTTCTTGATTTTTCTTTTCTTCACACTCACTTTTTTGAACACTATCTTTTTACAAAAACATTTGATCCTCATGTACCTATTTTGGTGACATATGACATAAAGTAACTTTCCTTTTATTGTGTACTAAATAGTATTCATTAGAAAAATCATCATGTTTTACTCTCTAATCGAATTGCCAAGGCCTACCAAGAAATAAATTCCCCGCATAGGTACCACATCGCATAATACCTCATCCTCATATCGACCAATAGTTAATGGCACTAGTACCTATTTAGTCACCTTGATATCTACACTGTCATTGAGCTATTGTAAAAGATACGGTTGAGGATGCTTGGATGTAAACAAACCTAATTTCTCCACCATGGTAGTACTAGCCACATTAGTACAACTACCCCCATCTATCACAACGCAACAAACCTTTTCATTCACAAGACATCGAGTATGGAAAAGGTTTTCCCATTGTTCGCTTCCTTCCCCTTTCACTTGTGTATTAAGTGCTCTCCATGTGACTAACATCTCACCATGCATAGGAACCTCCCTATCATCTATCACCTCCAATGGTGGCATATAATCATTATCACTTTCTTCTCCCTCGGTTTCCACCTCACCATTGTCAAGCAATAACATAGTTCTCTGATTTGGACATTGACTAGAAATATGCCCTCTTCCTTGACATTTAAAACATACTATATCCCGATTTTGACTAAAAGAAGGTTATTCAGTTTTACCTTATAAACCTCGGTTAGTCGTTCCTAACTTAGGCTCCTCTTTTGGTTCGTTCATCGCTGGCTTTTTTCACGCTTTCCAACATTAGATTTCCATGTTGAACTTGTGGTATTATTTGAACGCTGGCTACCTCTCCTCTTAAGCTGTTTCTCAATCTTGATAGCCAAATGTACCATATCCCCCAAATCCACATAATGTTGTCGTTCCACTAAGTCCGTTACATCCCAATTTAGCCCTGCTAAAAATCGAGCCATTGTTGCCTCACTATCCTTATCCATGTTAGCTCTAGTCATCAAGATCTTCATTTCCTTGAAGTAATCCTCCACACTCTTACTTTCTTGTTTCAGATTTTGTAAATTCGAAATAAATCTCGATGGTAGTGACTTGGTACAAATCTATTTTTCATCATATTCTTCATCTCTGCCTATGTCTCAATTGGAAGCTACTCCAATCTCCTCTTGCTAGTAGTCAACTGATCCAACCAAGTAACTGCAGAAGTTCTGACGCAATAGTGTGAGGCGCACCACTTTCTATATTGCATTGGCGCGGGGCGCGCCGGATGACCAGAAGCTATCGAAACTCATAGCTTGGATCCAACACTTCTATCATATTGATGAGTTTAGACTCCAACTCTAATATCTTCAAATTCGCTCCTTCATCAATCCAAGCTCCTCGAATAAGTTCGTTAATTCCCTCCCTGAAGCGTTTAGCTCGTACTCTCGTGACAGATCTATAACCCTCCATTAGAATCCAAGCTAGTCATGTTCTCATCAATATGTCTCTAATATCAATTAATGTCACTCTTGCCTGTTCTAATTTCTAAATTAGAAGGTTCGTTCAATGGCTATAGTGGCCATCTTCAAAACGTCATATAATATGGTGTTAACATAAATTTCAATTAACAAAGCAGAAATTATTTTTTTTTGCACTTTGTATATTTTTTTTGGTAAAATATGATCCGAATTTAATTCAAAGGTGATCGAGTTTGCTTCTGGAACGAAGGTCAATAAGTTCAAAGCGAAAGGACGTCCCACAAGTTAATAACAATGATAAATAACAAAAAAAAATATGCACAAGATATCAAATTTTACGTGGTTCCTCTAAATGTTGGATTATTCTACAATCAACGATAAATTGTTCTCACTATATCAAAAAATTGTACATAATACAATGAAAAATCTCCTACTTACACCAAAAATATAAAAATACCCCCAAAAAATTTGGGTTGAACGCTTCCCCCGAACCCCACCTAATTGTTCGTAGTGCCAAAAAAAAAGTAAATTATGTCTGTCTTTAGAACATATGTGAGATACTTTGGTAAATATATAAATGATAAATATATTTTCTTGAAAAAATTTAATGTAGCGTAACATTTTGAGTTCAATTCATAATAATGAAAAGAAACTAATTGTCTCAACAATTCTACATTAAAGATAGGTATGCACAAACAGGCTTTTGAGACTGACTTGGTCTACACTTTTTCAAGTTTTGAACATTGATCAGGTCAAGCCAGACTAGACCTAGACCCTTTTCCAAGAAGACTAGACTTAAAAGATAGTAATAATATTGCTATCTAATCAAAAGTGGTAATCATCCTTTTATTTAGTGACAATAGATAATGTTAATGCCAAATTTTGTACGCCTGACGAAATCACCCAAAACAGCAGGCCAAAATCACGTTAACGATTGATTGTATTGTTGTGAAATCAAACTCACGAAATACACTCATATAAACATAAATAAAAAGATATAAAACATGAACACAAGAATTTATGTGAAAACCAATTGGGAAAAAACTACGGAGAGAGAGAGAGAGAGAAATCCACTATAATAATATAGAGAGTACAAAGTGTTTATTTGTATCATATGCTCTTGTGTCTTGTATCTCCCTCCTTATTGTTGTATTCATATCCACCTGAATCCAATTAGGAGTAGGATTCCTTTGTAGAATCACCTTATAACAACAATTAATGGCTGATAGATTTCTTCCCAAATTAAACCTCCTTATACTACCATATAAGGAAACACAATCTTATTTTAATAAGGACTCTCTCGCTATCAAAATAAATATATTATGGGTCAACACCAAATCTAGCCCATTAAATAAATTGGGTTACACATTGGCTACACCTAAATAATCACACTCCAACATTGCCCCCAGTCTTAAAATATAAGAGTATACAAATTTATCCCAACCAAAGATCCGTATCTGCCAAAGACGAATTATGTCAGACAAACACAATACACGATGTTCGTCCGATCGGGGGGACAAAGCCACTTTCGAAGGAATTTTGTCCGATCGGGGGGAATAAAGCCACTTCCGAAGGATTTTTGTCCGTTCGGGGGAAACAAAGCCACTTCCGAATGACTTTTGTCCGTTCGAGGGGACAAAGCCACTTCCGATGGACGTTTTGTTAGTTGAATTTGCTTTTTGTCGGTGAGTTCAGCAGGAACAAGAGTTGAACGAGTCCTTTTCACACTACCGAGTTATGATAGGGGTGTGGACTTGGCTTGGGGCAGCTGAAGTGAACTGCCGAAGTGAATGACTAGTGCAAATGTTTTAAGATGATGATACTATGTTGTTATTGTACTGCAAACAATTTTGCCATTTTTATCATGATGCTTGCATCATCATCTTTCCACTGCCAGACTCCATCAATAATATCACTTTTCCTGTCACGGGACTCGAGATATATTGATATGTCAATTAATTGTTTTTAATATCACATATATTAGTTATTACAAATCATTGCACACGTCATCAATGTATCAAATAATAACATATATTACTTGTTTTGTATCATCCTAATCATATTTATTTATTGCATGCAATCATCCGTCCAAATTGCTTAAATAAATATAATTTAATCATGCGTATAAATTTCATAAATAAATAT
This sequence comes from Panax japonicus, assembly GCA_020205505.1. Classification (NCBI taxonomy): domain Eukaryota; kingdom Viridiplantae; phylum Streptophyta; class Magnoliopsida; order Apiales; family Araliaceae; genus Panax; species Panax japonicus. The sequence goes on from CM035098.1 coordinate 41,459,340, forward strand.
AATTTGATACTTATCTTTGGTGATTTTTCGAATAGAATTTTGTGTTCCCACAGACGGCGCCAATGTTAATGTCAAATTTTGTACGCCTGATGAAATCACCCAAAATAGCAGGCCAAAATCGCACTAACGGTTGATTGTATTATTGTGAAATCAAACTCACGAAATTCACTCACATAAACATAAATAAAGAGATATAAAATATGAACACAAGAATTTACGTGGAAACCCAATCGAGAAAAAACCACGGAGAGAGAGAGAGAAATCGAATATAATAATATGGGGAGTACAAAGTGTTTATTTATATCATATGCTCTTGTGTTCTGTATCTCCTTTAATCCCTTGCTTATTGTTATATTTATAGATGTCATATCCACCTGAATCCAATTAGGAGTAGAAGTCCTTTTCAGAATCACCTTATAACTGCTGAATCTAATTAGGAGTAGGAGTCCTAATTAAATCTCATTATCCCACCAAATAAGGAAACACAATCTTTCTTTAATAAGGACTCTCTCACTGTCAAAATAAATATTTATTATGGGCCAACACCAAATCTAGCCCATTAAATAAATTGGGTTACACCTTGGCTAGACCAAAATAATCACACTCCAACATTTCCCCCCAGTCTTTTATTTATAAGGAACTTAAAATAAAAGAGTATACAAATTTTGTCACACCCAAACAACATACGCCAAACAGAAACTTCTGGCTCTCAATATTTTCGCCCCACTCCTCAATTCATTTCTAAGATATACATAAAGATCTACAAGCCACGTGCCACGTACTTTGAGCCACAAGCCACGTGCTTTAAGCTGTGAGCCACGAGCAACAAGCCAAGTGCTTCGAGCCACAAGCTTCGTGCTTTGAGCCACGAACAACGAGCCAAATGCTTCGAGCCACGAGCTATATGCTTTGAGCCACATGCTTTTAGCCACAAACTACGTGCTTTGAGTCACATGACACGAGCCACGAGGGTTTAAAACATGTCTTGGCCAGATACTCTCCGTTTGTGAAAATTAAGAGCCACACATATTCTATCGGAGGCTTGTTATTCTCTCGACGATCAGTGTTGATTCCATGTGCTCGTTTTATTTTGCTGAAGTCGATGGGCTTGGATTGCCTTGGTTGGCTTTGAGAAGCATATAGAAGATGTTGTTGCTGACTCATGACATGATGGGCCCACACAAATTATTGTCCTTTATGTGGCGACCCTTTTAGAATGTTAGCAGCAATGCATTTTTTACTCACCTGGATCAATAATCAAAGTGATTAATGCTTTGATTTAATATATATAACATGAATACTATTTCTACCTTTTATAATATAAACGATGTAACATGTAAAGTAATAAATACTCGGTTACAATCATGCTTCGATTGCTATTAAAAGAGTAATAATCATATGCCTATCGTCCTATGTTGCATATATCCACACACGTATATCTTTAATTTAATTAAGGGTGCAACTCATCTTTTATATATAGGCCACCACATGCTTAATTATTTTTTATGTAGGTTTCTTCCCTATCCAGATGGACTCTATTCATGAATAATAAGAAAGACCATAATGGATGGCAAAGATGATTGGAGACTTTTTTGAAAATTTACCAAGCCAATACTAATAGGTACACGTGCTTCGGTGCATGCTATAAAACTAACCCACTTGGAAATTATATATGACATAAAAGTTAAACTGACATGAATATAATAATTTTGAATAATTATAAACCCACATACTACTGCATAAAATATTATCAATTATATACTAGTAAATTAGGGGCTTATCTGAGTCTGTCTTTAGATCGTGCACTGCAACAATATTGCATCGCCTCTTGAAATAACTAGGTTCTGATGACTCGACTTTAAATTGAGACGAGTTGTTAATATTCCTTCACATGCTAACAAATTAAGTTTGGTGATTTTTTGAATAAAAATTTGCTTTCCCACAGACGGCGTCAATGTTAACGCCAAATTTTGTACGCCTAACGAAATCACCCAAAACAGCAGGCCAAAATTACGCTAACGGTTGATTGTATTATTGTGAAATCAAAGTCACAAAATACACTCATATAAACATAAACAAAAATATATAAAATATGAACACAAGAATTTACATGAAAACCCAATTGGGAAAAAACCACGGAGAGAGAGAGAGAGAAATCCACTATAATAATGAAGAGAGTACAAAGTGTTTATTTGTATCATATGCTCTTGTGTCTTGTATCTCCCCCTTATTGTTGTATTTATAGATGTCATATCCACCTGAATCCATTTAGGAGTAGGAGTCCTTTGTAGAATCATCTTATAACAACAATTAATGGCTGATAGATTCCTTCCCAAATTAAATCTCTTTATCCCACCAAATAAGAAAACACAATCTTATTTTAATAAGGACTCTCTCGCTGTCAAAATAAATATATTATGGGTCAACACCAAATCTAGCCTATTAAATAAATTGGGTTATACCTTGGCTAGACCCAAATAATCACACTCCAACAGATAATATATAATCAAGTATTTAACCTAATCCCATTAATTTCTTGGAACATCTTTTTGAATTCTGGAAATATAAGCGTAATGGGTTAGCCATGGGATGGGGCTTGGTAGGGCTACGCATGAAATGGGGTGTAGGGCTAAGCCTTAAGCCATTTATTTATGGGTCCTTAACACTAATATACAAAAATTAGAAAGTAATTACAAAAATAAAACATCCACATAATAATTACAAAAATAACGCGAGACAATATTACATTGCTAAAATCACGCATCATTAACTCCCTATACGTCAGTTACCGACTTTCATATTTACAACTAACCGCACCTAAATTCAAGCAACTGAAAAAACATGCAACTTTGATATTGGAAAACCAGATCAACGACATATCTATCGGAGAAGACGAAATCTGATATCGCGACACAATCTGAGATCAACATCAACTTTAAGATCAGTAAAAGATCAACAGCAACTTCAATATCATTAGCCAGAAACTTATGAACTGCACTGATTATTGAACATTCATTGATTCGATACAAATTTAAATACTGAGGTATTTGTGTTTAAAATTTATATTCATATAGTTACCAGTGGTTACTATGTATTCATATATTGGTTACATTTCTTAACTTTTTCGCACTTAAGATGGTCACAAAGTCCGACTACCGAATGTTTTAATTGCAAAATGCATTTGAAAATATGTTTTATATTATGTTTACTAAATAGATATAAATTGGTTACTATTTATTATTGATTTTGCTGATGTATAATGTTTATTTTCTTGCTTTATACTTTTAAATATATTCTACAGATATTTTTTATATTAATGGTTACTTATTATATACATTGGTTACCTTCTTGCAAATGTTGTTTACTGACTAATTCTAACTTGGTTACTGTGTAAAATTATAATGGTTACTGCATAATATTACTGACTAATGCTGACTTGGTTACTGACTAATGTTGACTTGGTTACTGTCTAAAATTATAATGGTTATTGACTATTACTGACTTGGTTACTGTGTAAAATTATATTCTACTGATGTTTTTTATATTAATGATTACTTATTAAATACATTGGTTACCTTCCTGCAACTGTTGCTTACTGACTAATGCTAACTTGGTTACTGTGTAAAATTATTGTGGTTACTGCATAATATAACTGACTAATGCTGACTTGGTTACTGACTAATGCTGAATTGGTTACTGTCTAAAATTATAATGGTTACTGACTATTTCTGACTTGGTTACTGTGTAAAATTATATTCTACTGATGTTTTTTATATTAATGGTTACTTTTTAGATATATTGGTTACCTTCCTGCAACTGTTTTTTACTGACTAATTATAACTTGGTTACTATGTAAAATTATAATGGTTACTACATAATATTACCGACTAATGCTGACTTGGTTACTGACTAATGCTGACTTGGTTACTGTGTAAAATTATAATGGTTACTGACTATTGCTGACTTGGTTACTGTGTAAAATTATATTCTACTAATGTTTTTTATATTAATGCTTACTTATTAAATACATTTGTTACCTTCCTGCAACTGTTGCTTATTGACTAATGCTAACTTGGTTACTGTGTAAAATTATAATGGTTACTGCATAAAATTACTAACTAATGCTGACTTGGTTACTATGTAAAATTATAATGGTTATTGATTAATGCTGACCTAGTTACTATGTAAGATTATAATGTTATATTGTATTGCAATTGTTTCTTTTATATTGGAGGTTACTTATTGACTACATTGGTTACCTTCATGCAACTGTTAATTTGATTATACTTATATATATTGGTTGTTGTATACTGATTAATTGGTTACTGTATATTTGGTTGCTGAAGCATATTAATGTACACTTGTACTTATGTTTTTCATATTAATGGTTACTTGTTAGCTACATTGGTTACATTCTTACAACATTTAGCCTTTAGTTGGTAACAAACAAATTATACTGGTTGTTTTTTACTATAAAATGCAATGGAAAATGTGATTATCTTGTGGTTACTAAATAAATATGTGTTAGTTACTGTCTAAATTGGATTTGGTTACTGTATAATGTTGTTATGATTACTGTATAATATTACGGTGTTTTATATTGGTTTATTTTATTATGATGGTTACTTATTGGCTACATTGGTTACCTTCGTACAACTTTTATAATTTAATTGTTAACAAATATCAATATACTCTGATTATTTCCATTGTAAGATGAATGTACAATTGTATTTTATGTTCTGGTTACTAACATTATGTAGTTTGGTTACTGGCTAACAGTGATTTGGTTACTTTACAATACTTATTCTAATGTCAGACAATGGAGATGATTTCAGTTGTACTTTATTTCAACGGTACATGGACTGATAGTAACCAATACACCAAATTTGAAGTTACCGGCATACTAGTTCCATCAACTTGTTCGTTCATAGAAATGCAAAACATGATATACAGTGCATTACGGCTAGACACAAACGCAAAAACATTGTCAATCAAATTTCATATTAGAAGCGACATTCCACCGATCAGTATATCAGATGAAGCAACCTTAATATTCTTTATTGAAGTCAGTAGAAAATCTGATGAACAAGGCAAATTCCCACTGATTATAGATATTGAACACAGAAGAGTACGCACAACAATCTTGCATAACTTGACAAATGTAGAAGAAACTATAATTCACGATGTAACGACAATCAGATCAACACAAGAAAATTCAGCACTAGTTCCACTAGCAACACAAGATTGCCAAATTGGAACCCAATATGTTAATCAGCTCGCAATGGAAGATATTGAACAACAATAAGACAGACAACATGACAAATCATACACAAAAGAACGATATGATGATGTAATAACAGATCCGAATGAACGTGAAGTAAAATTACATCAAACTTACAAAGATAAAAAAATCCTATCACAAGCTATAAGGCTGCATTCAATCAGGATAAACAGATAACACAAAGTTCAACGAACAGGTCATAGAGACTTTGTGCTAGTGTGCGTAGATGATGAAAATTGAAGATAGAAAATGAGAGTATCAAGGTTTCGAAAAACCAGTATGTTCAAGGTGAGAGAATTCAATGACATCCACAGGTGTTCAGTCAACGTATTGCTGGGAGACCACAGACAGGCAAATAGTGAGTTGGTCAGTGAATGTATAATGCACAAATTAACAAATTTAAAGAAAATATACACACCAACCGATATTGTGGAGGACATGATGACAGAATATAATGTGTCTATCTCTTACCAAAAAGCATGGAAATCGAAGGAGAAAGTGTTGGAAAAGGTGAGAGGAAATCCACACGACTACTCACTAATCCCATCATGGTTACACATGCTGAAGAAAACAAATCCAGGTAACACTTTAAAATATTTTATTGGTTTTTCATAATTAGTTGGTTACCCAAGTCAACTGATTTGGTTACCTTAATATACATGTTCAGTTAATAATTGTACTGTACAATCAACTTATGTTGAATTAATATTTTGTGTATCATAAATATCTACAAAAAAGATTACACATTAATTATATTATGTACACCATATGTGTGAGATCCTGAATTTTATGAAATAAAAGTATTGAATTTTTCTATTTTGGTAAATAGTTAAATTGATAAAAGTTTAAAGTTAAGGGTGATATGTGAAAATTTTTCAAAGTAAGCAAGTGGTCATAAAATAACCAGTAGTAAAAGTACAGTAATACGCGTGGTTGCATAGTAGCACACATTATTGATTATTGATGCTTATGTGAGAAGTCACTCAGATATACTCAATTATTGTTACAGTAATTGTTGCATCATATCTCTCATATTATTGATTCAATTATTATCACAGTATAATCTGTATAATATGTTATATTATAAAATCAATAATTGAGACGGCAAAGTTATTTATATTATTATTTGCAATATTGACAATGTCTAGAAGTTCTATCAATGAGAGGTTTGGTCATCTAATTGCGGGCCAATAAGGAGAAATCCTTATCGGAAAGCCCCCTCTTTCCTGGGAACGACCTGGTTGTTAAATATTGTGAGTTATAATATTAATGATGAATGTTATTAAAAATCGAATTTGAGTTCGGAGTTGAATTTGGAGATGCGGACGTGATATTTGAGTCTGGAACGATGAAATTAGTAGAAATAGACTATAAACACAAAATTTGTCGGGGTTGACTTTTTGGTCAAAAAAGTCAATAGTTGACTTTTTCAAAAAAAGTCAAACTTCAAAATTTCAAAAATGAAATTTTTGAGAAAAATATTTACATTGTGTTGGGATTGTTAGTGTTAGTGGAAATCGACATTTATTTCGATAGTAATTGATGTCTGGAGGTTATATTTACTAATCGAGTAATTAATCGAATAAATGAGCAATTAATTGTTATTAATTCATATGATTATAACTATTTGTCTACATGTGTGTAATATTGATTTACATTCTTGTACTATTAGGGGAGTTAGTGCAAGATTGATAATACTTGTATGACTAAGTTAAAAATGGAGGTATAGATGGAGGTACTATACTGTAATTCGTATTTTCACATGATTATAACTATTGATTCACATGATTGAACTATTGATTCACATTAATTACTATTAGGAGAGGTGGTGCAAGTTTGATAATACTTGCAGGACTAAATTAAAAATGAAAGAAAAGTTGAAGGTATTGTACTGTAATATTTTGAGCCCCAAAACGTGCAATTATCGAAACTATATTTTCCTATAAATAGAAACTCATTCTTCCTTCATTTCTCACCAATTCACTAAAGCTTTAGAGCAATTATTATAGAGAGAAATTATAGAAAGAAAGAAGAAGAGAAGTCTGCTACCTCACTATTCCAGTATCCAGTTTTCTTTTGAGGTAAGGGGTATTATTTCTTTCGTATTCATGAAGAGAGCTATTGCTATTCCATTCCTTATTATTCTATTGGAATAACCTGTATATACGAACTTATACATGGTAAAATTCTTTTGTTATTCCATTCTTTATTATTATGTTGGAATATCCTGTCTGTGCGGATTACGCATGACCTGGTTCCATTCTTTATTATTCTATTGGAATAACATGTCTGTTCGGTCTATCGCATGCCTAGTGAATTCTATTGTTATTCCATTCTTTATTATTTTGTTGGAATATCCTGTCTGTGCGGATTACGCATGACCTGGTTCCATTCTTTATTATTCTGTTGGAATATCCTGTCTGTACGGATTACGCATGACCTGGTTCCACTCTTTATTATTCTGTTAGAATATCCTGTCTGTGCGGATTACGCATGACCTGGTTCCATTCTTTATTATTCTGTTAGGAATAACCTGTATGTGCGGTCTACCGCATGCATGGTGAATTCTTATGTTATTCCATTCTTTATTATTCTGTTGGAATAACCTGTCTATGTGGACTACCGCATGTATGGTGAATGATCCTTCGTATTTATTCCTTATTAAATTGTGGAAATGATCTGTCTACGTGGATTACCGCATGGCGGGTGAAAATCCATTTGCAGTTTCATAATTTTTCTGACCCTCAAAAATTCTGAAAAAAATTAAAATGATAATTTGATGAGTTTTCTATATTATGTCCAAAGATGACGATTTTTGGATGTATAGATTAACAGTTATGGATTTTATGGAAAAAGACTATTTTAAAAGTAAACCCTTTTAACTCCTTGTGGTTAACTCCAAAATTAGTGAAATTTTTATTGGGAGTACATGTATATAACAGGAGTATACCTTGTAAATTTCAAAATTTTTGGACAAAAGTACAATTTATGATAAATGTTTATATATTCCCCAGTTTTGGCCATATAAAAAATAGTAAATGAATTTTAAAAATTCCGAGAAAAATATATGTTCAATATGGAACTATATTCCGTTAAATCCTAGAAAAGAAATATTTTTGGGACTGATTTGGTATTTTTCATGAAAATGAACTAGTTGTGAGTAAATGAATTAAATATGTTATGTGAAGTAACAAAATTAGAAAATAGAATTTTATGGCTTGGGAATCCTATATAGGGTATATGCAGATTTTCGATGAGGGATTTGATCATTGGTGATGAAATCTTATGAGTATGGCATTTTTGAATGATTAAATGCATTATTTGGTAAAGTGTAAACAATTGAAATAAATTGTTTATAGGTTTAAGAAGTGATTAAAATATTGTTATAATATTAATAATATTAGATTATGAGTTTATTAAGTGATTGATAATATTTGGATAAATTTAAAGTCTTTAATATTTATCCTTGTTTTCGTTTGATTAATGATTATATCATTGTCATCATCCTCATGTTTATATTATGATGAAAGTCATCTTTGGCTTACGTGCAAAGATGGACTGTTGATTATTAATTTTACAGTTGTATATCTTTGGCTTACGTGCAAAGATGGACTGTTGATTATTGGTTTTACAGTTGTATATCTTTGTCTTACGTGCAAAGATGAACTATTGATTGAGGAGTATCTTTGGCTTATGTGCATAGATGAACTTTTTATTGGTATGATTATGACCAGGGGTCATTCGGTATAATCATGACCCGTAATGTTATAGATGATGTGGTAAAAGTCCTCATTGGCCCGTAGTGCATTAATGGACAATTATTGGTACGATTATAAGCAGTGATTATTCGGAATAATCATGACCATTGATGATTACATGAATATCCTTGGCCGTAGTGCAGGGATGATTCGATGATGTGGATTATTTATTAAGCTGAGTCTCAGCGATAAAATATTGATTATACACTTTTAATTCGTAAAAGATAGTAGATATCATGCTCTACTTGACTCTTCTAAAATACAGTTGTATGTCTTTAGCCTGTAGTGCAAAGAATAAATTGTTAATGAATATCTTTGGCCGTAGTGCAAAGATGAATTTATTAGTATGATTATGAGCAGGAATTGTGATTTGGTATAACCATGATTTTTGATGTTTCAGGTGAAGATAGGTGATGAAAATTATCTTCGTCCTGGATGCGAATGAGAATTTAGAATCACAATTATGATTATGAGTTATTCATATAATTGTGGACAGGAATTGTTGATTGATGTTACAAGGATAAAACATTATTGGTGGACTTTTAACATGGAGAAGATAATAGACCTGATGGTCTATTTGACTCTTCTAATGGATTGCTCGTTCCCCTGCAACTATGGTTGAAAAGTTTTATCATCTACCATATGTTCTAAATCTCTGATTTATTATTGACGAAGGCTATTGATAATTTAATTATCTTTAGTCATGATATCCTTTACTGGGCTATTTGTGCTCACCCTTTGCTTCACAATTCCTTTCAGGTAATAAAAGTGTAGCTGGGTCGAGCGGGGATAACAGGAAAATAGTGTGATGGTCCAAGACTGTCGAAGTTTCTCAATACATTATAAAACGGCATGACATGTAACAGATAATTGTATTGAGGACCTAAGATGTGTGTGTCGTATTTTATACGTCACTTAATAATTGATTTTCGCGAACAACAATAGGGTGATGAGAACCCAACTTTGAAAGCGTCAAAAGTGCACCTCATTAGAATGAATACGACAGTAATCTTCTCGTTCTTCTTTGGGGTCTTAAAATATTTGCTGCTGTATTTTATATGGCATTGTAACAATTTGAGTTTGGATACTGTCTACGAGACAATATTGTATTAAAACTCACAGCTTAACTGTTGTCGTACTCTGCACGACAGTTCAACAGTTATATAAATGAAGTTTGTATTTAATTTTTATAGAGTGATATCTGGCGACTCAGAATGGGTGGTTTGGACCTATTTTGGGGGCGTCACAATATGCACCATATTAGAAACATTAATATGGTAATTAGTTGGATACCATTAACCACATGAATGGTTACCAATTACTAGTGATTTGGATATTGTATACTACTTGTAATTGCAATGATATTCTTGATAACTCATATCAGGTTCCATCACAGCCCTTGAGTTGGAAATAAATGGTCGTTTCAAGTATTTATTCTTTGCCATTGGAGCATCCATTCAAGCATAGCACCATTGCTTTTCAATCATTATAATCGATGGCACGTTCATACAATCAACTTACGGGGGGGACACTACTGATAGCAAGCACACAAGATGAAAACCAAAACATTGTTCTGATTGCTTTTACAGTGGTTGACGGCGAAAATGAATTATCTTGGAGATGGTTTTTCGTAAATTTGAGAATTGTTTGTGGAGTTAGGGAAGGCCAATGCATTATTTCAGATAGACATGAAGCCATTATACAAGGACTGAATTTTGTGTTTTCGGATGTCATGCATGGTTCGTGTACATACCATGTACTGAAAAATATAAAAAATAGATTCAGAAAGAGAGAAGAAGAACTTAAACAAGCTTACAAAGGGGCTTATAGAGGTTACATTATTGAACAATTCAACAAACACATGGCTGAACTTGATACCATTGATACTCGAATAAGGACATATTTGGATGAAGAGGTCAAGTTGGAGAAGTGCACCAAGCTCCATGGGATTGTAAGCAGATACTCAACAATGACTTCAAACGCCGCCGAATCTATTAAAAATGCAATCAAGTTGATCAGGGATCTTCCAGTTGCAACAATGATTGAATGCCTACGTTTTCTGGTTCAAAGATAGTATTTCACAAACAAACAATTAGATATATCAACATTCACAACACTTTCCACAACAGCTGAGGGGAGGTTACAATTTAATATCATTAAATCAAAGAAACTTAAGGTAATTAATAAAAATTTAAAATTATTACATCCCAAGTTGCATTTGCATTTTATAGAAACCTATTTGTTCACTATTGGTTACTTGTACATGCTGATAATTTTAACAACATTAAAAATAACTGCAATTATTTCGATGCATAAAACTAAATATTTATGCATACTAACGACACACTTAATTTGTGTTGTAGGTTAAGACATCAAACTTAGTGATTTTCACTGTTTAAGATGTTGTTAAATATTATATTGTGGACATCGAACAAAAGACATGCACATGCCGTAAATTTCAGTACCATGAGATGCCTTGTCTGCACGTTGCTGCTGTTATGAGCAAGCGAAATTTGAACTGTTATGACTTTTGCTCAAAAAATTACTCTAAAACAACTTTGGTCGACACATATTCAGCTTCCATCATGCCGTTAGATAACAAAGAGAACTGGGATGTACCAGAAGAAGTAAGAAACATATTTATAAAACCACAGAACACAAGAAGACCAGCGGGAAGACCAAAAATAGGGAGGTACAAACACGAATCTGAAATCAAAATTCAAAACAAATGCAGCAGGTGCCAACAAAAAGGAGACAACAGGAAAACATGCAATAATCCACCGGTTTTAAGACCAAAGAAGGACTGATATAGTGCAGTTACATTAAGAGTATAAATACAGGAATATATTATTGTTTACTATGAGTAACCATTAACCACATGGTTGGTAACATTTTTGATTGTGTACAGTAACCAAAATTGTTATTTATTAATATTTTGATTTCTGATTTCATTATGAGTTTTCAATAAAAAGAAAACATATACATTGAACAATTAGTAACTATTCTAAAACATTTTTATGTAAATTTGTTTACCATCTAAAATAAAATGGTTACCCCTACATTCATGTTTAATTACTACCAGCTAGATAACTATGTAATTTAAAAGTATCCATCAGCTAGGTAAATGGCATGGGAACCCACACATGTACACTATGCACTTGATAACTGTTCCAATATAAGTTGTAAATTATTTGGTTACTGACATAGACTAAAATGGTTACCCTTATATACAGGTTTGGATACCAACTGCACATCACAAAAATATCTTTATTTTAATATGAGTTTATAAATGACCATCATATATATTAATGGGAACTCTTAATTAAAATTTCTTATTCCATCATAATGATAGACTATAAATAAAACACGTACATTTAACAATTTATAACATTCGTGATACAAACTTATAAATGTTTGGTTACCAACAAAAACAAAAATTGTTAACATATATGTAGGTTTGGATACCAACCTAAGATTTCAACTTAAATAGTTGATATATACTGATTTTAACAAATTATATGTCAATTTGTTTACTTATAAAAAATAAAATGGTTACCTTTATAATAAAAATAATGGTAACCAGAACAAAACAGAAATCCATATTAGGCAAGCATGTATAATAAACAATTACATATTAACCAAAATAAAAAATAAATTAACAAAAATCCCTCATTGATTGCACAATAATAGTAGTCAAAAGTCATTAAATAACAATAAACAAAATATAATAAATAAGTAACCAATTAGTTACATAACAGTGGTAACCATAACAATCCATCTTAGGCAAGCATGTATAGTAAAAAATTACATATTAACCAAAATAAAAAATAAAAATGACAAAAAATCCCTCAATGATTTCACAATAATAGTAGTCAAAAGCAATTAAATAACAGTAAACTAGATATAATAAATAAGTAACCAAATAGTTACATAACAGTAACCAGAACAGATTTTAATGGTAACCAAAATATAAACAACCTGTATATCCAACAACCTATAATGAAAGTGATATTGTTTGTTTAGGCAACCCATGTAAACTCTCACATGTACATTTAACAATTGATATATGTCCTGATTCAAGCTTATAACTCTCTGGTTACTATCAAAACATTATTTGGTTACCCTTTTATACATGTTTGGTTACCATCTGTACATTTCAAAACAATGTATCAAACACAATTTAAAATAAACAAATACCAACCAACAAACAATATCACTTTCATTACTGCTAATATAATCAAATATGTAATCTTATCTACATAAGATCCAATAAACATCACAAACTCATAAACCATACAAAAATGTTGTGTATATCCAACAAAAAAAACAAAATACAAAACACAATTCATAAAGACAAAACAACGAGATCCGAACTAATCAAAATCTGGAACAAATCTTCCTGGAAATTCTCTGTCAGTCTCATATCCCTCCAACTGTTTGTTCCTTGCATGCATGTAGAGATTTTTGCATAACTTCTTCCGATACTGCGCAATGGGGAATGGAATGGGAATTTCATCAAACTTCTGGTGAATGACATGCCCAACGAAACAAATCGTGAACATCCCGCAATCACTATACAAACAGGCAAAAGATAACAAAAATCAAAACTAAAATCAACTTATATGTAATAATTAAAAAAATGTAAACAATGTAACCCTTACCCCTCTACTTGTTCAGGAACTGCCTCTGCAAATTCCAACTCATTATATCATTTTCATCATTGTTTCGATACGGTTCACTGGTAAAGACAATGTCAGACCTATCCCTCCAAAAACTACTCTTGCGCAGTAAAGTGGGAAGAATGAAGATGTATGGCTCACAAACATCCATAATTTTTGTTTGCATGGATTTTCTTTTTGCCTGCAGAGAATTGTAAACTGTTAGACGTCTACGATGCATATCAAATGTCAACAAAAACCAATGATCTGGTGATGACATATGAATGGGGAACAACACGTAGTCAACATTTCTCCATGGTGTGTTGACATCCATGAACAGCCCATGGATGTATTCAGCAGCATCACCCTCCCCAGACAGAACACTCTTATCTGCATTTTTACTTGTATACTCCTAGAAAAGAGCGGTCATCTTGCCATAAAACCAACAATCCGTGCTCGTTGTCCTTATATGAACACTATCGGAATGTCTAGCCAATTTACGGAAATAATATAACGCAACATTGATGTTCTAAACCAAAAAAAAAACATAGGATATTAACAGTTGCTGAAAAATGTAAGTATGTAATGAACGTAACTAAATAACGTAACCATAACTGGAAAAACATAATTTAAAAAAAAAAGAACTCACATCGTCGTCTAGCCATTGTCCAGGAGTCTTTAATTTGTAGAACCACATTTTTGATGATATTGGGACAGACCCAAATACAAAAATAGGTTCAATTTTGTCGTTATTTCCAGGGAATTTGTCGGCCCTTCAATATAAAAGCATATTAGTATATATGCTAATATTAACAATTACTGTATTAGTATACATACTACCCAAAATCAGACTTGAACAGTCAATAATTAATATACTAATCAACAACTGAATTGTAAATAGTAACCTGGTAACCAACAAATATTAATATAATAACCATAATCAAATAGTAACCAATACATAACAAAAAAGTAAAAAAAAACATAAAATAATAGTAACCAGAAAATAATTTAATAGTAACCAAAATAGCAACATCATGTAATCAATAATAATTTAAACAACCTGAATGTACTAAACAAATACCTAGTAATCAAATATAATATAAAGTAACAAACACTTTACTTCAATGGAGCATTGACATAAATCAAATATAACATAATAGTAACCAAAATATAATATAGTAGTAACCAAAACCTAATATGACAGTAACCAGAATATAATATGATAGTAAATTAAACATAAATATAATGTAATCAAGACCAATTTAACCAACATGTATATACCTAATAATTACATAGTAACCAACATATAATATGATAGTAACCAAAATCCCATTTTGAGAGCACAAAAATGGTATCCAACTCATAATTTAACAGTAACCATAACATAATAAAGCAGTAACCAGAACACAATATAATAGTAACCATAACATTTATTTAGTATTAACCATATGTTTCTACAGGAATACAAATTTATTTGTTTCATAGAAAACTATAGCATTGTTAAACAACAAAAAACAAACATTTTCCTGTTGTTTAGTTCAATTTTAAACCATTGTTCAAACAATGCCTCTTCAAAATTTGACGGCATATCCATGTATACTTTGGGGAATGCAGAAAAACCTGCAAGTGTTTGACTAGCACCCATGGCAGTAGATGATGAACCAGTCGATCTAAACTTTGATGTATATAGAGACCTCAAAATGATACTCTTTGCATGTTCACGGACAGGTCTACCACCGGCTTTATGGACGCTTTTCTCCAACTCATCACACTGAACTATGTCATGTGTGGTCAGAACCATCTGATCAAGTGCAGACTTACTTTCTGCCTCACATTTATTTCTCTTTTTTAATTGATAGAAAAGGTAACAAATACAATTAGATTTTCAACATAAACACATGCAGTTAACTAATATATGCAATAACAAACTGAATGAACAATAATCGATATATTAAAATGAACATATCATAATAGTAACCAAAATAAAATAAATTAGTAACCAAATCATAATAGTATAGTAACCAACACACATTGTAACAATAACCAACCCACATTATAATACTAAACATAACATATATAATAGTAACCACGTCACAATATAACAATAACCAAAACCTAGAGCATGTAAAAAAAAGATGGCACGTCGTTATAACACTAACCTCAGCAGCAACATACACAACAATCTCTTTCCCAGTGCATTGGCTTAATATGTCAAAAGATGACATGTCATTATTCTTGACAATCTGTGCAAAATAAAAAATAACCAATTAATCATTAAAAAAGACATATAACACACAAAAAAACAAACAAATATGTCTAACCTTGACATTTTCTTCATCATCATTAATTTTTATTTTATGATGTTCTTCAACCATAACATCACGTTCAATTTTATTACCAATTTCAATTTCATTCTCATCCTTCTTCTCAACGAAATTCGACACATCATCACCATCATTATTCTTATTTAGTTTTGAATCATCGTCAACATCCTCATCAACATGGGGGTCTTCAACCATAACATCATCTTCACACTCTTTAACAACTTAAGTTTCAAACTCATCATTCTTCTCATCAGCTTTTAACCCATCATCACCAACATCATCATCATTATAATTACCTTTAAAAACATCAGCAACATCATCAGCTTCATCATCATCATCATTATAACCGCCATCATCAGAATCAGAATCATCATTAGAATCACCATCAACTTGTTTGTCCCCGACATCTTTGATCCCGCGTAACTCATCTATAATAATTAACCTAAAGTCCCTGCATATCTAAACGTGTAAATCTGCATCTCATTTCTAATATCAGCCCGCAATTTTCCAATGTCTTTCTTAATTTCAGACACTTTCTTCTCCAATGGCCTAAACCGTTCATCAATAGCATCTTTAACGTCAGATATATCAAATCTAATATTGTCACCCTTCACTTGTTTTTCAACCTTCGTATCAGCATGCTTCCCATTAAAAAATTTATGCCCGCCCAAATCAAACCGATCCTTCTCCTCGGCCGTGGGAATCAAGCTTTTTACCCTTAGCTGAAAAACATTAAGTACACTTTAGTTTAACATCTGACAAACATTGTACAATTACAGTAAAAAAAATCAGTAAATAAAGAATCATAAAATATAGTCAGTAACCAAATACATATGTACAGGTAACCAAATGTATAGAAATCAGTAACCAAATACATGTATAAAGGTAACCAAATGTGTATATTCAGGTAACCAACAACATTGTTATAAGTAAGCTACATGTAATATAATCAGTAGCCAAATGCGTATATTCAGGTAACCAACAACATAGTTATTATTAACATGCACATAATATAATCAGTAACCAAATGAGTATATAAAGATAACTAACTAATTTGTTAATAGTAAACTTCACAAAATATAATCAGTAACCAATTATATAACTAAAGGTAACCAATTACATTCTTAGCAGTAAACTGCATACCTGTCCGGAACAAAATACTAGATCGTTCAACTTGTCAATTGTAAGGGGCTTCACTAGCTCCTTCCATCTAAATAAACGGACATCCGACGAATGCTCGTCATTGCATATACCCCGAGCTTTGAATGTCGGAATGGTTTCAAACATAAACACTTGGAATACATAAGGAAACCCGTTCAACTTTTACAATTTGGTATATTAATCCTTGTAGAAATTGTATATCGAACCACCATTCCTTCCTTTCTTCAAACGCCCCTTCAAAGCATTAGACAAAGAGTACTTTATCATCTCAAATGCAACTTTCCCCCAAGGAAAACTACTAACATCACCATAACATAAAAAATTAACCATTGCACCATCCGCATAATTTTCAGAAACTATGGGTAGAATGAAATTAAACACCAACAAAATCATTGACATCTTAACAGCCTCATCATTGTCATCAAAAACTGCCTTCCGATATACCCTACATATACTACTACGCGTCACACCTTCATCACAAAAAAACTTTTCAACAAGCAAATTATCCATACCTTTATATGCAGTTATGTCATCCTCACCTTGCCATCTCAACCCAGAAATTAGACAGAACTCAGGCAAACCAAACCTAACCCTTTTCTCCCAAAACAAAAACCACATTTCACCGTCATCCCTCTGGTGAACCTCCCTTACAAGAGCATGGTGAAGAATCTGGGAATACATTTGGTGCTCACCAAACTCCAAAAAATTCCCAAAACATGTAGCCTTAAACTTCTCTAACTGACTTTGGTTCAATTTCTTGGCAATAATGCTGGGGACTTCCATGTCGGACCAATATATAACTTTTCCAGTGAATTTTCTGTTGCATTCCTCATAGTAAAGATCACATAACTGCAAATAAACAAAATCAGATTTGCACAGTTATTAGTAACCAATATAAACAATATTTATACCATAATCATTTACATAGTAACCAACAAATAATACCATACTAACCAAAACATAATATAACAATTACACAGTAGCCAGAATAGATTATAAAAAGTATCCAACATCCCACATTGACTGCACAATAATAGTTATCATGTCATAATATAACAGTAACCATAACATAATAAAGTAGTAACCAAACAGTTATATTATATAATCTAATGCTAACCAAAATATTAACAAGATGTAGTACAACTCAGTTTATATAGTAACCAAACAATTATATATAATATTAACCAAAACATAATTTAAAGGTAACCAAAACAAAAACATGTAGACCAAAAACATACTGAAGAAGTAACTGAACAGTTATATCATAGTAACCAAACCATGTTTTAATGGTAACCAACACATAATCAATATGTAGACCAAACCCAATTTAGCCAACCAATGTATACTACGCAAATACATGGTAACCAAAACAACATAAAAAAGTAACCAAAATCCCAAATTGAGGGAACAAGAATGGTATCCAAATATTAAGCTAACAGTAACAAAAAATATACTAAACAAGTAACCAAACAGTTATATGATAGTAACCAAAACATATTTTCATGGTAACTAATACATAAACAACATATAAATCAACCACATTTTAGTCAACCCATGTATACTAAGCAAATACATGGTAACCAGAACAACAAAAAATAGTAACCAAAATCCCAACTCAAGGGAACAAAAATGGTATCGAAATCATAAGCTTACAGTAACCAAAAACATACTAAAGAAGTAACCGAACAATTATATGATAGTAACCAAAAAATCTTTTAATGGTAACCAATACATAAACAACATGTACACTAAAACCAGTTTAGTAAACCATGTATACTAGGCAAATACATGGTAACCATAACAACATAAAAAAGTAACCAAAATACCAAATCGATGTAACACAAATGGTATCCAAATCAAAAGCTAACAGTAACCAAAAATATACTAACTAAGTAACCAAACATTTATATGATCGTAACAATAACAAAATTTAAATTAACACACCTTTAGATTTTTTGTGTTGGAATTATATTCTGACTAAGCACTTGACCTTCGGTCTTAACTACAGGGACATCAAAATCAGAATTTAACTGCACTTCAGTATGCTTGTCGCTTGATATCACTATGTATCACCAACCTATTCTCATTCTTACTCGATTTCTGACCTACATCCTTCCCCCTTCCCCCTTCCCCTTTCCCCTTTCCCTTTCCTCTCCATAGCAAACTTCTTCAAGTGCTTAACAGAATCACCCTCCGTGATTCTTTTCCTCTTTCCATCCTTCTTTCTTGTATCAACCATTCTATACAAAACGTAAAAACAACACAAACCCAAACAATCAATACTCCATTCTGTTAGAAAACTACTTTAATAGATAATACATTAAACTATTTAGAAATTACTTACCTGAAACAATAATAAACACCAGAATCGAACAATGGAGAAGAAGAAACTAACTGAACCACTTTGCAACAGCGATAACGAGTAACAACGACGATGACAAACAACTAAACAAAAATGACGAACAACTAAACGAAGATAATAACGATTAACGATCACTAAAATGAAGAATAAATCACTAGAAACGAAGAATATAGAAGACTAACACACGAGCAGAAGAGAGAAAAAAGGTTTCAGAATGCAAACAAGGGTTTCTGTTAACTGAAGAGTCCCGTACAAATGATAGATGGCGGTTATCACGCGTTTCAAAAAAAACAAACCTGATTTTAAGATGGACACTAATTTGCCACGTCAGCTCATTAATATTAATCCATTAAATTAAGGACTTATAATTGTATTGATATTGTAAATAAAATTGATAAAGTGTAATATTTTTGTAATTATTTTATGGATGTGTGCTTTTTGTAATTATTTTCAAAAATGTACTAATATATGTAATTAATCCTTTATTTACTTATTTTATTTTATTGCACTAGAGTGGGCTGCTCAAGTATTTGTGTTATGGGCTGGGCTGCAAAGTTGCTTTAACTTGCTTAGTAAGGGGAAGATGCCAGGTCAGGCTTGCTTATTGACCAGGCCAGGCTGGTCACTAAGTCAGGCAAGGCCGGTTATTGGACTACAATCTGTTTTTTTTTTTTTGCAGCCATCAGATCCGGCCTTGTTCAGACCATGCCTTAATTAGGCCAGACTTTTTTCAGACCAGACCCAGGCCAGTTTAGGTTAAACTTCTAGTTTCAAACTTTGTTCATACTATTAAGGGTGTACGTCTTTCAATACAATGTCTACAGACATTACTCTTGTACAATACGTGATTCAAGATTTACACGCTCTAACCTATAAACTAATTATTTTGTTAGGGTAACACGAAGAAATAATGTGCATATATAGGGAAATAATATTTTCACATGTAATTTTGATATTTTTACATGTACTCTTCTCATATAAAGGTGGGATCCGCCCTACTATCTTGTGAGAGAAAGACCATGCGATAATATCAAAATTACATGTGAAAATAGTGTTCCCCTGTTTGTCAGTGAACCGGCTATAGCGATGTAGAAAGTCGACGCTATTGCTATGACGACAGTTCGAACGGTCGTTATAGCTCAAAAAATTAGTTTTTCAATGATTTAGTGACGGACGAACCGTCGCTATAACCGGTTCATTTTTTCGGTTCCCTGGATAATTTTTTGTGTATATATATATATATATATATATATATATATATATATATATATATATATGAGAACTTATGAAAAGGTAGATTGTATTCTCTATTTCAAATGTGTATCATACAAGTGGAGGCATAGCCTAACACTTAAGGAGCAAGAATTGAGATTACTATATTTGGAAAATCCTAATTGATATCAACATCCCAAAGTAGGTCTGTATTGATATCAACACTTGATTTAATAAATAAAAAATAAAAAAAATTAGAACTCTTTCCTTTTCAGTTAAGCATCGTTTTGTTTTTTTAAAATATTTTTTTATTGAAACACAGAGAAATATAGTTGAATTTAGGCCAATAGAGAAAAAATATAAACAATTCATGAAGAGAACATACCATATTGTCAATTTAATGGAGCCTAGCTATGTTACAGGCATGTATATTCAAAATTTAATATTTTTATTTTTATTGTCTATACATTTCGTTGTTTTTCATTCCCAACAAAAAAAAACTAAAAAAATAATAGCAAAGTATGGAAGATGATACTCCAACATGTTTTTATAATGTGATTGTTCATTTTTATACATCTACAACTTAACTTTTTTAAACTAGAGAATAAAGTGGAGCATTGGTAATGGAAACATGCCAGCCATTAGGGGTTTACCGCAATACAAACTCTGAAAGCAATTCATGTATTCTTTACTTAAAACTGTAGTAATACTATGTTTTCACCTACCTACCTACCTATCCTCTGTTCTTCAATACGTTCAATACAATCAAACAAACAAACAAAAAAACTCAAGAAATGGAAGTTGAATTGGGACTCAAGCTCACCAAAAGCTTAGACCAGTTCTCGTCTGCCGATCTTCGTATCGCCAAAGGTCGATCCGGCCCTCTTTTCATTTCCAGAGAAACAGAGATAATGTTCATACTCACTGCTCATTTAAAAGGTTGTCGGATTTGGATTCCAGACAGTTTATTTATTTGGACAGTTCTATAGAAATGAGTTACAACTCTATGTTATACAAATCCAAAATGGACGGTTTGGAATCAGGATTTAATTTCGTATAAGCTTATGCATTATTTAATTCTTTATATATTATTTTTTGTTTTTTTTTTCGTATTTAATTTGTTTATCTTTCTATTGTACAAGTGATTGGAATTTATAAATAAGTGCAGGTTATAGGAGAGAGCAGATAAAGATTGAGATAAATGAGGATGGGAGCAGGATTGTTATAAGCGGGGAAAGAGCGGTTCAGGAGATGATGATGGTGGGATGGAAAATGTGCAAGAAAGAGATGGAGATGAGGGGATTTAGAAAGGCTTTTAAAATCCCTAATGGAGTGATTTTGGACAAAATCAAGGCAAGGCTTGATGAAGATGAATCCATGCTTATAATTTTCATGCGAAAGGCGATAAAAGGGATAAGAGGGGATGCAATTGAGGAAGTAAAAGACGCTGGAGGAAATTCTGAGTCATTGCAAGTTGAGACTGATGAGAAAATTGTGTCAGGGCGAGAAGTATCTGCAGAATCAGAGGCCAAAGATGAGCAAATTGACAAGGAAGTTGAAGAAGAAGAAGAGGGTGTAAAAGGAGTAGATGGGAATGGAGCTGAACAGAAAGAAGAACCAACTCGAATATCAGCTGAAAAAACTCGGGAATGTGAGGCATCCAAATGTGAACAAAAGGAAAAAGAAGAAGCAGTTGAGGAGGAATCGGAGGAGAAGAAGCTCCGCGATCAATCAACACAAACAGATGCGCCTACAAAGCCCAAAAAGTTTTGCTCTCCGGCCATTGCTGGATCTGCTCTACTAGTATCTCTCATAGTGTTTGTAATGCACTTGATTAGAACCAATAACAAACCAGGTAACAAGAAGCACTAAACCTCAATTGAATGGTCTGCTCTTTTAGAAAGTTCTGGATTGTTTGTTGTGTGAGTTGAAGTGATAAATATGTAAACTGACCATTTCCTTTCCCTTTCCCTCATACTATACAACATACAAGGAAACAAAAGTTAAATGATACCATTTGTTGTTTTCCTTTAGAAAGAATGGAAATAGTTTCTTGTTCCATAACACCTAAGGTAAAACTGGGAACTGTACAGATATTACAGGGTTAGTTTCAATAAAAGTGATAACTTTTCTTGCTGCAAGCACCAACTGCAACTAGAAGTTTTCACACAAAGACAGCTAATAGATTTTATTTTTATGAGACAACAAATGGGCCTTGCAGCATGTGCCTTTATTTGAAAAACCATTGAATCTTGGATGCATAACACGCCTCAGTTCACCGATAGGCATCAAGATTCAACATTGAACCTAGCATGCCTCAGTTCACCGATAGGCACCAAGATTCGAATTAGGATCCTCTCCATTTCATGGTTCAGATTTCAAATGTGTTGGGATGTGATATCCATCATATGATGATGGGAGAGAGATGATGATGGGGAATATACAAAAAATGAAAACTATCCATTTCGAGGATCCTAGTCCGAAAAGATTCAACCTTGAAGAGACAAAATAATTCCTAAAAGGACAGTGCCTAGGTCTAGCACATCTCGTTCACTAATAAGTACTTCTAATTTGCTTCTTTATTATTTCATAATATTGTGTAGCTTACCTACTGTTTCTGGTGCATTTTCTTCAACACCATGTTCATCAAACACAAATATTATATACCCATCTACCTGAAAAAGCTTATACTCAAAAGGATGGTAACATTTTCATAATTAATGTGCTTTTTAACCATGTCAAAGGCAGTTAAAACATGAATTTCACATGAAGAATATAGGGACTAGTAATTCACAAGAAAAGAAACCAATACCCAAGAAAAAAAAGATAAAAAGAATCAAATTAAAAAAGAAAAAGTAGTAATTGATTGCAAGGAAAAACTTATAAAGAAAAGGGTAAAGAACAAAGTGCTAATGATTCTAAAGTAGGGTCAAGGAAAGCATATTACATACTTAGTATAATCATCATCTCCCTTTAAAGCTACTTTAGATTCAAAACCACAACTCCTAACCTCCACATTACCCCTACCACTAATCTCTTTACATACAAAATCCAGTAAATTTCTCTTTGTTTTCAAAGCAATACAAAAAAAAGCACAACACAAAGAGCTCTTTGAACTTGATGAAACCCCATAACCTGCACTCCCACCAAAAAAAAAATCAATCAAATACACCATTATTAGTTACATTGTACATATGCATATGATATGTAGACAATTATACATAAGTCTAGACTGAAAGTATACATGTTCAGAAAGAGCACTTTTTCCTTAAATCATAGTGCTATGTTGTATTATGACATTACAACTTAATAAGTAATATTGGAACTTACACATATTATCTTCAAAAGTGAAAAATTGTATTAGTAGTTTAGTACTCCTTTTGAAATAAGGTGATATTATTAGTTTTGAAAGGATCACAGAATAAATTTACAAACTAAGAATTACTTGCCTCACTCACTACCATGACAACAATAACAAACCATATTAATCAATGAGGCTCATAAATCTTAAGCACATTTAAACACAGTCGTTGAAAAGCACAATGCATTTATATAGTATTGCTTTTGAATAATGCTTTAGTACCCGAAAAATTTGCACCCGAAAAGCCCGTAAGTGCATTACAACGTTATACTATACAACACTGTAATACATTTCTGGACAATCCGGGTGCAAATTTTTCCGAGCACCAAAGATTTAATTTCCAATTGCTTTTATCTCTTGCTTCATCTCATGTAGCGACTGTTTTTTAGGAAAAAAAATTATAAACATATATATATTCCCTTCTCCATTAGTAAACTAGAGTTTCATTTGACTATTTTTCTTTTATGAAGGTGGAACGCAACCCCAATGCGCAATGGGTTAAATAGCACAATACCCAACAAACTATGTTCACCGGGTACATTCATAATAAATTATGTTCAATTAACCCAAATGAGATCATAGTTTTGTAAGATGTCAAGCTACCTTAACTCCTTCGAGCTATCTTTTGTACTTTTTTTATATCATTTTAAGGTTTTGTATGGACACTATTAAATTAAACATTTTATAATTTTTATATTATCAAATTTTAACACGAGTATAATACTTCATTATAAAATTAGATATAAGGATCGAATTGTATCCCTGGAATTAATGACCTATAATAGTTTAGATTCACATTAAAAATAATAATCAATAAGATAATTTGGGCGGGAAAGCAGAATAACGGTCCTTCTAATTGATTTGGACAGTCTTTCTAATTGATCTGGACGAGAAAGGGTGGTGGGAGAGGAAGGAGAGAAAGATGAAATGAAAGTGGAATTGTTAAAATGGATAGAGAGGAAATAAATATAGTGTAACTGTATAGTAAAAAGAGAAAGCTTGTAAGGTACCTGCAATCTGTGGTCACGAGATATGGGCAAAGGACCTATAGTAGCAGAGTCCACTTCTCCAGTAGGCAGAGGAACTGCAGGGTTGCTGTTAATAAATGGTATACCATCGCCCCCTTTGTTGTCCGGCCCCATGAACGGACTAGATGCCGGAAGGATACTGCCGGTAGGTGCCGGACTCGGTGAAGCCGAATCCCGGGGGCGGAATGGCCAAGGGTACACCGGAGAAGACGATACCGCGCCGCCAGAGCTTATTGGGGGAGCTGCCATTGGTGGTTGTGGTGGAGAATTTTCCGGCTGGGAAAAGGAAACATTTATGGCCAGCTTTTGTCCTTCTTGGCATGGTCTGGTAGAGCCATTGTTGAAGGAAAAATAGAAGAACCCAAGTCTAGATGGGTGCCACTTTCATGTAATAAACAAAAACATAATCAGAAAAATTAAAGAAAAAACATAATTAAATCAGATTCTTGAATTTCAAAGTACCCAGATTCATAAAAATGCTTATGTACAAAAAAAACATATGTACGTACCCATTTGACACCATCAGAAGCTATTAACCGTCAAAAGGATGATTTTTCTTAAAATAACCATTTTCAAGAAAGAAAATGAACGTAATTAAACAGATACTTGAATTTCAAAGTAACCAGATTCATAAAAATTCTTATGTACAAAAAAAAAAAGAATTTTCCGACATTTATGAACCCATTTGAAATTATCAGAAGCTAATTAATGGTAAAAAAGGCAATATTTTTTTAATAACCATTTTCAAGAATTCACAAGAGAAAGAGGCATACTGTGTAGGATGTGGAATTAGGTTTGTTGAGAAGGGTTGCTTGAGTGAAGTTGCAGAGATTGAAGGCTCTTCTGTTCTGGAAAATGTAGAGATTGTAGTGATTCTTGTGCTCAAAAACTGAGAAACAGGTGAAATTAGTTCAAACTTGATGCAATTAGAACCTCTCTTTTTTTATTTTTTGCTAATAATGAAATCAAACCCTGAAACTATAAAAAGAGGTAAAATTAATGTACAGATTGAATATTTATTATATGTATATATAGAACTTACTGATGGAATCCCCTATTTGAACAGTGGGGTCTTTCCATTCTGAAACTCCATCTACTACAACTGTTGCAGACTCAGTAATGTTGAACATTACAGTCAGATTAGTGAAGAAAAAGAGTAAGAAGACAAGTCTAGGGGATGAGCACTCCATGAAATTAAGAGAGAAAAATGATATGGGGCTTAAGAGATTTGTGGGTTTCTATCAATGGAGTATATTTATGTATGAAATGGGGTTTTAGAGATTTGTGGGTTTAGATAAATGTGGAAGAGAGAGGAGAGAGAAAGTGAGAGTTAAAGAGTGTCAGGCGTGTTTGGCTTTTCACGGGAAGAGTTTGAATAGTGTGACAGAGAAGAATTCTTTTGTTTATTTAGTAAATTTTGTAGTAGTAATTCTTTGCACAGTAAAAGGTAAAATGATTTTGTTCCTCAAAAAATACTTTGAAAAAGGGATTGCTAAACCAGAGACAAGGATGACTGTTTGTAACGAGTGATGATGGGGAGTATTATTATTAAATGATTAGTTTTGTGATTATCAAATTCCTGCTCTGCAGAATATATATATATATATATATATATATATATATATATATATATATGGGAGCCTTTCATAGCAACCGGTTGCTGTGAGTACTGTGCAACACCCCTTTTTATATCGTTGATAAACTTATTGGAAGACTGAGATGAAACATAAATATATCTCAGCCGGTACAACTTGTACCGGCTTTTATTTTAATATGAGGACCCCACCATAGTCAACATGTTGTCAGTTTATTGAAATAAAATGAATTTTTAATATTAAATAATATCCGACCGGCACAGCTTGTACCGGTTGTGCCTTTTTTATAAAATACTCCCAGCCGCTACAAGCTCTTACGGCTGTAAAAAAAATACCAACCGGGACAAGCTCATACGGCTGTAAAAAAAATACAAATCGGGACAAGCTCTTCCGGCTTGTCCTTGCTATTTTGTTTATTTTATATGTTTGTTGCTATTTTGTTTGTTGCTATTTTGTTTATTTTATTATTTGTTGCTATTTTGTTTATTTTATTGTTTGTTGCTATCTTTATATAAAAATAGCAAATATTTTATAACCTATTTTATATCCTATTATAAAATAACAAATATTTTTATAATTCTTTATTTGCTATTTTTATAAAAATAGCAAATAAAGAATTATAAAAATATTTGTTATTTTATAATAGGATATAAAATAGGATATTTTATAATTCTTTATATAAAATAGCATATATTTGCTCATCTAAAAATTATATCCTATTTTATATGACAGTAACATATATTTGTTATTTTATATCATATATTTGTTATTTTATAATAGGATATAAAATAGGTTATAAATATTTGCTATTTTTATATAAAGAATTATAAACAATAAAATAAATAAAATAGCAAGGACAAGCCGGATGAGCTTGTCCCGGTTTGTATTTTTTTTTTTACAGCCGTATGAGCTTGTCCCGGTTGGTATAATTTTTTTTTAACAGCCGTAAGAGTTTGAAGTGGTACATTTTTTTTTAATTTTTTCCGGCCGGTACAGGCTCATACGGCTGGTACCTTTTTTAAAAAAAAAAATTTCCCGGCCGGTACAGGCTCATACGGCTGGTATTAAAAAATTGAAAAAAAACCGGCCGGTATAGCTTGTCACGGCTTGTATTAAAAAAATTAAAAAAATTATTTTATTCAAGCAACTCGCTACTAAACAGACTCGAACTCGCAACCTCAAACTCCAAACACACGTCATATGACCACCCGACCACCACGGGTCTAGCTGTTAATTTCAGCCAATGATATGTCTTTATATTAAAACTTCACCATCCCCCAAAAATCTATATTCTTGCATTATTATTATATTACGATTTATTATTATTAACAAGTCTATATAATATATATGGGGGTTTGATATTTAGAAATAAGTTAATATCTATATTTATTAAGTAATGATTATTAGTAATGATTTTATATATTAAACAATGATTTTATTATTAAGAAATGATTTTTATACATTAATAAAACTAGTGAAGTATAATAATAATGTGATTATTTAATTTATAAAAGTAGTGAAGTATTATTATAATAATAATAATAATGTGATTATCAATATTATAAGTACAGATTATACCAATACTAGTACTGCATAAATATATCAAAAGAAGTAGTACATATTACATGTTCATTTTCATAAAAAAAACATAGAACGATTAATACAACCGACGCCTATATCTCAGAGGCCGGAAGTAATCTTGCGGATTTCTTGTAGAGCTCTCATGCGACGCGGTAACGAAAGACTGTGACATATTCCAAGGACCACTTCTCTTCAGAAATATTACCGTTGGCCCTAACGAAACAGTCAACATACTTGCAGATAAAAATGCCACAGTCTGCGCGTCGAATCTTTAATGTCTACACAGTAGGATTACCGCTGGGCCACTCACGCATCGGATTACCATTTCGCAAACAAAATGGTATCAAATGTACCTGCATGTACAAAGTAGTTGGTTAATAATTTTTTAATATAATAGGACATTATAAAATTAAAATATTTTAAAACAAAACATACCGCAACTTTAACGAATTCTGAGTACATTTCATGTAACTTAATATACTTAGTGTCATTGTAGTGCGGGTCAATTATGGTAACCATCCAATCTTCAACTGAGAATAGGAACAAGACAAAATGGTGTTGATTGGTACTACACACCGGCATGAATATGTATTTGCATTCGTATAAAGGTGGACCAACATCTTGGTTAACATACGGATCGCAAAAACTCCATGCAGTATTCACGTTAGTGCATGGAACATAGCCCTGCCCAAGATGCATGAAGAATGAATTCATGAAACCAAATTGGGACCACCTTTGTATTCCCCGCGACCTGTAGTATTCCTCTCTATATATCTTGTAGCAACAACATATAAGCGTCCATGATATGCTCGAATATCCAATTCCCAGGCCCTAAGGATTGCACTGCATTGTGTTCTAATTCATATAACTGGCGCGGATGTGATAAAGGATATAAATCCCCTTCTGGTGCCACCACGTTTCCAAAAATATGTTTATTTACAAATGTCTCCTTCCAATCTTTAAGTCTTTTGGATAGGGACCCTTTTGGTCCATAAGAGATGTCGTCTCCCGCATCTTGTACCTGATTGAGACCCAAATGTACATTATTATATAGCAATAATAATTAAAACCATCACTATTAACATAACTATATATACCTTTTGTGAACTAGATCCCTTGGCGTCAGAAAGTCCCGCAAATGAAGAGTTGGTAGGAATGTAACACTCCTCATAGGTTTGGAAGGTTGGAATGTAACACTCCTCGTAGGCTTGGGTGGTGGGAATGGAGCTCTCCTCAATTACTTGTGGGGTGGGTATGTAGCTCTCTTGTACAACATAATCAGTTTGTTTCCCAAGCCCTTCACTGAGTTGTGTGTATTGCGACTGTGGTCCAAAATTTGTGGGACCCCCTTGTCGAGGTATTTGTTTACCTCTTGCTTCGAAGTCGTATAGAGCGTATTGGAAATCCCAATTATTTTTTTGTAGAACCAACTCGGGAGGCAGCTGAGTAAGTACTGAAAATTTATCAAGTAACGACTTTGCACTCTCAACCTGTCATGTAAGATAAACACAAACAAATATTATTAACAATAAATATGAATAAATGTAATATTAAGTATTTACTCCAATACATGATATATTAAAGAAGAATATAATTTTATACCATTTAAATAAGGTGTTGTTGGTTGTAAATGGCCCGAGGCTCATAACAACTGTCGTGGTCGCTTGTCTGTCGAGGTCGGTGGATTTTCCAACGTGTAATTTTCCTATACCAGACCATGTAATCATCTATTGGGACATAATCAGCAACTTCAGTTTGTTGTCCTTCGAGATGATCCATGTATGCCTCCCACATTGAAATATATTCCCCTCTCAAGGCCATGCAATCCTCGACATCAATAAATTTAAACTTTTTCTCCTTCCTAAGGTCACCGTGGTTTTTGGCTGGTGATGGTATGCCTTGCATGAACCCGAACTGTCTCATCACACGATCCGGCATCTGAAATTCCACAATATCAAAGTGAATCAAGGGGACCCCACCAGATCCCAACAACCTGCCTTCAAAATTAAATCCACTGATATCATCATCCCACATTATGTAAGGCCGCCAAACCACATCCCACATAGACTTAATATCTAACTCCCCTCGGTAAAATGACAAATGGTGATGGGGATTCTCACGTCTACCAGGGTAACTGTGGGTTCCAAAATAGGACCATGCTAAAGCCCTAGGTAACCATAAGGATGATTGTGGCCAGGGTTTGGCTTTCCAATACTTACACGCTCATAAGCCCAAATTTGTAACAACGTAACACAACCATTAATGTATTTAACTCCTTTCCTAGTAGCTGTATATAAAGATCTGTACAAATATGCTAACACTGTCGCGCCCCAAGAGTAAGTTACACAATCTGCAGCGTTGGCAATAAAAGACATATATCGTGGGTGCACACTATTTCTATTCCTATTAGGGAATAATATTGCCCCGCACAACCACAACATGTATGCCTCTGTGTGTCTCCCTACAACATCTTTACTTGCATTCTCGGGACAATTATTAAAATATTCGTGCAACCACACTAATGAAATTGCACTGCATTTTTTTGAACTAAAATATTCACCAGCTAATTTATCTCCAAAACAATCCCTAAAATAATTCAAATTGGTGACAACAAGGGGACCCGTTAAGGGCTTTCCCACCACCGGTAACCCAAAAATAAAGTGAACATCCTCTAACGTGATTGTTATTTCTCCACAGTTTAAATGAAAAGTATTGGTCTCCGGGCGCCATCTCTCGACTAAGGCAGATATCAGACCAAGATCAGTTTGGTGTACAACACCTTGATAACTAAATACTCCAAATCCACATTTATCTAAAAGGATTTTTTGTTCTTTTGTCAAAGCCCACTGATTATATTTCTGATCAGTATATTGACTGGAGCTTAGTTTTCCCCTATCTCTCCCATGATATATGTCATCTGATACATGATCTTGTTGATCATGCAAAACACTTGGATCAATTGGCCCATATTCCCAACTATCCATCTTTTACCTAAAAAAATACATCAATTCCAAAATAGTATTAAGATGCATGACAAAATCAAGTTGAAAGTAACATGCTGCAAAATGACAGTAATAACAATACACACTAACATGCATTAAAAACTGAACAACATGCATGTAATAATATTAACATGCATTAAAAAATGTAATAATATTAACATGCATTAAAAACTAGTAAAAACAAAAACTATTAAAAACAAAAACAATAAGAAGACTCGAGCAGACTAAAAAAAAATTTAGTCAAATTTGGGTATGCCAAATTTATTAGCTGCTAAACAGACTCGAACCCGTGACCTCAAGCACCAATCTCTCGTCATATGACCACCCGAGCACCACGGGCCTAGCTGCTAATTTCTACCAAGGATATATCTTTATAGTAAAACTTCACCATCCCCCAAAATCTATTAATTAGATTTTTTAAAATAGAAATAAGTTAATATCTATATTTATTATTATCCCCTCTAATATTTTTCTTTTTTTTGTAAAAATATGTCCAATTAGTCTAACTAATATATTAAAAATAAAATTACTTTTTAATAAAATATAAAGTGATCAGTATAAATCTTGCATTATTTTGTTGTTATTATACGAAATAAATACATGCATGGTATTATATCCCCTTTAATTCAGTAATAACATGCAGTGATAAAAAATAACAACAGAAACTATAAAAAACTGAACAAATAACAATAAATAAAAACTTACTTGATGAAGTTTTTTGCTCCTCTCTTCCGAAATACTCCCTTTCTACTCTCTGTTATTTTTATTTTATCTAGCTTGGCAAGTGAACTTTAGTTTGAACAACATGTGTTCTCAATAGACGTTTAAATAAGCTCATGCAAATGTCCGGTACATGAATTAATTTAGGACCAAATTCAAACAAATGTCTCAGCTTTTTAGTTTACCGAGCTTGCAGGTATTCTTTCCCGAGGCGATGTGGCAGAAAAGTGGTCAAAAAAATATGGCAGTGCATTTCCCGAGGCGATGTGGCAGTGTTCAGCCGGTACAGGCTTGACCGACTGGCATTAAAAATAATATATATATATTCCTCTCAAAATTCGTTCGGCCGGTAGTGGCTATAACGGCTGGAAAAATAAAAAATATATATTATTAATAAAAACCGTTCGGCCGGTAGAGGCTGTATCGGCTGGGAATAAATATATACTTTTGCTGCTAGCTAGACTCGAACACGCGACCTCAAGCTCCAAACATTCGTCATATGACCACCCGAGCACCACGGGCCTAGATGTCATATCTTACCTTGGATTTGGATATATCTTAAAATAGTCCATCTCCCCCCAAATTAAATTTCTCAATATTTTATTATAATTATTCGATTATTATTATTATTATTCTATTATTATTATGAATTGAGTATAAAGCCGTTCCATATTCTATCGGCTTATGTACTTTTAATTATTTTATTATTATTATTAGTATTATTATTATTATTATTATTATTATTATTATTATTATTATAAACACTGTCTGGTGAATAAGTAGTCAAACATAATAATACAACACTATGGGAATAGAAAAAAGCTGACATTGATTTGTTGGGAAAAGTACATTAGTTTGACTTCTTGAGCATTAACCGCGACAAGCTGTACCGGCTGGTCTTTTTACCTTTAAATATTGTCTAGCAAGCTGCTATTTTCTCATGTTTATTATGAGCACCCATCTTCTTATCCTTCAATAGAATTTGTTCTCTGATATTATTTTCTCTTTTCTCCTCTACTCATAATTTGTTTCATCTAGTTGCCCATTTTCACTTCAGAAAATCAAGTTGAAGTTCTGATCGAGCAAAATTCATCACTATTATTCACAAGTAAGTTTTTCAAAATGTCATATAATACATCTGAATTTGTTAGTGAAGTTGAAAGTAATAAATCTGATATTTTTCCGTACGTTGGTCAATTATTTTGTACGTTGGAAGAGGTTGAATATTTTTATAGATCATATGCTCGCAAAAATGGATTTGAGATTAGAATTGCAACTAGTCATAAACATGCTAATACGAATGATATCAGATCTAGGCAGTATGTATGTAAGAAAGCCAGTACACCAATTGTTGGCAAGAGTTTACCTGATGATGAAGATAGTAGTAATAAAATAACTAGACAAAGAGACTCTATAGGACGAACAATGTGCAAAGCTAGAATATATGTTGTCCACAATAAGAAAGAAGACAATTGGCGTATATCTACTGTTGAATTAGAGCACAATCATCACTTAGTGACCCCCACCAAAGTAGATTTGATCGAGACTCACAGAAATATTACTCCTGTTGCAAGAAATTTAATTGACACTTTAAATAAGTCCGGTATTGGTCCTAGTAAGATGATGAATGTTTTGAGCACAATGGGAGGTGGGTTGCAAAATGTTCCTTTCTCTACTGATAATGTTGAGAATGTGGTGCGAGATTTAAGGCGTGATTCTGCAGATGAAAATGATGCACAAGCTGCTGTCAATCATTTGAACAAACTTGCATCCGGAAGTGCCAGCAGATTTTTTTTTCGAGTGAAACCTGGTGAAAACAACCGCATAGCTTGTATTTTGTGGGTTGACGCCCGATCAAGGTTTATGTATCAATAGTTCGGAGACGTTGTGACATTTGATAGTACATACCGGACAAATAAGTATGGCATGCCGTTTGTTCCATTTGCCGGGGTCAACCACCATTATTAGTCTATATTGTTTGGATTTGCACTGTTACGAGACGAAACAGAGGACACTTTCGTTTGGGTTTTACAGACATGGCTTGAAGCCATGGACTACAAGGCACCTACAACCATCATCACTGATCAAGACAGAGCCATGAGTAATGCTATTGCTACGGTACTTCCAACTAGTCATCATTTATTGTGTTCTTGGCATATTAGCAATAAATTTCCTGAAAAATTGCATCATGTTTATTATGCGCACCCATCGTTCAAAAATGATTTTAACAACTATGTGTATAACTCATTGTCCATCGAGGAATTTGAAGAGCGTTGGCATATTCTGATAAGTTCCTATGAATTGTATACTAATGAATGACTTGGAAGTTTGTATGATGTACGACAGAAATGGATTCCAGCATATACAAAGAGATATTTTGCCGCAGGAATGACTACCACTGGAAGAAGTGAGAGCATGAATGCCTTTTTTGATGAGTATGTTAATGCATCAACAGGTATGCTATGTTTTGTACTGCAGAGTCAAAAGGCTGTAGAAAGACAGTTTATCAGGGAGAGGAAGGCCGACTACATAACAAAACATCGTAAAACGATTATGGTACTCGGTTCATCTTTAGAAGTTCATGCTGCACAAGTGTACACAAAAGAGATGTTTAGACGTTTCCAACGTCAATTCGTCGATTCCATGAAATACAATGTTCATAAATTTAGTGAGATGTGTGTCACTGATACTAAGGTTTATGCAGTGTATAATGCAGATGCAACTGAAAGTGGTGGAAGATATAAAGAAGTTGTCAACAATCGACAACTGGGATCGGTAACGTGTAACTGCCAAATGTTTTCTCACTCTGGTGAATTATGCAGGCACATCTTGAGATATTTCATAGCAAAGAGTATTTCACAAATACCGACCGACATGATCCTTCATCGGTGGACAAGAGACGCGAACAAAAGCAATGGTGAAGACTTACTCTTTAACTCCACATCTGCTGACTTCGAACAAAATCAAGCAATGCGCTACAATCATTTGATGGCTGATTACCAGGAGTTAGCGAGCAAAGCGGCTTGCTCAGTCCGAGGTTACAAAATTGTTCTTAAACTGAATGCACGAGGAAAAGAGTTGGTTGACCAGTATGATCCGGATGAGAATATTACTGAACTGGCAGATGATGACATTGATTGCACAGTTGGAGATCCAAATCATGATATGGGATACGATAATGACGATGAAGATGCAGAGGTGGAAGAAGAAGAAGAGTTTTTGCCGCCTAATATTTCTCAAACAAAGGGCCGCAAAAAATAATCTAGATTCAAGAGTGCACTCGAGAAAATCATTCCATCTAAAACTCATCGAAAATGTGCAATTTGTGGCTTTGAAACCGACCACGATAAGCGAAATCATTATCGAGTGCTAGGGATTCCTGAGCCAAAAAAATAGGCGTCGGTTGTATTAATCATTCTATGTTTTTTTTATGAAAATGAACATGTAATATGTACTATTTCTTTTGATATATTTATGCAGTACTAGTATTGGTATAATCTGTACTTATAATATTGATAATCACATTATTATTATTATTATTATTATTATTATTATAATACTTTACTACTTTTATAAATTCGATAATCACATTATTATTATACTTCACTAGTTTTATTAATGTATAAAAATTATTTCTTAATAATAAAATCATTGCTTAATATATAAAATCATTACTAATAATCATTGCTTAATAAATATAGATATTAACTTATTTCTAAATATCAAACCCCCATATGTATTATATAGACTTGTTAATAATAATAAATCGTAATATAATAATAATGCAAGAATATAGATTTTTGGGGGATGGTGAAGTTTTAATATAAAGACATATCCTTGGCTGAAATTAACAGCTAGGCCCGTGGTGCTCGGGTGGTCATATGACGTGTGTTTGGAGTTTGAGGTTGCGAGTTCGAGTCTGTTTAGCAGCGAGTTGCTTGAATAAAATAATTTTTTTTTTATTTTTTTAATACAAGCCGTGACAAGCTATACCGGCCAGTATTTTTTTTCAATTTTTTAATACCAGCCGTATGAGTCTGTACCGGCCGGAAAAAATAAAAAAAATTTAAAAAAAGGTACCAGCCGTATGAGCCTGTACCGGCTGGAAAAAATTAAAAAAAAATGTACCACTTCAAACTCTTACGGCTGTTAAAAAAAAATTATACCAACCGGGACAAGCTCATACGGCTGTAAAAAAAATACAAACCGGGACAAGCTCATCCGGCTTGTCCTTGCTATTTTGTTGCTATTTTGTTTATTTTATTGTTTATAATTCTTTATATAAAAATAGTTAATATTTATAACCTATTTTATGTCCTATTATAAAATAACAAATATATGATATAAAATAACAAATATATGTTACTATCATATAAAATAGGATATAATTTTTAGATGAGCAAATATATGCTATTTTATATAAAGAATTATAAAATATCCTATTTTATATCCTATTATAAAATAACAAATATTTTTATAATTCTTTATTTGCTATTTTTATAAAATATTTTATATTATTTATTTGTTATTTTATAATAGGATATAAAATAGGTTATAAAATATTTGCTATTTTTATATAAAGATAGCAAAAAACAATAAAATAAACAAAATAGCAACAAATAATAAAATAAACAAAATAGCAACAAACATATAAAATAAACAAAATAGCAAGGACAAGCCGGATGAGCTTGTCCCGGTTTGTAATTTTTTTACAGCCGTATGAGCTTGTCCCGGTTGGTATTTTTTTTACAGCCATAAGAGCTTGTAGCGGCTGAGAGTATTTTATAAAAAAGGCACAGCCGGTACAAGCTGTGCCGGTCGGACATTATTTAATATTAAAAATTCATTTTATTTTAATAAACTGACAACATGTTGACTATGGTGGGGTCCTCATATTAAAATAAAAGCCGGTACAAGTTGTGCCGGCTGGGATATATTTATGCTTCATCTCAGCCTTCCAATATGTTTATCAACGGTACAAAAAGGGGGTGTTGCACAGTACTCACAGCAACCAGTTGCTATGGAATATATATATATATATATATATATATATATATATATATATATATAGACTATATGTATATACATAGTAGGCCTAGGACGACAGATTTTTTGGGTTATAGTGACGGTAAACTGTCGCCATAACCCAGAATAGCTATGACGACGGGTGAAACCGTCGCTATAGCCCAAAAAATCGTCGCTATAGCCTACTGTGTAATACACAGCTGTGTACAGACATTTTTTCCTATATATATATATATATATATATATATATATATATATATATATATATATATATATTCTACACCTTTCTTTCTTAAAAGATTATTGTTTTAAAAGAAAAAATTTATTTTAAAATATTTGTCGTTTATAACTTTTGAGAAAAGTAAATTATTTACTTTTCTATATTACCCCTACCTTCTCTCATTGTCCCAAGAAATTCTTTCTCTTGTATTAATAGTTTTCAACTTCTCATGGAAAGGTAATAATAAAATTTCAAACAAATTTTACTTAGTAAATGATACTTTCTTAATCCATATGCAAAAATCTTAAACGACAATACATGAACGATACCTCCGACACTACATGGACGGTAATATTTATCTCAAATTTTGGACGGTTCAGATGATTTATTAGGGTGAGCGAAAAATTCAAAATCAGTTGTATTTTGTATGGATAAATATTCTCTATATCATTAAAAACAAGAAGGAACAGTTAGGATTAAAAACTTAAAATCGATATCCGCTACTAATAGTAGTGGACGATGAAAAAAATACAGTGAACGTTAATCAGCATAAAAGTTTGACTTATTAAGAAGGGTTTAGAATTTATTAACCAAGATACAGGGTTTATTAATCAAAGATTAGTGTTTATTAACATGAGCAAATAAATTATAATTTATGGTTTATTAATCAAGATTTAGGGTGTATTAGAGTTGAGAAAGTACAAGTTGTGGACACATAATTGTAAATCCTAGACCCCGTTTATAATTCCTAGACCTTAGTTAACAAACCTTAAACATTTATTGATAAAATCAAACTCATTCTTATAAGCGTCTGTTACTATTAGTGGGGGATGCTAATAATAGTAACAGATGCTAAGTATTTTCTTACGATCAGCGAACGTCGATTTTTAATTTTTAATTCTGATCATTCTTTTTTATTTATGCTAATAATAGTAACATATGCTAATAATAGTAACATATGCTAAGTATTTTTTTACGATCTGCGAACGTCGATTTTAAATTTTTAATCCTGAACGTTCTTTTTTATTTTCAATGGTATAAATAGTATATGTCCTATAAATATTCATAACAAATACTCCCCTTCATTCTTAAATATGTGATGTTTAAGGTTTTTGCACATAGATTAAGAAAATTAAAGCTCCTAAAATTACTCCATTAAAATTACTATGTATTATCAAAAACACTCTTGTATAGATAAATAAAAAGTTAAATTGTATGCGATAAAGATGAGAGAGACATATTGTTAGAGGATAGAAAAATATATAAGAATTAAAAAGACTATACGGGTAAGATATTAAAAGAGCGAAAACGTAGCTTTGGATAAATGGAAAAGAATTAAAGAAAGTATTAAATGTTTAGGGGTAATTAAAGTAATAACGATGTCGCCAACCTCCTCGGTTCTTCCATATCATCAAGAGTGTCGTTGATCACTTCGAAAATTGGTGCATCTGAAATCCCAATCACCGATCTAGAAATTACACCCAACTAATCAATGTGGTTCAGTTTTATCTAAGAGGAAGAAGAGCAATTTAAGAAAGAGAATGCACGTTGCACTTTTTGACTGAAAATTGTAAGAAGATGACAAGGTAATAGTTGAAGAAAGACTTGCACGAGAAGGAATGAATTAATTTGGGGATAAATCAATTTTTGGTATTTTTATTGGGACACGACTTATAATTTGGTACCCTAAGTGAAAAAAGTTACAAACTGGTGATTGTACTCGAAAAATGTTATACTCCGTTAAACATTAGGGACACGACTTACAATTTGGTACCCGAAGTGAAAAAAGTTATAAACTGATAATTGTACTAAAAAAATGTTAAAATCTGGTGCTTGTACTTTCCAATTTTTAAATAATCGTTAAATTTGATCCAACGGGAGAGACAAACATATAGAGAGAGAAGTGAAGTCGACGCGAAGAAGATCCTCGATGTTCTGTTCCATCTTTCCTTGCCTCCCACATTCGCATCATTGCTCCACAATGGCACTTACTTGGGAACTCTGGTGTAATCCATTCATTTTTATTGCCTGAACTACAATCTTCTTTCCCGATTTCATTTACGATTCCACTCCAAGACGAGCTCATCCTTTCAATTAAACACTGAAGATCCTTTAATAAATAATGGGAATCAGTAATCAATGGAAAATCGAGACAAGAAGAATGAGAGAAGGACAGAAGAAGAGAACCCTAATTTTCAAACAGAATAAAGATGAAATCTTACTATTTAACGGAGTGTAACATTTTTCGAGTACAATCACCAATTTGTAATTTTTTTTCACTTCAGGTACCAAAGATTGATTTATCCCAATTAATTTGTTATGGACTTTGATGTATATGCAAGGAACTCAATGTTGCAACTGAGATCCTTAAACATGAAAACACCAGCAATTGAAAGTCTAAAATCAAAGATATTTTTGAATGTATGAAATACCTATTCAAAAAAATTTAAGCTAAGTATGAATCTACATAAACTGCAATCCAACTTCCAGGATCTATGCCATTGAATCTCTTTGCGATCAGATACATTAAAAGTAACTCAATGAACTCTCACAAAAAAGTGATAAAAAGGAAAAGAAAATAACATATTTAGTGATTAATTTGGGTAATCTAACAATTTTATTGTAAGCTTTTTCTATCACAATTTTATGTAAGATAATATATTTAACAACTTTTATGTAGGATAATTTTATTATTAAAATTTTATTAAGATATTAAAAAAATATCTTAATAAATCATGTGATTTGATTATATTAGTATTAGTTGTGAATTTTATTATTAAATTAATATTCTAAATAAATTAAATTTATAAAACTTAAATTTTTGTTAAATCACGTAAAAAATTAAAGTAATAACATGTTAAAATTTTCATATCAAATTATAATTTCAAAATAAAAATATATTTTGAATTTTAAAATGAATATATATATATATATATATATATATATATATATATATATATATATATATAACTTAACTTTCTTCAGCGAATTAGAGGGAGCGAACTAAGAACGAACCGGCGACAATTTTTTTCGTTGCTATAGCATAAAAAACTTGTGACAACCCCAAAATAGGTCCATTCAATCCAACCCATTCTGAGTCGCCAAATACATGGTACAGAATACAACTACAACTTTATTACAACAATTGTCGTACAAAATGCAACAACACATATACTGTGAGTTTGGATATAAATATATACTAAATGTAACACATGTCCCAACCGTGGACAACACCTCACAGTGACACCTTACATAAAGGTATAGTCAAAGACTGTTTTAGAAACTAAAATCATTGGGAAGTGCTCAAGGAAACCTTCGTACATGGGAGGCCATGCGTCTAGGTTATGATAGATATCATATGGCCACAGAATTATCTTTGGTTGACCCAATATACCCCAAAGAAAAACGAGAAGATTACTATCATATTCTTCCCAATGGTGAGTCTTCTCTTGATTTATCATTATCTCCACTATCTCAAATTGAGAATTATACTTCAAACAAACACCAAGATTATATAGGTAGTGCTAGTATATATACTCAGCAAGTGGATGAACACATCCCTGTCTTATGATGACACGAGGTTGTATGTCATTAGACATCTTGTATGATAGTGACAAAACACCCTTCCAACGTTGGGTTCACCTCACCCTAGTTGATTCACCAAATATAACAACTAAATGATGACCACCGTCTTATTCCACTGTTACCCCCGCTCGACCCAGCTACACTCTTATTACCTGAAAGGAATTGTGAAGCAAAAGGGTGAGCACAACTAGCTCAGTAAAGAATATCATGACTAAAGATAATTAAATTATCAATAGCCTTCATCAATAATAAATCAGAGATTTAGAACATATGGTAGATGATAAAATTTCAACCATAGTTGCAGCGGAACGAGCAATCCATTAGAAGAGTCAAATAGACTATAAAGTTTATTATCTTCTCCATGTTAAAAATTCACCAACAATATTTTATCCCTGTAACATCAATCAACAGTTCCTTTCCACAATCATATGAATAACTAATAACCATAAGTGTGATTACAAATTCCTCTTCTCATCTAGGACGAAGATAATTTACATCACCTGTCTTTACCTGAAACATCAAAGATCATGGTTACACCAAATCACATTTCATGTTCATAATCATACTAATAATTTCATCTTTGCACGACCGCCAAAGATATTCATTTGTATCACCATTTAGTCATGTTCATCTCAACACATGTTCATCTTTGCACTACTGGACAAAGATATTCAACAACATGTCATCTTTGCACTACGGGCCAAAGATATTCATCAACAAGTCATCTTTGCACTACAGGCCAAAGATATTCATCAACAAGTCATCTTTGCACTACAGGCCAAAGATATTCATCAACAAGTCATCTTTGTACTACAGGCCAAAGATATTCATCAGTTGATCATGTTCATCTAAACACCTGTTCATCTTCGCACTACGGGTCAAGGCTATCAAACAACAGATCAATAATACTTCATAACAACTGATTTTGAAGCAGAACTCAAAAATAACGATCAAAACATGGATACAATCAAAGATAGTAGCCAAAATAGATATTTTGGACAAAAAGAAGAAATTTCATTTTTCGATGAATAGTGTCGTATTCGTGAATAGTGTCGTATACGTGAATAGTGCTGTATACGTGAATAGTAACTCCGACACCAAAAGATAGAAATTTCACAAAAACATCATCACGCTTCGTGAATAGTACTCATAAATAGTAACTCGTGCATAGTAACTCATGAATAGTAACTCGTGAATAGTAACTCATGAATAGTAACCCCGGCATGAAAAAGTTCTAAATTTGATAAAAATTTCCAACCAACATTCTGGCATAATGATATTGAAGAAATAATATCATTTTTAGAAGAAAATAGCATCCCTTACTATCCCTTACAATCCCTTACCTCAAAAGAGCAGTACTTCTGACCGGAATATCGGATGAAAAGCCGAAGAAACCTTTCACCGTATAGCAACACTCAAAGTTTACTCACAAGAACACTCTTGATATATAGAGAGAGAAGTAGAGAGAAAGCTTATGTTTCTGGTGTGATTTTCAATTCTAACTTAGCCCTCTATTTATAGGAAAATGCTAGAACGCCAAAAGAGACTAAAATAATAAAATATCATTTTCTTTTTCTTATTCCACACCAACCTTCACCAACAAATTTTGAAAGCCATCTTTGGTCAAAAACATCAGCCACCCATGTGCCAACAACCACAAAAACGTTTTTCTTAAATAAAATAATTAAAATTTCCAAAAATCAATTATTTCAGAACTCCGGAACTTCAATAATTCACAATAAATAGCTCTTTTATCAGAAAATTCGAATCTCGCGAGTTTTTATAGGAAATTCAATTATCTACAACTTTGCAGAAGGAGGTTTTTCCAAATTCCAAACAGAAATTGACCGAAATCCACAAACGGACAATTTTACAGTCTATAATCAATTTTCGGTCAAGAATTGTGGTCCACCGACACCTAAAACATGTGTTAATCATTTAATGTCACAAAAATACTCTTCCTCCTCATATACTCATATATCTCACATTCATTGCAAAAATATCACCATTAATATATTATAAAAATAATATATTTAAATGAATTATTTTATCAGAAAAAGATAAAATATTAATTTTCAACGATTGTCACATTAAAAATTTTCTCCATCTATATCCACATAAAATAAATATTTTCTTTATCATAATAATCAATAATTAATTATTAAAAATAATATTACAGAATCACAGTATTGACAACCAGGCCGTTCCCAGGATAGAGGGGGCTTTCCGATAAGAATTTCTCCTTACTAGCGCGCAATTAGATGACCAAACCTCTCCTTGACAGAACTTTCTAGACATTGCCAATAATGTTATCTGATAATATTATTCAAATAATATGAATTATTGATCTGATAATGGAAAATACTGTGCAATGACAATTATTGAAACAATAATAATATAAAATATCAACGCAGCAATTATTGAATCAATAAAATAAAATATTGAACAGTAATTACTGTAACAATTATTGAGTAGTGCATTCTTACGTAAGAATCAATAATTCAAAAATACTGTGTAATACTGTGTGCTATTGTGCAACAACGCGTATTACTGTATTTTAACCACCGGGTATTCCAACAGTGTTAACGGTAACGATTACGCCGTTATTTTTAAACAGCTTATATTTGTCGTTTTCTTCCTCCAATCGCTTTCCGTTATGGGGCCCACACATGGCTGCGCCGTCGTACGAATATTCCCCGACAGTACGAATATTCCACGACCAAACGAATATTCCCCGACAGCAATGAGTATTTTATAACCACTTGCGTATTTTGAAAAATATTTCATATACCACCCTTAACTTTAACTTTTATTAATTTAACAATTTATTGAATAAAAAAATTGAATACTTTTATTTCATAAAATTCGGGGTCTTACAATCTCCCCTCCTTATGAAATTTCGTCCCCGAAATTTACGTACCTGGTATTTCAAAGAGTTGAGAATACCTTACTTCATTTCAGATTCCATCTTCCCTGTCCTCATGATTGCTCATCTCCTGTATTTCAGATATCATTCTAGAATATAACTTCAAAACAAAAGTTAATTTAACAAATTAACATATCACATAATATCCCGATATTATGACTGACCAACAAATAAGCTTAGGTAGGACACACTAGCGAAGGATTTACTCATCTCTCCCCTCCTAGTTCTATTCTCCGATCTCCACCAGAGATCATATCCTTAAGCTCTGATACCAACTGTGACAAATGTCCCATCAATGGACAGCACCTCACATTGGTACCTATCAGTTTGCCACCGCAAAACGGCGTCCCCTACGGAGAGTCTGGTTTCGGTGCATCCCCCATCAACAGGAAGTCACCAGCGAGAGGCTCGGGGCTCTTTACTTATAGCTCTGATACCAACTGTGACAACCCCAAAATAGGTCCATTCAATCCAACCCATTCTGAGTCGCCAAATACATGGTACAGAATACAACTACAACTTTATTACAACAATTGTCGTACAAAATACAACAACACATATACTGTGAGTTTGGATACAAATATATACCAAATGTGACACATGTCCCAACCGTGGACAACACCTCACAGTGACACCTTACATAAAGGTATAGTCAAAGACTGTTTTAGAAACTAAAATCTTTGGGAAGTGCTCAAGGAAACCTTCGTACATGGGAGGCCATGCGTCTAGGTTATGATAGATATCATATGGCCACAGAATTATCTTTGGTTGAACCAATATACCCCAAAGAAAAACGAGAAGATTACTATCATATTCTTCCCAATGGTGAGTCTTCTCTTGATTTATCATTATCTCCACTATCTCAAATTGAGAATTATACTTCAAACAAACACCAAGATTATATAGGTAGTGCTCGTATATATACTCAGCAAGTGGATGAGCACATCCCTGTCTTATGATGACACGAGGTTGTATGTCATTAGACATCTTGTATGATAGTGACAAAACACCCTTCCAACGTTGGGTTCACCTCACCCTAGTTGATTCACCAAATATAACAACTAAATGATGACCACCGTCCTATTCCACTGTTACCCCCGCTCGACCCAGCTACACTCTTATTACCTGAAAGGAATTGTGAAGCAAAAGGGTGAGCACAACTAGCT
The DNA here is from genome assembly GCA_020205505.1 of Panax japonicus. Classification (NCBI taxonomy): domain Eukaryota; kingdom Viridiplantae; phylum Streptophyta; class Magnoliopsida; order Apiales; family Araliaceae; genus Panax; species Panax japonicus. The sequence goes on from CM035098.1 coordinate 41,504,305, forward strand.
CAGTAAAGAATATCATGACTAAAGATAATTAAATTATCAATAGCCTTCATCAATAATAAATCAGAGATTTAGAACATATGGTAGATGATAAAATTTCAACCATAGTTGCAGCGGAACGAGCAATCCATTAGAAGAGTCAAATAGACTATAAAATCTATTATCTTCTCCATGTTAAAAATTCACCAACAATGGTTTATCCCTGTAACATCAATCAACAGTTCCTTTCCACAATCATATGAATAACTAATAACCATAAGTGTGATTACAAATTCCTCTTCTCATCTAGGACGAAGATAATTTACATCACCTGTCTTTACCTGAAACATCAAAGATCATGGTTACACCAAATCATATTTCATGTTCATAATCATACTAATAATTTCATCTTTGCACGACGGCCAAAGATATTCATTTGTATCACCAGTTAGTCATGTTCATCTCAACACATGTTCATCTTTGCACTACTGGACAAAGATATTCAACAACATGTCATCTTTGCACTACGGGCCAAAGATATTCATCAACAATTCATCTTTGCACTACAGGCCAAAGATATTCATCAACAAGTCATCTTTGCACTACAGGCCAAAGATATTCATCAACAAGTCATCTTTGCACTACAGGCCAAAGATATTCATCAGTTGATCATGTTCATCTAAACACCTGTTCATCTTCGCACTACGGGTCAAGGCTATCAAACAACAAATCAATAATACTTCATAATAACTGATTTTGAAGCAGAACTCAAAAATAACGATCAAAACATGGATACAATCAAAGATAGTAGCCAAAATAGATATTTTGGACAAAAAGAAGAAATTTCATTTTTCGATGAATAGTACCGTATTCGTGAATAGTGTCGTATACGTCAATAGTGCCGTATACGTGAATAGTAACTCCGACACCAAAAGATAGAAATTTCACAAAAACATCATCACGCTTCGTGAATAGTACTCGTGAATAGTAACTCGTGCATAGTAACTCATGAATAGTAACTCGTGAATAGTAATTCATGAATAGTAACCCCGACATGAAAAAATTCTAAATTTGATAAAAAAATTTAACCAACATTCTGGCATAATGATATTGAAGAAATAATATCATTTTTAGAAGAAAATAACATCCCTTACTATCCCTTACAATCCCTTACCTCAAAAGAGCAGTACTTCTGACCGAAATATCGGATGAAAAGCCGAAGAAACCTTTCACCGTATAGCAACACTCAAAGTATACTCACAAGAACACTCTTGATATATAGAGAGAGAAGTAGAGAGAAAGCTTATGTTTCTGGTGTGATTTTCAATTCTAACTTAGCCCTCTATTTATAGAAAAATGCTATAACGCCAAAAGAGACTAAAATAATAAAATATCATTTTCTTTTTCTTATTCCACACCAACCTTCACCAACCAATTTTGAAAGCCATCTTTGGTCAAAAACATCAGCCACCCATGTGCCAACAACTACAAAAACGTTTTTCTTAAATAAAATAATTAAAATTTCCAAAAATCAATTATTTCAGAACTCCGGAACTTCAATAATTCACAATAAATAGCTCTTTTATCAGAAAATTCGAATCTCGCGAGTTTTTATAGGAAATTCAATTATCTACAACTTTGCAGAAGGAGGTTTTTCCAAATTCCAAACAGAAATTGACCGAAATTCACAAACGGATAATTTTACAGTCTATAATCAATTTTCGGTCAAGAATTGTGGTCCACCGACACCTAAAACATGTGTTAATCATTTAATGTCACAAAAATACTCTTCCTCCTCATATACTCATATATCCCACATTCATTGCAAAAATATCACCATTAATATATTATAAAAATAATATATTTAAATGAATTATTTTATCAGAAAAAGATAAAATATTAATTTTCAACGATTGTCACATTAAAAATTTTCTCCATCTATATTCACATAAAATAAATATTTTCTTTATCATAATAATCAATAATTAATTATTAAAAATAATATTACAAAATCACAGTATTGACAACCAGGCCGTTCCCAGGATAGAGGGGGCTTTCCAATAAGAATTTCTCCTTACTGGCGCGCAATTAGATGACCAAACCTCTCCTTGACAGAACTTTCTAGACATTGTCAATAATGTTATCTGATAATATTATTCAAATAATATGAATTATTGATCTGATAATGAAAAATACTGTGCAATGACAATTATTGAAACAATAATAATATAAAATATCAACGCAGCAATTATTGAATCAATAAAATAAAATATTGAACAGTAATTACTGTAACAATTATTGAGTAGTGCATTCTTACGTAAGAATCAATAATTCAAAAATACTGTGTAATACTGTGTGCTATTGTGCAACAACGCGTATTACTGTATTTTAACCACCGGGTATTCCAACAGTGTTAACGGTAACGATTACGTCGTTATTTTTAAACAGCTTATATTTGTCGTTTTCTTCCTCCAATCGCTTTCCGTTATGGGGCCCACACATGGCTGCACCGTCGTACGAATATTCCCCGACAGTACGAATATTCCACGACCAAACGAATATTTCCCGACAGCAATGAGTATTTTATAACCACTTGCGTATTTTGAAAAATATTTCATATACCACCCTTAACTTTTATTAATTTAACAATTTATTGAATAGAAAAATTGAATACTTTTATTTCATAAAATTCGGGGTCTTACAAAACTGGCTTTTTATGTTATAGTTTTTTATGCTATAGCGACAGAAAAAACCGTCATTATAACCGGCTCGTTCTTAGTTCGCTCCTTCCAATTCGCTGGAAAAGCGGACTATATATATATATATATATATATATATATATATATATATATATAGGTCTCCATCCATAGCAACCGGTTGTTGGGGAGCAACCATTTTTTTGCCAGCCGGTACAGCTTGTTACGGCTTATAAAAAAAAAAGTCTAAGGCAGGTACAAGCTGTACCGGCTGGCAAAAAAGGGGTTGCTCCCAACAACCGGTTGCTATGGATGGAGACCCTATATATATATATATATATATATATATATATATATATATATATATATATATATATATATATATATATATATATATATATATATATATACAGTTGTGTATTACACAATAGGGCTACGACGACATATTTTTTGGGCTATAGCGACGGGTGAAATCGTCGTTATAGCCCAAAAAATTGTCATCATAACCTACTGTGTAATACACAACTGTGTACATATATTTTTCACATATATATAATTTTAAAACTAAAAAGGTACAATTGTTTCATTCAAAGTTGCAGTCAGTCTAGTACGCAAGGGATATCACAAAATGGGCATGATCAATTATTCCAACCGGAGAGTCTTCATGCATGTCAACAAGGAGCTCGTTCCGCTTTAACTATAACTCATCTTTAAGAAATTAAAACATGAGAATAAAATTATAATATTATCAACAACAAAAAATTAAATAATTTTTAAATAAATGTAAGGCCAAAACGGAGACGTGTGGGTTACCTCACACAGTTATACTCTTACATGAAGTAATTCTCAAAATTAAGGTCATAAAATGAGTAAATAGTACTCCACTCGAAATATAAATAAGTTAAATATGAATAAATTTTAAAGTTTGATAATTTACTCAAATCTCTTCAAATTATAATCTTTTATTAATTTTCGGATCATAATCGTTCGAAAAGTTCAAACTGCTCGGACTCTCGGTAGCTAAACGAGCTTCAATTAAACTTTATCTTACACTCAATAAATTTTGTGAACCAAATCTGAACAACTCAATACTCGACTCGATTCATTTACATCCTAACTCAAAATGTCAATATTTTGTATAATTGAATATTTGAATATACTCCATTCTATATTATGTATAAAAAGATATTTTTATAATTTTTCAAAATATTATTATTACAAAAAGATACCTTGTACAAGATCGTGAGGTAGCAGTCAGCCTCTCACCTCCCCTTTATTTTCTGTTTGTCCCAAAACAAAGTCTCATTTTTTCTTTTTGGTCTATTTAGTGAAGATATTGAGGTTTGGGATGAGAGCAGATTTTCTGTTCCTATTTTTCTTGTTTGTCTTGTGTTTTTTCACTTAAATTTTCACATAACCTCTTACTTAATACTTTCTTCGTCCCAAATTAATTGCTCAGTTTTGACTTTTTAAAATCAAATTGACCATTTTTAAAACTAATTTTTTTACTATTTTTACTAAAATATAGATGAAGAGATTATAACCAAAAGAAAATATATACAATTTATTACTAATCCTAATTTTTATAATTTTAGAAATATAATTATATATGCTTAATTATTAATTCTAAAAATAATCAATTTGATTTAAGAAGGTCAAAATTGAGCAGTTAATTTGAGACGGAAAAAGTATCAATTAATTTTAAAATTAAATAAAAATTCAGATATCAAAATTTAAGTGGAAGACACAAGAGAACAAAAAAAAAATAGAATAAAAGATCTGCACTCGATTTGGAATGTGTAAATGCAGGTTAAGGGAGATGAAACAAATTAAGGTGTCCAAACTCCATAAGCCATACAAAAGAAACAAATTAAGTTTTATATTTTATTTAACCATAGGCATAGGGTCAAGGTGTAGACCAAACCTAGTTGGCTAGTGGCACAAAAAGGATAAAAAGTAAAAGTAAAAGTAAATATGCAATGACAACAACTAGAAGACAAAAGCTCTGGTTAAAAGCCTACAAACAACTACCAAAAAAGTCTAATTCCGGTCCTTGATAACACAAACACTAGGACATACACTACTATTTGATAATTTTTCGAACTTTGAGCTAGAAAATTACTCTTACAAAACATACATATATTTATATATGTTCTTTTTTACGTGAGTATATATTGTGTCTTATTTTTATGTGATAAAAATTACGTAAAAATATCAAAATATATATATATATATATATATATATATATATATATATATATATATATATATATATAAATAGTGCTCCCCAACATGTATTGTCATGATAAAACTATGGAGTTAGAATAATAACTACTCCATCCGTCTCTAATTATTTATTGTTTTAGAGATGTGCACAAGAATTGAGATAATAATTAGAAAGTATTAAATATAGTACTCAACTGTCTATAATACCCTTAAATCTTTTGTTGGGATATGAAGAGTTTTGTTGGGATAAGGAGAGAGAGTTTAATGAGGGGTAATTTTGGAAAAATTGTCATAAATTCTCCTAGATTTGAACAAACATCAAATAATTAGGGATAAATAAAAAACATCACTTATTATGGGATAGAGGGAGTATATTGTTAAAATAAATATACATATAACGACATTTTATTTCATAATTATTTTAATCATACTTAACACTTTAAATAATATTATCTCCATCCCATAATAAGTGATTTTTTAGCTTAAATCACACATATCAATACACCGGCTAAAATGACAAAAATATCCTTAATATATTTTCTTTGAAGTTGAAGAGTTAATGAGTGTCATTTAATTGTAGTGATTGCAAGACGCAATAAATACCATTGGATGCATAAGGGCATACATGAGAAAATATTGTAAAAATTGTATTAGAATTCTAACACATCACTTATTTTGAAAAAAAAATATTAAGCCTAAAAAATCACTTATTGTGAGACGGAAGTAATACTTATTATTGACAACATCATTTTTACTGCTATAATATTATCATTTTTACTACTATAATATTACCCGTAAAAAAATGAGAGGAAAGAGTATAAATAAGTCTTTATTGTCTTTTCTTCCTCTGACTGTCTGTTTAATTTGTTTCTAAAAACAAACAGATTTAACTTTGGGACGATGTCGCAGGTTACAACCTAGGAGAGTTTCATTTTACTCTTGCTTGTAGGCCTGCAAATAATTCAGGCGCTGGGCTAAGGTTTTGAATGAGTTGACTAGAATAATAAGGATCCGGTTATCATGAATGACACGCAAAAAGAGAAATCACCTCATGGTCTGCGTATCGATACTGTATTAAGTTTTTAAGTTTGGCAATTTTTATTGAATTTGAGTTTAATTGGAGTCGAGTTCAGTCATGTTCAAGCACGATTTGTTTAGTTCAGTAGTTTTATTGAATTAGAGTATAATTATGAGGTTGAGACGAGATCATTGCAATGTGTTCAAGCACGGCTTGTTTAGTTCAAGAGTTGGATTTTGAAATTCTATTGAATATATACGACAAGCTATACTAAAATTATGTATAACTTGTTCCAATTTATACTTTCAAAATCAATTTGTAATATTTATAAAATTAAAATTCATGTCAATTTATTTTAATAAATATGATCGTAAATATTATAAAATATCTATAAAAAAAAGTGTTAATACTTGCAAATTTAAAAACTTAAATGGACCGACAAAGGATTTATTTGAATGAGAGTTGGTCGTACATGTAAACAAAACTTTGTGCTATAGGGCTTAAGATAAAATTGTCTCCTCAAGTTTGGACTTTGTTAACGCCAAGATCTTTCTCCACGTCCCAATCACGAAAAACGTCCTGATCCTGCACAGTAAACACGACAACACCACAAGCTTGACGGCCGGACCGCCGGGGGATAGCTCAGGCGTGAGAGTAAGTATGTCTGTTCACAAGGTTAACTCAAGAGGATGATAAAGTCTAGTGTAATGAGAATGTGTATAATCTTCAGTTGTATGCGTGAATATATGAAAAACATACCTCTTTGTGAAGACTTACTCGATTGGATATAATATCTTTTCCTGGAATATTGTGTCACCTACTACCATCTGACATATCCCCCTGATCTGATGGGTTCTGCCGGCTGTATGGAGCCTGTACACATGCTTTTTGCTGCTATTCACACAGTCGGCCGGCTATAATCCCATCCACATTAATGCATCGCAGATATCTTAGTCAACTGTCATACTATATCATCATTACAAGTCAAAGTAATAGATATTAAATGACCCAATGGGTTGACCCATTGACCCAACCCGGTCTTCATAGGATTAAATAAAGTCATCATAAAGATTGGGCCCAACAAGCCCAATGACTTAATCAATAGATGAGCCCAATATACCCGGCCCAAAAATAGGAGAAATATCATGACCTAACATTACCCCCTAGTTTTTTGGTTAAACAGGATGTTTAATGGAAAACTATAAATGGTTCATGATATCAGAATTCGATAAAGGCCCAAAAATAGGAAATAATTGAAGCATACCCACTTTAACGTGTGACATGGAATAAGGGATGGCTGGATATTCGGAGCAATAAGCCCAATCTTGATAAAGAATTTGAATTAAACAGGATGGGCCAATAATCAGAACTCAACAGGTAGGCCCAATTTGGCAAGATATTCAAAGGTCATCCAAACACGCCCCATTCAAATTCTTATCATTACTGATATTAAATGCGCCGGCCTCGTTTCTTGTGTAACCGTCAGTATAAAAAAACAAACTTTACCAATCTGTTGGTTTTACCTGCTGATTTGAAATTCGAACCCTTGAGCTTTCCTCTTCTCAGAAATTCTCTCTCTAGCTTTCGAGGTCTTCAACAATGGTGAATCCAAGCCAGATTCCTTCAAGTTTTTCTCACTCAAACCCTAATCAAGAGGGTTCGAGTGCAAACCCACCGTCACCCACTGATTTCTTTAAGGATGGGGAACAATTTCCCCATGCCAACATCTCTTCCACCATCTCTGAATCAGAAATATGCTTCCTTCGGACTCGATACAGGATTCCGGATTCATATGCTATAAGGGCTCCTGCTCCTGAAGAACGTATGTACCAGCGACCAGACGGCTGGGTCGCCATGCCGGTTACATTCCTGGAAAAGGGGGTTCGATTACCCCTTCACGCCTTCATTGTTACCCTCCTAGGGTTCATAGGAGTGGGTTTCGCGCAACTGGTGCCCAACTTCTACATCCACATACTGGCATTCATTGCCTTCTGTCACGAGCTAGGGGTTACCCCCTCTGTTGACCTATTCTTCACCCTCTTCTCAGCTGGTAGATCTCGAGAAAAAGGGTTTAAGATGCTGAGCAAACAATCGCCGCGCCCGAACTCTAGATTTGAGAAGAGGCCCCTGATGAGTACCCCCTCGAGCAACAAAGGCTGGCACGAGAAATGGTTCTTCATCAATGGACCAGAGATTTCTTCTCTTCCCGAATGGACCATCTCGGACCGGATCTCTGCTGACTTCGGTGACATTCCTGAAGAGCGAGTGAGGGAGATGACTGAGTTCTTGAAGAAGATCCCTCCACAAGAGTGGAGTTTCACTCTGCTGACTAAACAAGCTTGGATGTATGATCATAAATGTAAGTTTCAAACAATTCTGTAAGGTAGCTTTTTGATGTATTTGAATGGTGTGGATTTTAATATATGGTCATTTTGCAGTGTCTCTGATCAAACCAACTTCTTCGGAAGTAAGAGATTTGGAAGACTTTCTGACGGGAAAGACTTCGGAGGTTAATGAAGAGCTTCCTGTTGAAGAGTCTTCCCAAACAAATCCCCCGGTCTCCGACCCACCAACCACCCCCCCTCAAAGTGACGAGCCTGAAGCTGAAGAACCTCTCATTCCTGAAGAAGTTCTCCGACCCCGCCGAAGGAAGAAGATGGCTAAAAAGGCCAGGGCTGTCCGCCACGAGGTAGATCCTGAAAGTGATGAAGAGATTCTTCCTGAGGCGGATCCACAAACTACCGCTCCTGAAGTAATTCCACAACCTACTCCTCCAACCGAACCCATTACCATACCTTCCAAACCGACCCCAAAAAAGAGAAGCTTACTTGACATACCTCCCCAAGATAGGGCAAAAGTCCTTCGTGCCAAGAAAATAAGGACGAAAATAATTCCCCTTACTGCCGAAGAACTCCGCGTCCCTCCAACTTCATCAATTGACCCTCCAACCACAACTCAAACACCCGAAGCTGGGCTGGTCGAGTCTGACCCCACAATAACCCGAAAGAGAAAACAACCTTCGGACAACCAGCCAGAATCAACTTCTGCCCCTTCTTCGACCCCGGAGCAAATACCTGCTCGACCTCCTCCTCCAGAGGCAGCACATGCGGATCCATCTCCGGTTCGCAGTCAACCTATGCCTTCCCCCCAAAGACAAACGACCATCGAATTCCAGCATGATGCCATGGGCCCGCCAACTATGTGGCCTCAATTCAATGCTAACTTCCCCTTTCAACTGTTCGAGGCCTTCGTTCGCGAGACCGATGACCACCGATTCTGTAACAGTTCGAATGGGGATTTGCTTAATGAAGGCATGAGCTACTTGGCAAAGGTAAATGATTCTTTCCTTCCTTTTCATACTTATCTTTGTATTCGTGTATCTAGAACTGATTGAATAACACTGAACATATGTAGGCAAATGCTGTGTTCGGGCATCTGCGTCCACGATCTCTTGAGGCCGAATCCGAGGAGGAGAGGCTGAGGAAGGAGAACGCCATTCTGAAGTCTACCTTGGCTCGGGAAAGGACCCAACGTGAAGGTATCCTTCATACAAATGAAGGGCTTCATAAAGAGTTGGCCCAAGCCAAGGAAGATGTGAAAATCTCCAAGGAAGAATTGAAGTCGACTAAGGCACAGCACGCCGATATCGTTAAGATGAACGTCGACTTGGTTCTGAGGAGCGAAATAAGGATGGATGAGATCAAGGAGCTGAAGGCCGACGCCAAGGTCCTAACCAAGACAATCAATCAGCTGGAGCGGGAAGAAAAACGTCAAATAACCATTCGGCAGCAGCTCGAACAAGAGATCCGAGAACTCAAGGCTCTCCGGGACCTTGGGCCTCCTTTGACTGATGCTCTTCGCAAAGAAATCTGTGAAGAGTATCGAAATTCGGATGTAATAAATGGAGAAATAATGAGGATCCATACGAAAAGTTACGAGCTCTGCCGAAGTCGTGGCAAGGATAAGTTGTTCAAAGCCAACCTAGATCCACACCTGCTCGACTCTTCGGACGATGAGGGGGCTGCTTAAAATAAGAGCTTTTGTAATTTTCTCATTTTTGTAAATAAATCAAGTATTAATGAAAAATGATCCTCTTCCTTATGACTTCAGTGTATTTCCTTTCTGTTTATATTTCAACTTGAATTAATACGGACAAATGTGCAAAAGAAAAATTCCTTCGAGGATTTAACTCAAGTTATTGATTAACAATTAAGCAAATCATATGACAGATAAAGTGAAGTTAAATATCGAAGCATTCCGAACTCAACACTTAGAAGAAATTCAAATGATAAAGTAAAGGGATACTTATTCAGTTACCGAAGCGTGAGATAGATATGCTTCATTGAAAGGTTGTTTACCCCGAAAGGCCTAACAGAACCAAAAGATGACACTTGCCTACCCAAAAGATCTGACAAGGTCTAAGTGGCGACAATTGCCTACCCCGAAAGGCCTGACAATGCCAAATAGTGGCGACAATTGCCTACCCCGAAGGGCCTGAAAATGCCAAATAGTGGCGACAATTGCCTACCCCGAAAGGCCTGACAATGCCAAATAGTGGCGACAATTGCCTACCCCGAAGGGCCTGACAATGCCAAATAGTGACGACAATTGCCTACCCCGAAGGGCCTGACAATGCCAAATAGTGACCACCTGCCGAAGAGGCTACCATCGAATGGTCAGCGAGTCCTCCCGAACCTCCTAATCACCAGTGAATCGGGCAGCAACAAGGACAAAATTTGTTTGAGATAAAAGAGGATCTTTTATTGATGGCGATGTAGAATTTACAGACTTCCGACGTATTGACAACAAATTTACTGAAAGTACTTTCTAAGCCTTCCAGCGTGCCAAGTATTTTTGATAATTGAGCCATCTAATGTCTTCAAACGATAAGTCCCCGGCTTCGGAACCTCAATGACCTCATAGGGTCCTTCCCAATTTGGCATCAGTTTTCCCAGATTCTGAGGTGTAGACGCTTCGACTTCTCTGAGAACAAAATCTCCTACTTCAAATCTACGAAGCTTTACCCCCTTATTATAATGCTTAGCCACTCTTCGCTGATATGCCGCCAATCTGATTAAGGCTATCTCCCTGACTTCTTCCAGCAAATCAAGATTGGTCTTCAACCCTTCCTCGTTGTAAATCTCATTGAAATGATTGACTCGGAGACTTGGAGATCCAATTTCAACTGGGACTAAGGCATCAGTACCATAGGCCAATCTGAAAGGTGAATCCCCTGTTGTAGTCCTCGGAGTAGTTCGATAAGCCCATAATACACTTAACAGCTCTTCTGGCCATCTGCCTTTAGCTTCGTCTAATCTACGCTTGATCCCATTCAACAGCGTTCTGTTGGTCACTTCAACCTGTCCGTTTGATTGAGGATGAGCCACTGAAGTCTTTCTGTGCTGGATCCCTAATTCTGCCAAAAAAGCTTCAAACTTCGATCCAACAAACTGACGCCCATTATCCGATACTACCACCTTAGGAATCCCGAAACGGAATACTATTGATTCTTTCATGAATTTCAAACATTCTTGTTCCGTTATTGACCTAAGTGGCTTTGCTTCTACCCATTTGGTCATATAGTTTATGGCAACTATAACAAAACTGACCTGACCTTTTGCTTTCGGTAGTGGACCCAATATATCGACCCCCCAGACAGCGAAGGGTATAGGAGATAAGATCGAGTATAGCTCTTCAGGTGGCTGATGCGGTATTGGACTGTTGAGCTGGCATTTCTCGCACTTCTTTACATACTCGGTTGCCTCCTTGAAGATTATAGGCCAGTAGTACCCCTGACGAAGTACTTTATAGGCTAATGACTTAGCAGCCATATGGTCGCCACAAATGCCTTCATGCACTTCTCGGAGAGCGTATTCAGCTTCTGATGGAGTCAGACACTTCAATAACGGAGACGAGAAGGCCCTTCGGAAGAGATCCCCATCGATTAGAACAAAATTGGCACTCTTGTATTTGACTTTCTTAGCGAGCATCCGATCCGAAGGTAAGACGCCATCAGCCAAATATTCCAAGTAGGGAGTCAGCCAACAATTGGTTCGGTTAATGCACGTTACCATTTCATGATGAACACTAGGATGTTGTAGAATTTCCAGGTATACCGATCCTTCAAAAACATTAACATCAGTAGTAGCTAGTTTGGCAAGTGCATCAGCAATGGAATTGTTGCTACGCTCGACCCCCTGAAACTCATAAGATGAGAAATATTGAAGTCGGTCCTTTAATTCTTTCAAATACTTGATCATTCTTGGACCTCGAGCTTCGTATTCCCCAGTAAATTGTTTAACGACTAACTGAGAATCACTGAAAATGACTATTCTCTGCACTTCAAGACTCTTTGCTAATCGCAAATCAGCCAACACTGCCTCGTATTCAGCCTCATTATTCGTCGCTTTGAACTGAAATCGGATAGCCTGCTGCACTTTGAATCCCTCCGGACTTGTCAAAATAATCCCTGCTCCACTGACGTCTGAAGTAGAAGACCCATCTGCAAACAGCGTCCACGAACTCTCCTTCTGCTGAAGGACGACAACTGCCCTGTCAGATGCTTCAGCTTCGACCACGACTCCATCAACTTCAGAAAATGAGCACTCGATCATAAAATCAGCTAAGGCTTGTCCTTTGATGGCGGTTCGGGGATGATACTCAATGAAGAATTGAGACAATTCCATCGTCCATGCAACTAATCTCCCCGATACCTCTGGTCTGCCCATAATCTTCTTTAAAGGCTGATCTGTATATACTATTACCAATCTACCCTGGAAGTATTGCCTAAGCTTTCGACTAGCAGTTATTAAAGTGAAAGCACACTTTTCAATGTTTGGGTATCTGGTTTCAGCATCCCGAAGGACATGGCTTACGTAATAAACCGGGTGCTGTTTGCCTCCAACTTCACGCACCAAAACCGCTCCTATTGCCAACGGACTAGCTGCGAGGTACAAATATAGAGGCTCGGCAGGAACGGGCTTCACCAGCAAAGGTGCCGAAGATAAATAAGACTTGATGCCTTGAAAGGCGTCTTCACATTCCGAAGTCCATTGGAACGTTTTTGAATTTTTTGGCCCTTTCAATGTGTCAAAGAACGGTAAACATCTTTCTGCTGACTTGGACATAAACCTCCGCAAAGCTGCAATCCTTCCAGTCAAACGTTGAACATCTTTAAATGACTGAGGAGTCTTCATGTCCAGGATTGCTTGAATCTTCTCCGGATTGGCTTCAATTCCTCTTCGACTGACAAGGTAACCCAAAAATTTACCAGCACCCAGACCGAAAGTGCATTTAGTGGGGTTCAGCCTCAAGTTGTGATGACGAATGGTCTGAAAACATTCTTCCAAATCATCCAAATGCTTATGTACCAACATGCTTTTAACAATCATGTCATCCACGTACACCTCAATATTCCTGCCCAACTGATATCTGAATATATGGTTCATCATCCTCTAGTAAGTGGCTCCGGCATTAATGAGGCCGAAAGTCATTTTCTTATAGGCATATACTGAACGATGCGTAATGAACGCCGTCTTCGGTATATCCTCTTTACACATGGAGATTTGATGATATCCAGAAAACGCATCCATAAAACTTAATAAAGCATACCCCGAAGTGGCATCAATGAGTTGATCAATGTGGGGCAACGGGTAGAAATCCTTTGGACAGGCCTTGTTCAGATCACTGTAATCAATGCAGACTCGCCATTTGCCATTATGCTTCTGGACCAGAACCACATTAGCCATCCATTGTGGGTAGTCTATTTCAAAGATGAAGTCCGCTGATAACAGTTTTGCAATCTCGTCGTCTATGATTCGCTGACGCTCTGGTGCAAAGATCCTTCTCTTCTGTCGAACCGGCTTCGTTGACGGGTCCACCTCCAATCGATGCTCCGCAATATCCCTGCTCACTCCAGGCATATCTTGAGGTTCCCATGCGAAAATATCAACAAAACACCTCAGGAGCTCTATGAGGTTCGTCCGGAGAGGTTCCGGCAAGCCCGAACCTATTTTCACCGTTTTATCCTCCTTGCCAGGAATGAGCTCTATCTCTTCCGTTTCCTCAGCTGGCGTGACCATCGGTTCGGAGCTACTTTCGGTGAAGGGCTCGATCTCTATCGCCATGGTTTGTTGCTGCTTTGATACCCCTACTCCGGAAGTAATAACGGCATTTCTGTAACACCTTCTGGCCAGATCTAGATCTCTTTTCACCTCCCCGACCCCCATAAGCAGTAGGGAATTTGATTTTGAAATGGGGTATTGATGTTACAGCTTGCAAAGCAATTAAAGTGGGTCTTCCCAAAATAGCATTATAAGCAGAATCCACATGCACAACATAAAACTTGCAAATAATTTCTACCTGTTGAGGGGCCGTTCCAAATATGACCGGTAGCTCAATAGTTCCTGCCACCTTAACCGGATCATTGCTGAAACCATAAAGAGGAGCTTCCTGTCCTATCTCCATCTTTTGCCCATCCAGGTTCATTCTTTGATAAGCGTGGGCATACAGGATGTCCACAGAAGACCCATTATCCACCATCATCCTTTTCATGTCCACCGAACCCACCTGTGCAGTCAGCACCAATGATCCTTCGTGCGGTTCGATGACTTCCGAAGGGTAATCCTCATCAGTAAAAGAGATTACCGTATTCGGATAAGGTCTATCGGTCTTCGGGAAGGTACCCGCCACCGACATGACCGAATCCAAATGACTTCGGCGCTTCCTTCCAACTAGCTTGCCAGAAGTACCCCCAGTGATGACATCGATCACATGTCTGGCAGGTTGTCCTGTAGCTGGTAATATCTGTTGAACTGGTTGAGCTGCCGGGACGGGCGCTTGATCTTGCTGTTGATTGTCTCTGGCAGCCACGAACTGAACTAAAGCTCCACCTTGCACCTTTCTTTCAATAAAATCTTTCAAACTGGCACAGTCATTCGTATCGTGACCCGAAGCTTGATGATAATCACAATATTTGCGAGGGTTACCTTTTCCGGGCTTGATGTTATCTCGAGGTGGCTCGAAGATAGGTTGATTTTTGATCTGATCCAAGATAACAGCCCTGTCTGCATTAAGCGCTGTATACGTTCTATTCACTCTCTGGGGTGGAGCGGACGAACGTCCTCCACCTTGCCTCCAGTTGTTATATCTCTTTGACCCGCCGTCATGACGGTCTTTATTCCCTTCATTCCTCTTCTGGTCAGCATCGGTCTTATTCCCATCTGTCTCCTTAAAACCGATCTGAAGGACGCTTGAGACTGTTCATGGCTTCTTCTACCACGATATAACCTTCGGCTTTGTCAAAGGCTTCAGCGAGACTCTTCGGGTGGTTAAACATATGTTTTTTCACCAATTTTTCCGATTTGACCAGATCTAACCCATTCTGAAACAGTCCTACAGCTTGTAGGTCATTCAAATCCGCCACTTGGCTGACTGCTTCTCGGAACCGCTTCACATACTGACCCAAAGACTCATTAGAGGACTGTCGAACTTGAGCCAATGAACCAGTTGGTTTTCCCCTTCTTCTGTTGCTCCCAAAACGAGCATGAAACTTGCTGCACATATCTTCCCAGGACGAGATAGAATCCGAGGGTAAGGTCCCCATCCACTGTCGGGCATCTTTTCTGAGTGTTGTGACAAAAGTATGGCATTTAGCTGCATCGCTAAAGTCATAATAGTCCATAAGTCGGTCGAATGCCTGACTATGGTCGTAAGGGTCCCCCGATCCATCATAACTCTCGATATGGGGCAACTTCTTGGTGGGATCAGCTTTTTCACTGAGAATCTCTGCGAAAAAAGGGGATGCCTTCTTTCCCGGAGTGTCTTTGGTTTTCTGCACTTCGGCAAGTTGCTTCCGAAGCTCCCTCAATTCTTTAACCAGATACTCCACGCCTTCTGGTTGAGATGATGCCTCTTTCTCTGGCAATTCCTTCTTTCGATAAGCAGATCGGATTCTTTCAACAGAACCTTCTATTTTAGAGGGGCTTCTCCTATGACGAGTTTCTACAGGGCGGGGTACCCTCAGTAGACTCTCGGGAGTATGTCCTCTGGATATACTTCGCCTCTGAATTCGGGCACTATGGTGAGAGTGTGCAATGACAAGTGCTTTCTTTGCATGCTCTAGAGTGTGATCCCTGGATCGACCTCTTCGTTGACTTCGTCCCTGCTCTCCGGACTCGACAGGGAGATACGCCCTCTTCGATCTCGGAGGAGTAGGGCTTCGGGACCTTCTTCTTTCCCTAGTTCGGCCTAGAGACTCTCGCATTGAATGAGCAGGTTCTTTCCCACTCCGATGCCCCTGCTCTTCGGATTGGACATAACTGAGCTCCTCATCTCTTAACTCTGCCATTCGAGCCATTTGCTCATCTATATCCTGACGTTGTTTCAAAAGTGCTTCCATGGCTTTATCTGCTTCGTCTGCCATCTTTGCCAACCGGGAGGCCTTTGCATTCTGGTCATCTCGGTATCGAGTTCTAGGCGAGGTGCCTTCTACTCGTTTTAGATCATGGCCAGGCCCCTTCTCCGTCGGGAATATTAACTTGCGCTTTGCTTTGCCTACCGCCTTCGGCCGAGAATCTTCAGGTGAACGTTTGGAAGCTGTGCCGGCATGAACACTTATAGTTGGTCCCAAACGATCTTTGGCAGATATTCGCGGTACTGAGTCACTGACAGCCATCGGCTGTCCTTCGGGTGTAGATGTTCTACTCTTCCCCATGAAAACTGGATAGAATAAAACACGATAAGTGATTGAAAAATACTCAGGACACTAGAACTCAGCCCTCCTTCTAGCGCCAATGTTAACGCCAAGATCTTTCTCCACGTCCCAATCACGAAAGACGTCCTGATCCTGCACAGTAAACACGACAACACCACAAGCTTGACGGCCGGACCGCCGGGGGATAGCTCAGGCGTGAGAGTAAGTATGTCTGTTCACAAGGTTAACTCAAGAGGATGATAAAGTCTAGTGTAATGAGAATGTGTATAATCTTCAGTTGTATGCGTGAATATATGAAAAACATACCTCTTTGTGAAGACTTACTCGATAGGATATAATATCTTTTCCTGGAATATTGTGTCACCTACTACCATCTGACATATCCCCCTGATCTGATGGGTTCTGCCGACTGTATGGAGCCTGTACACATGCTTTTTGCTGCTATTCACACAGCCGGCCGGCTATAATCCCATCCACATTAATGCATCGCAGATATCTTAGTCAATTGTCATACTATATCATCATTACAAGTCAAAGTAATAGATATTAAATGACCCAATGGGTTGACCCATTGACCCAACCCGGTCTTCATAGGATTAAATAAAGTCATCATAAAGATTGGACCCAACAAGCCCAATGACTTAATCAATAGATGAGCCCAATATACCCGGCCCAAAAATAGGAGAAATATCATGACCTAACAGACTTGAATCAATTTGAGCTTTGAAGTTTGGTAATCATCAATCAATATTTTTAAGTATTTAAAAACAACAATTATATTTCTTTTTGCCATTCCGACTAATTAAATCGTTGGAGATACTGGTTGACTACGAATTGCTTCTATTGAGGAGGTTGAAGGCTCTTGAAAATGAAGGTCAAAATTTCATATGTAAAGAGAGGATTTACTTGATAATCATATGAGTTACCCTAATTTTGCTAATTTAGAATTTCTTTTGAACCATCTCTGTTTATGGAGTTGTCCAAATGGGAAAAATTTGCAATTATAATTTGGGAGATGGAGTTGTTAGGATTTGTGAAATCCCTATTTTGTAATGAATTGATGGCAATGAAGCTCTGTTGTGCTCTGTTTTTAAAACTTTGTTAGGTAATACTCTGTTTTTGAAATTTTACTTAGTAATGCTTTGTTTTTGGAATTTTGCTTGGTAATGCTCTATTTTTTACTTTTGTAATGGTCTGCTCTGTTTTTAAACTACACATCTACCCAACAAAAAAATATACATGACAGCCACACCATATCATACCAACAATATCACATTAGAACAATTAAAAACCTGATACAATCTCATACATCATAACAATTAAAAACATGATAACAATATCATATCATAATTAGATAGATTAATACCAGTTTCAAAAGCATCCATGGACTTGACTATATATTCATCCACTACACACAAGACAACATAAACTTTTCTGCTTAGACAT
This sequence comes from Panax japonicus, assembly GCA_020205505.1. Classification (NCBI taxonomy): domain Eukaryota; kingdom Viridiplantae; phylum Streptophyta; class Magnoliopsida; order Apiales; family Araliaceae; genus Panax; species Panax japonicus. The sequence goes on from CM035098.1 coordinate 41,522,381, forward strand.
GAGATATTCACAAAAATCATAAAATTTGGTGACATAAAACAATATCAAAGCACCCTAAAGCTCGATGAATTACAAACATTAACACAAATAGGTTTTAACATAAATTAAAAATATTGCTTCTATTTTCATTTCTCCTTCACTCTGTGTTTCTCCTGCTTTTTCTTCTCATTTTGTTTTCCAGTTGCAGCATCCACATTGATTTTCTTAGCAGCTTCCATTGTTTTGTCTAAGTTGCTAAGACTAGTAAACTTCTTGCCACCTTTCACAATCAATGGAGTACACCTTTGAATGAAGTTGTGGTCTGAGAAGCTCAAATTGCCAGCCACCTTCTTGGATTTGGTGAACTAGGAGATGTATGCAATTTTGATGGGGCTCTGATATTGACACCATGCAAAGTTTCTATGCACCTACAACATCACAACACTTAACTGAATAAAGGACCACAACAACTGATACATAAATTCTATGAAAATAAAGGTTTTACTGATGTAGCTTCCACTGTCCTTAGTGGTATAAATGGCCCAATTGGTGTAGCTCCACCCAAAAATTAATTTAACCACACCATAAATGACCCAATTGCTAAGAAATTTTCCAAACACAAATTCACAAATATTAACATGACTTACTTCATCTGAACTTTGCCTAGGTGGTTGGAAGCCACCAACTGATGATCTGCTAACAACAGAAGCAATCTTTCCATATACATGTGACATAAATTAAAAAACTAAAGTCATTCATTAAATTTATTAAACATTGCTGAATATTAAAGGATGAGAGTTTTCCACACTTACATTCAGTTTTTGTCTTTTTTGCACAAGTTGGGACTGAGAAGATGGGCTCACAAATTGTTGGGACTGAGAGGATTGACTCACCGCTGGGGCTAAATCAAAGTCTTCAGTCTGAACTTCTAGCATTATGACCAACTTGTTTACATTTACTGCATCTTAGGGATACTTTATGCCTCTTTCCCAAGCACCCATCTGGAACAGGTTTGAGTTCATCTCTATTTTTTCTTCTACACTTCTTGGGTCTACCAAGAAGCTTATGGTAATGTGGAGGAAGCAAAACTGGATTTAGTATATGGTCCCAACAATCACAATTTGTCATTGTAGCTATAAAATGTTTATAAATTTTGGCATAGGTTTCTGTAAGGAACCCAGCTGCTACACTACGATCAGCTACTCTACGATCAGCTAGAACTCTACGATAAATATCCATTAAGGGTATAATAGTCTTTGTGTAATAATTGAGTCGGTTAGTTATCGTAGTGTTCATTTTATTGTGTATAAAAAAACTATCTGTAATCAGTTAGGGTATGAAATGAATTGTTCTTCCTCCTGAACTTCTCTCTACTTCTAAATTCTATCTCTTACTCTCTCTAAATCTCTTCTTAGTCACAAATCTCCATAAATTGAGCTGAACTTAAGCTCAGTAAGGAATTTGATTATCCAAATCCTTATAAGTGGTATCAAAGCTTGCTACGATCAGTGGTTATGGCTACTAACAATCAGAGATTAACGAATTTAGAAATGAACCTTCAGGATTTGCAAATTCAATTGCAATCTTTAGTGGAGTCTCTGCAAAAAGGATTCAATGATAAGCTTGAGAAGCTAATGAAAGGAGTAGAAGCAATGTTGATAGCACAAGGTTAGAAGCAAGATAAGGGAAAGTCTGATAGTCACAATCAACAAACTAAACAAACTCCTCCAAATCCAAATCTAAATCAACAAGGCTCTTGATCAATCCTTGGATCGTTTGAGGGAGGTAGTACACATAACATTATAAATGAAGGTATATTCAGGAATATTAGATTTGAATTTCCTAAATTCCATGGATCTAACCCAAGGACCTGGATTAGGAAGTGCAATAAATTGTTTTCTTATCATAATGTTGCTGAAAATCAGAAAATATACCTAGCAACTATGCATCTCGAAGGAGAGGCTAAGTTGTGGTATTCTAGTTTTGTTGAAAATGTTGTTGACCTGACTAGGAATGGTTTAATTGATGAATTGCTTGCTAGATTTAGCCTTGAGACTAAGATGAATCCTATAGCTGAACTTAAAAAGTTGCAATAAACCACAACTGTAGATGAATATCGAACAAAGTTTGAAGAACTAAGAGGTTGGGCACTGATAAAAAAATTCAAAGTTGAATGAAGAATTTTTTATTAATTGCTTTGTTGGTGGACTGAGGGAGGATATTCAGTTAGGTATCCAGGAGTTAGGGGTTACTACTCTTAAGGAGGCTATTCGATTGGCTAGAGTTGAAGAAGCTAAAGTGGAAGCATGGATAAGAAGAAGCAAAATTGTACTAAAATCTTCTATCATTAATAATTCCAGCAGCAGGAATGTAGTAATGAATTCTATCTTGCAGAAAAGTGTCAGCAATAATGGAATGGAATTCTCTAGACCTAATGTGGGGGAAACTAAGGTTGCTTGGTCTGGAAATGAGCAAGGTAGAGTTCTACCAGTTAAGCATTTGGCTAGAGATCAAATACTTGAGAAAAGGATGAAGGGGCTATATTTTTCCTGTGATGAGCCGTATGTTTTTGGTCATGTATACAAACAGTCTCATTTGTTCATGATAGTACCATCTGAGGAGGAAGAAATGTGCTTGAAAACTGAGGAACAGAAAAATTGTGTAACAGAAGTAGAGATGCAGGAAGAGCGAAACAGACCATTATTGGAGGATCAAAAGGATGATGTACAAATAACATTGCATGTTTTATCTGGCCATAATTCTAACAATACCATCAAAGTGCAAGGGATAGTGGGGGGCATATCAGTTAGCATATTAATTGACAGTGGTAGCATTAAAAATTTCTTAGATCCTCACGCTACTAAGAAATTGAGGGTTAAGCTAACAAATACTCCACCAGTGACGGTCTCAGTTGCAGATGGTTTTAAGGTGCAAAGTGAACAAGTGTGTTCAGAGTTCCAATGACAGGTACAAGGTAGAGATTACACTACAATGATGAGGATTCTGCCCTTGGGTGGTGTTGATGCTGTTCTAGGGGTTCAGTGGTTGAGGACAGTAAGTCCTGTAACTTTTGACTTCAATAAATTGCAGCTCCAATTTGTGTAAAATGGGGAGACAGTGTTGATGAAAGGGGAAGACATTAATGTCACTCCAACAATACAATTAATGGAATCTAGTGAGTTCCAGAACCTGTTGCGAACAACATCTCATGGTTTTTTGGATGTTTATATGGAATCTTGGAATGTAAAGACTGTCCACCCTCAGAACCTACCTGTCCAAAACTTAAAGAGATTTTGAAATCATTCTTAGATGTCTTTGAAGAACCTAAAGGTATGCCACCTGAAAGATCTCATGACCATCATGTTAATTTGCAGGAAGGTAGCAAACCTATGAATTTGAGACCCTATAGATATCCATATGTACAGAAATCTGAAATTGAGAAAATAGTGACTGAGTTGCTGAATAGTGGGGTTATTCAGAATAGTAACGGTCCTTTTGCATTCCCAATTTTGTTAGTAAAGAAACATGATAATACGTGGAGAATGTGTATTGATTATAGAGCACTCAATGATGCTACTATTAAAGATAAATTTCCTATACCTGTAATAGATGAGTTGTTGGATGAACTAAATGGTTCAAGCTGGTTTTCAAAGTTGGATCTCAGGTCTGGTTATCATCAAATAAGAGTACACCCACCTGACATACCTAAGACGACTTTTAGGACTCATTCAGGGCATTATGAGTTTAAGGTTTTGCCTTTTGGGCTAACCAATGCTCCAGCTACTTTTTAGAGCTTAATGAACACTATTTTTACCCCTTATTTGAGGAAGTTCATCTTAGTTTTTTTTGATGATATCCTAGTTTACAGTCCCACATATGAAACTCATTTAAAACATTTGGAAATGACATTACAGTTGCTGAGGCAACATCAGTTGTATGCCAAATTGTCCAAATGTATTTTTGATACACAACAAGTTTAGTATCTTGGTCATATCATTACACCTGAGGGAGTCTCTACTGATCCTGCAAAGATAGAGTGTATGGTGCAGTGGCCAAAGCCTAAGAACCTTAAGGGTTTGAGGGGATTTCAGGGTCTCACAGGCTATTACAGGAAGTTCATTAGACAATATGGTTTAATAAGTAAACCATTGACTGATATGCTTAAAAAAGATCAGTTCCATTGGAGTGTTGAAGCTGAAGAGGCTTTTGTTAAGCTGAAAGGAGTTATGGTTTCTTTTCCGGTGTTGGCTTTGTCTAATTTCAGTATTCCATTTATATAAGAAATTGAAGCTAGTGCTACTGGAATTGGAGCAGTATTAATGCAAAATGGCAGACCTATCGCTTTCTTAAGTAAGTCTATTGCTTCAAAACATTTAGGCTTATCAATTTATGAGAAAGAGTTGATGGATGTCATTTATTCGGTGCATAAATGGAGGCATTACTTAATGGGCAACAAGTTTATTATTAAAATAGATCACCAAAGTCTCAAATATCTGTTGGATCAGAGAATAACTACTACTAATCAACAGAAGTGGATCACAAGGTTATTGGGACTGGACTATGAAATCTGTTACAGGAAAGGAAAGGAAAATTTCACAGCTGATGGGTTGTCTGGGCAGCTTCATCATGTGTCTCAGGAAGGTATCAACAATGTCTCCCATTGTTTGGCTATTACTTCAGTTACTCCTACTTGGATTCAAGAGCTAGCTCAGACTTGGGCAATTGATCCTGAATTTCAGCAGGTGATAGCTCAACTTACATTAGATCCTACTTCCTTGCAAGATTTTTTTTGTTAATGGCAGACTTAAATACAAGGACAGATTAGTTGTTGGTCATGTTCCAGCTGTGAAAACTAAGCTTTTACACGAATTTCATACTTCTCTTGTAGGAGGTCACTCAGGAAGAAGAGGGACTTTTGAAAGGATTTCAATGTTTTCTACTGGCCATCTTTGAGGAAGGATGTAATCCGTTTTGTTAAGGAATGTGACATCTGTCAACTGAATAAACATGAAACTACTGTGGTGCCAGGGCTGTTGCAACCACTTCCTATTCCTGATATTCCTTGGAACGATATTGTTATGGACTTCATTAAAGGTTTACCTGCTTCTCATGGTTACAATTCCATCTTGGTAGTTATAGATAGATTCACTAAATATGCACATTTTCTAGTTTTAAAGCATCCTTTTACTGCCACTGATGTTGCTACCTTGTTCCTCAATCATATTCATAAGTTGCATGAGCTACCTAACTCTATAGTCTCAGATAGGGATAAAATTTTCATAGGACATTTCTGGCAATCCCTATTCAAATTCTTGGGTACTAAACTTCAACTTAGTACAGCCTATCACTCACAGAGTAATGGTCAATCTGAAAGACTTAATCAGTGCTTGGAGACTTATCTAAGATGTATGTGCAGTCAGAGACCTAAATCATGGAGTGAATGGCTATCGCTTGCTGAGTGGTGGTATAATACTCATTACCATAGTGGAACACAGTTGACTCATTTCCAAGCCTTGTATGGGTATGCAGATCCACATGTTTCTTATCATCAGTATGGTACTATTTCTGATCCTACAGCTAGGTTATTTTGCCAGTCTAGAAACCAGTTGTTACAACTTTTGAAGCACAATCTCTCCCAAGCTCAGTGTCGTATGAAGAATTATGTTGATGCCAATAGACAGGAAAGAGTCTTCAATGTGGGAGATTTGGTTTATTTGAAGGTTCGACCTTATAAACAACATTCTTTGACACAATCTAAATATTCCAAGTTAAACTCCAAATACTATGGTCCCTTTCCAGTGCTGGACAAAATAGGCTCTGTTGCTTACAAATTATTACTGCCATTTGCTGTTAAAATACACCTAGTGTTTCATGTGTCTCAATTGAAGAAGAAACTTGGTGTTTCTGCTCAAGTTTCCCCAGTTATGCCTCCAGTTGATGTTCATGGCCAGTTTGTTATTGAACCTCTTGCCGTGCTGGATCGGAGAATGGTTAAGAAACACAATGCAGCTGAGGTTGAAGTTTTGGTTCAATGGGCTAACACTCTACCTTCAGAGGCAACTTGGGAATTATGGTCTGCTTTGCATGCTAAATTTCCTGATTTTATTCCTCGAGGACAAGTGATTTTTAAGGGGGATGGATTGTAAGGAACCCAGCTACTACACTACTATCTGCTACTCTAAGATCAGCTAGAACTCTACGATAAATATCCATTAAGGGTATAATAGTCTTTGTGTAATAATTGAGTCGGTTAGTTATCGTAGTGTTCATTTTATTGTGTATAAAAGAAACTATCTATAATCAGTTAAGGTATGAAATGAATTGTTCTTCCTTCTGAACTTCTCTCTACTTCTGAATTCTATCTCTTACTTTCTCTAAATCTCTTATTAGTCACAAATCTCCATAAATTGAGCTAAACTTAAGCTCAGTAAGGAATTTGATTATCCAAATCCTTACAGTTTCAATCTTATACAAATCATTCACATAGGCTTCAGGTTTTTGGTACATGAAAAATATACATGTTATAACATGATGGCATGGAATCTTAGTTATGCCCCATCTTCTGCAACTAAAACCCCATGCATCAAGGTCCATTGTGTATTGATCCTCCCATATAGTGATCCTCCTATATAGTCTTCACTTGGAATTCAGTATCAGTTGAGGAATACACAATGCATTCTCATGCCTTTTTTTTCCCTTTTTTCCAGTCTCTCTAAAGTATTAGGGCACAAATTGGCCCAATTTTTTCCTCAATGTTATATTATTCACTATTCTGGTCATGATTAGAAATTCTCTGATATCTTCTGGTAATTACAAAATTGTCATCTCCCTAGCTTTGCTGATCAAACCATTGAAACTTTCCCAAAGGTTATTGCAGACCAAGTCACACTTAGGATAGGGATTTAATTGACTTTTGGACCATTGATTTGGTGATTTATCATTCACCCTGTTTGAAGCTTCTTGATCAGTATCCTTTAATATTTGTATGTGTTGCTTAAATGTCTTCATATTAGTTGCCCTTGCATAGTTCCATAACAATTCCCCCAATTGCATATCCCTGTGTCCTGCATTACTAAAATTTAAATGGATATTTTATAAGTAAAATCTAGACTCAGCATTAGGAATCACATCCTCAAATGTTGTAAGTAACCCCTTTTGTTTGTCATTAATAAATGTTCACCCTGTCTCATTCACAATCTCCACATTGTCTCTCAAAAGCTCCAAAAAACCATGTCCAGCTATCTTTGGTTTCACTCTCTACTACTCCCTCTGTCCCAAGATAAAAGTCCTGATGGACTTTTCACGCATATTAAGAAGAGGAATGAAATGACAAAATTGCTCATAATAATATGTCATTAATTATGAAGAGAGAATTAGAATAAGAAAAGTATGAGATATTTAATGTTACGGGTATAATAGGAAAAAAATGTGTAAAAGTTTAGTTATTAAAGGAAAGTAGACATTTAACATGGGACTACCCAAAATAGTAATAAGGATTTTTATCATGGGACGTAGGGAGTATAACATATTCAAAAGGATACATGTTATTGTTTGAATCAATCCCCACAGTTATAAGCATCACCCCACCATTTGCACTCTTTTAATGTGTCCCATCAACACCTAGTATAAGCCTATAATGTTTAAACCTATCTTTCAATCCACCTAGACATATATAAATTCTCTTAAAAACTGGAGCACCACTTGCCAAAGTCCCAGGTTCAGTCACAATTTCAGCTATTATACCAGGATTTTTTTCTTTCAACTCCAACATATAATTCCAGAGCTTGGGATATTTGTAAGACTCCAACTTTTTATGAATAAGATTTAATTTTCTTTATATATTATTCTAAATAGTATGATGTTGATTTAATAAATGTTATAATTGTAGGTGATATGTGCAAATTATATCAAATAAACAGTTGTCGGAAAATATTTGTTTTATCGGGAAATATTCTTTTTGTCGGGGAATATTCATACGACAACGCTGAAATAACTAATCATTGGTGGGCCCCACAACAGAATAACTGTTAGATATAGAAATTGATAAAAATAATTTTTTTTTAAAATTGACGACAAAACTTTTATCGTTATCACCGGGTATTTCATTCAACAATTGTTGCGGTGATAATTGCATAGTATTTCATATTATTGATTCAATAATTATCACAGTAATAATTGAACGGTATTTCACATTATTAAATCAATAATTGCCACGATACAATAACTCATATTATTTGAAATGATATTATTAGTTAGCATTATTGACAATGTCTAGAAAGTTCTGTTGAGAAAAGAGGGTTAATTAATTGTGTGCCGATTTTACGGAAGGCCCCCTCTTTCTTGAGAACGACCAGATTATCAATATTGTGACTATAATATTAATTGTGAATAATTATTGTGTGGTGAATATTTTTCCAATTTTTAAATGGAGAGTTTTAGCATGAGACATTTGTTAAGAGTTTGACATATTATTCTATGTAACCACAATTATCTTCTTCGACATTAATATTCATTCAAATATACTACCTCCGTTCTTAAAAGATTTTCGTTTAAGGTTTTTGCACATGGATTAAGAAAGTATCATTTACCAAGTAAAATTTATTTGAAATTCCATCACTACCCCTTTATGAGAAGTTGAAAACTATTAATACAAGGGAGAACATTTCTTGAGAAAATGAGAGAAAGTAGGGGTAATATAGGAAAATAAATAATTTATTCTCCTCGAAAGTTATAAACGACAAACATTTTGGAACAAATTTTTTCTCAATCGATGGATTACTAATAAGGGGATTCATGAATCCGGAAAGATTGGTACATACGTTGCTTGCTCATTGGATGAGGATGCTTGATCTCATGATCATTTGTATGGAGACACTAAAGCAAGCATGTAAGTGCTTATTGGAGAATAAGTTCACTGAACGTGACTCGTTAAGGAATAACTAATGGAGTTTTACTTGCTTGTCAATAAGAATTTCTGTAGTAATAGTAGTACAAGTGATCCTTAGACTTGAGATCATCATAGTATTTGTGTATGATGAGTTATAATTTGACATATTCCTTAAGACCCTTAGGGTATATCAAAGAGTATGCTTGGGTGTAATAAGTTGTACATAGAGATAATGTATGATCAATAAAGAATCTACTGTTTCTAGTAAAAGAAGAGAAATGTTCTATGTGATTCGATTAATGACAACTTAGTAGCCCTTGGTCAGTGCAGGGTGAAATTAGAAAGGAGTTTCTAATTTGTATTATTTGGAGTTGTGCATTTAAGAATTGAAATACATATAATTAAAAAAAATAAGACTTGACAATAATTTCATATTTTATATTTAATTGGGACATTGTATGGTGGAATGATTGAATTGTACGATAACTATTTTCTCAAATGTTCTTTTATAATTAATGTTAAAATCGATATTATCTGAAAAGTCGTTGATCGCTAAGCTAAAGAGGTTTATCCTTATTATAGAATAAATATTATTTATTTAAATAGATTACTAGTTTAATTTATTTATTTAAATAAGATTATAATTTTTCTAATTGATTTATTCACAACTGATTTAATATGGAAAACCTAAAGGGTCACACCATAAAAGGAAGAATAATTATTTAAGAAGTTAATGGCATAATCGTAATAGTATGTTAAGTGTATTTAATTTAATCAATGGCGATAGAATAAATTAAATAGCTTAATATTTATTATTTAATATTTTAAAAATATTAAATATAAATTAATAAGAGAAGTCTTATTAATATTATTAAAATTAATATTATTTTAATTTCTAAAGGAGTTTGAGAATTAATTTAATATAAGTACTCTCATTTTTCCTAATAAGATTAGGAAGTAAATTAATTAAAAGAGTTTAATTAATTATCCCTAATAAGATTAGAGAGCTTAATTAATTAATTAAAACTCTATTTTTAATTAGATTAGAAGGGTTGACTAATATCTATATAAGAGGAGTCTTATGATAGATATCAGTAGACATAATTCTAATTGTTGGAGAGTACTTCTTTTTCTATAAAGATAGAAAAACTAGGGTTTAGCCAACTACTGTGCTTCTTGAATAATCCTTCTTCCTTGGTGGATCACCTTTAGAGGCCAAACACTTAGGTGATTAACGTTGATTAAAGGAAGGAACCTAACCCGGTGGATTCAAGTTGAACGTGAAAAGGAATTGGAGGTGAACTCGTACGTGAGGAAGCTAGTTCTACAAGGGTATGAATCTAATCTCCTTCTTTTTTGTTTAATTAATAACTATGCATAAAGGATGATCCAGTTATATAGTTTGTATAATTTTTAAATCTGTTTTTTATCATGCTTCTGCTACATTGATACAATATGATTTTGTACATGAACCTTACAAACCTAACCGTGGTATCAGAGCCAAACCTTTATGCGCGTTATATAATTAATTTTAATTATAGCTATTTTGTTTAATATAATATTATAATAATATAATATTATAATATTATATTAATTTTGTCAGATTGTTAAGTTTTTTTTCAAAACTCCCCGTACACTTATCTCTTGCATATTTTTTTCCTTTTCCAAATTGGTGGGTGGCAACATTTCTCCTACAAATTCATATTTTTCAAATTATTGGGCCCTCACCCATTAGAAAATGAGAGTTAGGCAGGAAAGTTAGGTAGAGAGTTATGCAAGAAATTAGGCATGTTTATTTATTTTTTTCCTCCGAGTTGCACTATAAAAGGGAGGTTAAACATTCATCCTACAGACACCAAAACACTAGTGCTTCTACTACAATATTGGGAGTATTTATTTTGAGTATAAAGATACTTTGAGTGTAGCTAATAGTGCAAGATTTCCTCAAGATAATTTTCGTTATACCAGTCAGATCTAGTCTTCTATTAAGAAAATTAAAGTGTAGCTGTGACTAGTCGAGAAGTGGAGTAATGGTCCGAGATAATTACTATAGAAGTCTTCACTATGTTGTGAAATATTGTGACAATAACTGTAATGAGGACTTAATTTGAGTGTAGATATTGTCGTATTATGTACGGTACAATATTTGTATTTAAACTCACAGTATTTATGGTCGTATTTTGCACAATAGTCTAATAGTTGTAAATAAGAAAATTTATATTTGAATTCTGTAGTATGTATTTGGCGACTCCAAATGGTTTGTGTAGACCTATTTTGGGGTGTGACAATATTGTTCTAGCAAAGAACGATCATCTTCACAACCCTCTACCTAGCTCTAAGTGCTTGAGATTCGGAAATCTTTAGCACGAAAGTATTCTAAACTAGCTAGATCCACAAATGTTTTACAAGGCATACCAAGTTGTCTCTTAAACTCTTGCAAAAACTTGTGGCTAACCAACCTGACTTAATATGTTTGTTCATAGGTTCCCTAACACATGTATGTATATATCAATAAATCTCTTCACTTGCAAAGTATCATCATTATGCATCTTCATAGTTGTCTGCACACTTAAATCTTACCCTTAATTAAAGCCTCATTTTTTGTCAAATAAATTGATCCCCTACCATTCTTAACTGCATAGTTTAAAATTACCTCTTTAAAAACCTTATTGTTAGAAAAAAGTGTTCCCGTTTTGAATATTGGATCATTCATATTTGTCTTTGGGTTAAACTCGGGCCAAATTGGCGCATCATCTCCCCCAACCCTAGCTCTTGACATTTTATCAGAAATTACATCAGCCTCTAAATCTTCATTCACCCTAAATTGAGGTTCAGATTCATTCTTGTTGATTTTAGGCTCTATTGCTTTCTTACTTTGTTGGTTATTAAACTCAGTCTCATCTTCCACATTCTCTTCAAAAATCTGGTCATCCTCCTCATAGGCACTATCAGAGAATGTCTCTGCAAAAGTTGAATCATGACTATCACTCTCATTATCATCTGGTTGATTATGTAGTACATAGACTCATTCACATTTTTCTCTTCATCAAAACTATGATCTTCTCCCTCTAAATTTATCTAAATCTGAGTCCATTTAGGAAGACAAAGAGCAACTGATAGAGGGTCCTTATATATGAACAAGGATAATTGTTACTACTTAATGAATGGGCAAATAAGGACCTATGTTCTTAATGTCATCATCAAATATCATCATCAGTTACTACTCAATATATATATATATATAGGGCTATATGTATATACACAGCTGTGTATTACACAGTAGGGTTTTGGCGACATATTTTTTGGGCTATAGCGACGATAAACTGTCGCCATAGCCCAGAATAGCTATGACGACAGGTGAAATCGTCGCTATAGCCCAAAAAACCGTCGTAATAGCCTACTGTGTAATACACAGCTGTGTACATACATTTTTTCCATATATATATATATATATATATATATATATATATATATATATATATATCTAATAAAATACAAATGATTTTGAATTTCCCGCTCATTCAATAAATCATCTGGGCCGTCCAAAGTTTGGGATAAATCTCACCATCCATCTATCTAATAAAATACAATCTATCTAATTCTATATATCTAATTATATCTAATAAAATACAAATGATTTTGAATTTTCCGCTCACTCAATAAATCATCTAGGACGTCCAAAGTTTGGGATAAATTCCACCATCCATCTATCTAATAAAATACAAATGATTTTGAATTTCTCGCTCACTCAATAAATCATATGAGTCGTCCAAAATTTAAAATAAATCCCAACGTCTATAGTGCCGGAGGCATGGGACTGTTGCTAGTATATATATATATATATATATATATATATATATATATATATATATATATATATATATATATATATATATATATATATCAACAAAGAAACATCATTTATCATCATCAATAAAGCATTTTTAGATTCTATAACTATATTCACCATCAAATCATAGTAAACAAGACAAACATATATTAAATTAATATACCCAATATTGTGGAATGTCATGGCAAAGGTTTTAAACGTCATTTATTTGAGTTCATTTTCTAAATCAGAAATGTAAATATACCCAGATCATTTTCAATCTTTGTAAAACCCTAGATTGCTATGAAAAATCACCTAAAACCCTATCTGATACTCTTCACTCGTTTTAAATATCAAGTATAAATGTGTTAACTGATTTTGATTATATATATATATGTGTGTGTGTGTGTGTGCGCGCGCGCGCGTATAAAATACAATATATACATATGCATTCATATTAAATTCATATAAATTAGTTAATTTGTTGACACGTGTCTATCGCCGACGATTTAATTGGCCGGAATGGCAAAAAGGAACATAATTGTTATTTTAAAATATTTAGAGGTATTGATTGACGATTTTCAAATTTTGAGTGTTAAATTGATTTAAGTCCAAACTTGAGGAACAATTTTGTCAGTAACCCTATAAATAAGCTTTGTTTGCTTCAGTTTTTTCTCAACAACTTTTAGCTTCTGGTTTTTGAGAATCTACATGAGTGGCGTTTGTTTTAGCTTTTAGGTCCAAAGGCTACCAAAAACTAGAAACTGAGTACGAAAACTTTAATGCATAAAACAAAACTGGAAGCTCGAATCACCTATTTAGGTACTTTTCAAATAAACTTCTCAACTCTTAATAAAATAAAATAATATTATTTATATATACTACATATTATATAATATATACATAAATATTTATATTAATGTAATAATATTTATATTATATTTTTATATATGTTAATTTATATATATATATATATAATATTAATAAATAATTACATATCATTATATATTTATAAATATATATATATATATATATATATATATTAATAAAGAAACATAATATATCAATAAATAACTATATATTAATATATTCATACATAATTAACTATTTAATATGTTAATATATATATATATATATATATATATATTAATAAATAAACATAATATATATTGATAAATAATTATATATTAATATATATTTATACATAATTAACTATATAATATAAGATTTATATTTTAAATATATATTTTTTATGTATATAAAAATAAACATATTAATTAATATTTTTTTATCAGAATTTAGCTTATCAAATTATTTGCTAAACACGCATTAACAGATTTTGGAGAATCTGAATTGATTTTACAAACGCTATTAATAATTTTTAAAGAATCAGAATCAACTTCGAAGAATCAGAAGTAGAAGCAGATTGAAAAGTGAGACAAACAGGGTCATAAAATATTCAAATCACTTTAGCAGATGTGTTCATTTTACAGAAATTCTAGGGGGACATTTTTTGTGGACATTTTATAGAGATGTTTTTTTTGTAGTACCTCTTAAAAAAAATGTATAGTATTTATTTCAACTGAATTTTTTGTAAAAAACAGTGTTTTAGGTGTAAATTGAATACATACAATAAACAGGGTTGTACAGACTGTACAGACCCTGTTTCTTGTATGTATCCAAATTACACATAAAACACTGTTTTTTATAAAAATTTCAGTTGAAATAAATATTATACATTTTTTAAGAGGAACTACAAACAAAAAAACCAAAAAAAAAAGAGGCTAGAAATGCCCCCAAAAAATATGGGTTGGGGGCGTCCAATGCAAATGTACCGGACTAACGTCCGGTACACAGTGTTAATTTTTTTTTTTCTCATAATTGTGGAAAAAAAAAAGGAGCACCGGACGTACCGGTCGTTAAGGAACCGGACCCCCCCCACCCCACCCCACCCCACCCCACCCCACCCCAAATTAAAAAAATATTTCCCTAGAAGAACTCTCTTTTATGTATGGTCAGGTCAGGTCAGGTCATATAAACTCGTTTGTGGGACGCCATAAAATATGGAAAGCGTTCACTCATCAGATGTGGTATCACTCCCTCCACTCATATAAAACAAAATCATATTTTCTCTCCTCTCATATGATTGATCAAACAATATTTCTTTTTCACTAATTTCATTAATTGATGACAAATTTGTCATTTCATTATTTTATTATCTAAATAAACTACATTGTTTCAGAATCCTTGCCACGCCCACTAGATGTGGCAATCACAGTCCACAACCATATTTTTCCCAAACCAAACCGTTGATGACTGGTTCCAAACAGCTTGAGCGCACTGCATAATTAAACCTCAGCCAAAATGAAATCATCAGCATCTAACACAAGCATCAGCAGTTATGTTTCGAGCCTACTCGCCCTTAATATTTTACCAGGACAACTATATATAGCTAACACACTGATATAATATGCCCGTGCAGCTTCCCCTCTCCCCTTACATATGTACCATGGGGAGAACTCTCCCCTTAAATATTACACATTAACCAACTACGAATTTCATGATTTAACCACATACCCTATTCTATATAACAGAAACTGTAATAATGCCCCAAAAGGCCAACCATTATGGAAAATATTGATTCCGTGAATTGCTTTGAAGTATGTGGTCTTTTCCGTTTCCTATGACAGGAAGGAATTTGATTCCCATGATCCCATCTACAACTTCCATGAAGATATAACTACCAGTGAGTGGAGCGAACCCGCCTAAGTATACGTTGCGGTCTTCGCTTCTCTACGACAGGGACAACTCTCTCCATGAGCTGCAGGGAAACCCAATTTACTAAGTCAATAACACTGATTGCTTCTGCACCAAGGTACCACACAACTGCCAACTAATAGCTTCTTCTTTTAGGTATCACAGATAAATTCATAGATTTGTACCCAACAAGTTTATAATGCAACAGTGAAACTTGAGCAACGGTAGAATTTAGAAGGTAGACAATAACTTCACAAATTTAATTCATTATTAGATTCCTGTAGGTGCATTAAATAACAATTAAATAATATTCCATAGACTGCCTCATCTGGGTTTAGTTGTTTCTTTCTTTATTAGTTGTTTCTTTCTTTTTGTGTGTGAGAAGGGACTATGGACTTGTAGTTTTTTAGAGGTGTCACAAGTGGACTAGGTCAGACATCTTGGGCATAAAGTGGTTAAATCCAAAGTACTCATCCACTCGATATTAACAGTCTGCTGTCGGAAAGTATTTCGACTGCTTTGAGAGCTAGTATATAAATTATAAAGCCATCAAATCATTTGTCAGTCCAAAGAGCTTAACACACCTTCAGCCATCTTTGTTCATTCTATTAAATTTTCTCATTTACCAAATGTTTGTTAATTATACCATCTTATTTCTTAATGTTGTGATCTTTCAATGTCATGTCAGTAGCTACGAACTTTTGAAGCACTTTAGTAAGGGATTTTCATAATATCTATGGGTTCCCATACATTAACCAAATCTCCTTAAATCAAACCACCATATAGCTTCCAGAAAATTCCATTCTAATAATACTCACAAAAATCATTAAGACCATAAGAACCATACCTGTTTAAACCTTGCCTTAGTTTGCTCTGCCTGAAAAAATTCAACTGTTAGGTCAAGGAACTATATTCATAAGAAAAATTCTATTGATGTTACGAGCAAAGGAGAGCAAAGAAGAAAAGGTAATAAAAAATCCAAGTTCTGAATGAAATATAATTATTCAACATTATCTGTTTCCGCAAAACAATCATCAAATCAAATTTAGGCTCAGTTACTGTAGTTTCAACATTCCAGTTGGAAACCTAATTCTACTCCATAGACCATTCAGCTACAATTCAGTAGCAAAAGCAAAACCCTGGACAGGGTATGAAGACCAGTGCATGACATTACGTAAATTTCAAAACACTCTAGACTTTGAATCATATAAAAGTCCACCATATGCCATCACAAAGTTTCACAAGAAAAGCAACCAACAGCACAAAAGTAAGCCTATATAATCAATGCTTCTTAGTTAGCGTACCTTAGATTTGTAATTATTTAGTGTGATAGTCCTTATCTAATTATTTATAAAAGTCTACTTTCAGTTTAAATACTTTTTAAATTGGTAAAATAACAATCAAATCCCCTACAACAAGAGACTGTTGTACTGAACGCGGCACCCCAACAGTTGGTACAATTTCTTGAGAAAAGGTCTTTTGCCTCTTGCGCGGATGTTCACTAAGACGAACTTCCCCAATCAGTTACTATGAAGAGAAAATTAAAAAGATATTGTCCCCAGTTACAATAGACATGGATATTTACATGGCAAAAGCTGTGAGAATTGTACCACTATAAGTTTTATATGATTTGCAGAGTTAATGCAGGAAAGGTCAAATTCAGAAAAGATTACATTTTCCAGAGACAGTTAAATTTGTCGTGAAAACACCATAGCTCAAGGAGTTGATTAGTTATAGTCATATATACACGCTTTTCAATAGTGTTTCAGTTTCATAAATTAGAGAAGTGGTTACTTGTCCAACATTTAATGAATAATGTTCAAACCCATAAAGTCAAAAGGCGCCAGAGAAATTAAGTTCTTTTTTTGAAAGTTGAATCAAACTGAAAGCTAAAAGCATATATTTGTCTTGTATACCAAAGATACGACTCTATTACTTTTAACAGACTATCATATGTTTAGAAGAAATCTTCATAAAATAGACGTCACTAACCTCCTTTACTTACTAAGCAAATGCAAATTGATTTCATATTTCATTAAGCTATAACTAAAAAGGTGATTCCACACATTCCAATGTCTAACACAAATTATAAAGTAATACTAAAGCTACTGTTTGACAATCATTATGTAGGATTAATGAGTATATCTCAGGAAAGACAAGGGACTAAAATGTGACAAGACGCAATCAACAAAAAAATCAATAACATATGAGACATGCCAATTAACATAGTTCAGCTGTGGCTAAAGAAAGCCAGGGTGTCTGCCAAAGATGAAAAATGTCAATCGGTTTTGAGAGCACATTTCCATCTTCCTAATTTCTGTGTATTGAACATTAGTAAAACTTTTAGGTATAGATACTAATCAGAGCAGCTAGTGGAGTCAAATAAACTTGTCAGGCTCTGTATAGATGACAAATAACTTTGACACGTGAATCTCTATCATGGATGCTTATAGTAGAATAACATGCTCTACAACGAGAAGACAGACAACCAATAAATGCTCCAACTTTGATGAATATTTCTTATTATTCCAAAGTTACCAAATTTTCTCAACTGTCAAAAAAAAACAGTAATATTAAAGTTATAAACACTGGTGGAGCCCTAGAGTTTACATAACAATTAACACATTCAGCCATAGCAGTCAACATATAAATAATTTTATCACTAGAAAGGAGATAGCACTGAAATGCTAATATAGTAATATTTCAAGCAGGAGAAAACAATTCCAACTCCCCAATTCGGTAAAATTGAAATAAAGCAATCAACACGGAGATCAATAAACAACTGCCGTACCTTCTCTTTCAACAACAATTCATTCTCCTCCTCCAATTTCACTGCCATCGATTCTAATTCAACTTGATAGGCCTAAAACCCATACAATGAAACCAAATCAAATCAATAGACACTATAATGGTCAACACAAAACAGAAATCATATTTAAAAAAATAAAAAATATCTCACTTGCTTTCGCTCCCTGGACCTGGCAGCTGACTCCCTATTCTTAATCATCCTCCTCTGCCTCTGCTGCGCCACCTTATCCAAAGGCTCCAACAACGCTTTTCTCTTCCCTCTCCCTCCTCCAATCTCCTCCACTCCACTTCCAAACCTCGTCAGACCTTCACCACTCCGCTCCGACACAATCATCGCCTGATCAAACGCGAAAATTCCACCACTCAGCCTCCTCTCCGTCGGAGGCTCAACCTTCACCTCCTCTTTCTCCGCCGCATCTGCCTTGGCCAAAAAATCCTCCAAAGTCATCATTCCACAATCCTCGTGCGCCTCCTGTTTACACTCTCTCTTCTCTCTCCTCCCCGCCACGATCTCCCTCCACACATCATCGACGGTCTTAGGCCTCCCACTCTCTTGCCGGCGAATTTCGTCGGCTCCTTCGTTGTCGCTAATGGCAGTGACGGCGCCGGCGGCGTCTATCAAGGTGATCTCGGCGTCAACCAAAGTGCTCTCCGATGCTCGATTGTCGTCGGAGTACACGTTCCGAAAGATTCCGTTGACGGTCATTGAGAGGCCTAAAGTAGTGCTGTCTTTGTTGATACTGTTTTGTCGATGAATTTGCAGATCAGAAATTGAAGATTTAGCTGAAGAAGAAGAGAATTTTCGTTTAAGATCCGAATTTCGCGAAATCGAAGAAACCATAAGCTTCGCCGACGCCATATAACTTTTTTCTCCGTCAGATTTGTCGGTTCCGATTACTCTTTCTCTCTTATCATCACTCCCAACTTTATCAGCTAATAATTCTGTGTTTTTTTGTCTGTTCTGTACGGATTCAGAGTGAGGATTTGGGGATGGAATGGATTAGTACTTTTCTATTATTTTTTCCTAGAGATAGAGATGGGAATGGGAATGGGAATGGGGTATTTTACTAGAAATTTATTTCTATAATGTATTTTATTTAATTTTATATTTTTCTCTTATAAATAATAAACTGTAATGTATTTTATTTTATTTTATTTTATATTTTTCTCTTATAAATAATAAACTGTAATGTTAAAACTACTGTTTTAATTTTTTAAATAAAATTATCGTTTATGGTTAAATTCAAAATAAAAAAATACATGACATGGGTGTTTAAGGGTTAAAATAATTAATTTATACATTATGGTATATTTCCTTTGAACAAAGGGAGAAAATCGTCAGCAAAATAAAAATAAATAAATTGATTATTTCATTCATTGATCACTCACGCAGAGCCGTTCCTAAGACGGACACGCAGAGTCGTGCCTGAAGACGGACAGGATAATCAGACTCTCTAACCAACCGAAATGAGCAAATTAAGAACGGATCGGTTATAATAATTTTTTTCGTCGTTATAGTCGATACAATTTTAGTTCGTTCCTTCCAATTTGTTAAAAAAGCGAACTGATAGTGTATTCTCATATATTTCGATATAGCGGAAATTCTCATATATTTTGTTGTAGTCTAACTATTATATTTTAAGTTCCGAAAAGACACTTTTTTTGATACACTTTATAATTTTGATTTATTTTTTACGAGGACAATGTTTCGAAGAGGTTCTCGTTTTTATTTTTTGTTCTGGGCCATCAAAATCTCAAAAACGACCCTGCACTAACGTAATTATCTAATTTTGACAAAAAAAATCGTTAGATATAATAGTTTTATAAAAAAATTTAAAATATTGACCATAATATTATAAAAATTATTATAAAAGATAACTAAAATCAAGAACAAAGATGATTAGAGAAAAAAAGAGTATTTTCATAATATTTTTGTATATATATCAATCACTTTACAATGCTCTTATTTATATATATAACAACATCAATACTAGGAGGTTACAAAACTCAAAGGTCATGAGTTTCAAAACTCAATGGACATGAGAGTTTCAAAATCATTACATACAAAGACAGGGAGAATGAATCTAGACATCCATTATAGTTTTATAACACTCCCTCTTGGATGTCTATTGTATAGCCATACGCATTGAAAGCTGTCTCATTAAAAATCTTACTAGGAAAAACCCATTGTGAAAAAACCTTAGTTAAGAAAAAAAAAAGTGCAGCGCGTATTAACTCCCCCTCATGAATGTATCATTAAGTCCTTCAGTTGTCGCATTCTAATATTGCGACGCAATCCTTCAAACGTTGCAGTTGGTAATGCTTTGATGAACAAATCTGCTAGATTATCTTTTGAGCGAATTTGCTAAACATCAATGTTACCACACTTTTCAATGTCATGTGTGAAAAAGAATTTCAGTGAGATATGCTTTGTTCTATCTCCTTTGATGTATCCTCCTTTTAATTGAACTATACATGCAACATTATCTTCATACAGAATGGTTGGAGTTCCTTTGCTAGAGGATAAACCGCATGTTTCACGAATATGTTGAGTCATTGATCTCAACCATACACATTCTCAACTTGCTTCATGGATTGCAAGTATTTCAGCATGATTAGCTGAAGTTGCAACTAATGTTTGCTTTGTAGATCTCCATGATATAGCAGTATCCCCACACATAAAGAGATAACCTATTTGAGATCGACATTTATGTGGATCAGATAAATACTCTGCATTAGCATATCTAACTAATTTATGATTATCATTATTTGAATAAAATAAGCCCATGTCCATAGTTCCTCATAGGTAACGAAAAATATGTTTAACCCCATTCCAATGTCTCCGGGTAGGAGAAGAGCTATATCTTGCTAACAAATTCACAAAGAATGCTATATCAGGTCGTGTATTATTAGCAAGATATATTAATGCACCAATTGCACTAAGGTATGGTACTTCAGGACCAAGTAATTCTTTATTATCCTCACGAGGTCTAAAATGGTCCTTTTTCACATCAAGTGATCTAACAACCATTGGGGTACTCAATGGATGAGCTTTATCCATATAAAATCTTTTAAGGACCTTCTCTGTGTAAGTTGACTGCTGAATGAGAATTCCATCTGCTAAATGCTCGATCTGCAGACCGAGACAAAATTTTATTTTTCCTAAATCTTTCATCTCAAATTCTTTCTTTAAATAATTCATTGTCTTTGGAATCTCTCCATGAGTTCCAATAATATTTAAATCATCAACGTATACAACAATGATAGCAAAATCGAATTTCGACTTTTTTTTATAAAAACACCCCAAAATAGGTATACAACACCCGTTCTGAGTCGCTAAAATACATGGTACAGAAACAACTACAACTTTATTAATACAATTGTTGTGAAAAATACGACAACACTTAAACTGTGAGTTTAAATATAAATATTGTCTTCTAGACAATATTCACACTCAAATAAGTCCTCATTACAATTATTGATACTTTATTTTACAAAAATGGTGAGGACTACTAAAACAACTTTTAGAACCATCATTCCATACCCCGACTAGTACTCGCTACATTCTTGCTTCCTGAGAAGAAAAATGGAACAAAAAGGAAAAGGGTGAGCTCAACTAGCTCAGTAAAGAATATTATGACTAAGATAATATAGAACAAATTATCGTTAGTCTTCAACAGGGAAAAATCTGATAAAATACAATAGACAACAAGTTTCAGATCAATATTCGCAGCGGAAATCATAATTCATAGAAGAGTTACGTAGAGAATGAAATCTACTATTATCTATTAATTTAAAAGTTCATCATCAATATTTTAACCCTGTAACATCAATCAGTATACTTCTTGAATCAAATATTCATCTTTGTACTACAGGCCAAAGATATTCATCAGTTGGTCATATTCATCTCAACACATGTTCATCTTTGCACTACGGGCCCAAGATATTCATCAGAAAATCATTAATCTTTGCACTACAGGCCAAAGATATTCAGTAATATCATCATTTAGGACTGAAGATGATAAAAATTATTTTAAAGAAAACGAATCGAGTGAAACAAAAGAATAAATATTAAGGATTCGTATTTCGGTTTATCCATGTCCAAAAATACCTCTTAATAATCATAGTGGAGTAAAATTCAAGAATGATCAAAACATTGATACAATCAAAGCTAGTATACATAATAGATAGTTTGGATAAAAAACAAAAATTTAATTTTTCTGTGAATAGTGTCGTATTCGTGAATAGTGCCGTATTCGTGAATAGTGCCGTATACGTGAATAGTAATCCCGACACTAAAAGACAAGAATTTCACAAGAAAAATCTTACCAATATTCCGACATAATGATATTAGAAGAAATAATATCATTTAAAAAAAATCCCTTACCTCGAAAAGATGGTACTTCTGACTGGAATACTGGATATAGTGCTGAAAGGGAACTTGCACCGTATAACAACACTCAAAGTATCAAAATACTCATAAGAATACGCTCGATAATATAGAGAGAGAAATAGAGAGAAAACTTCAGTTTCTGGTGTGATTTTTAATTCTAACCTAAGCACCCTATTTATAGGAAAATGTTTAGAACACCAAAGCAGAAAATTTAATAAAATAATATATTTATAAAACAAATTCACGCACACCAATTGACAATCTGAATTCAGCCACCAAAGTAGCCCACAATAATGACCAAAAACGTTTTTCTCACAAAAAATATTTAAAACTTCCAAAAATTAATTATTCCGGAACTTCAAAACTTCAATAATTCATAATAAATAGCCCTTTTATCAGAAAAATTCAAACCTCATGTCCTTTCTATAGGAAATTCCATTTTCTACAACTTTACAGAAGAAATTTTTTCCAAATTCAAATCAAAAAATGACCGAAATCCACAAATGGACGATTTTACAAGATATAATCAAATTTTAGCCAAGAAATGGGGTCCACAAACATGAAAAACATGTTTTAAATATTTTTCGCAACAAAAATACTCTTCCTCCTCATTTATTCATATATCCCACATTCATTGTAAAAATATCACCATTATTATATTAAAATATAATAATATATTTAAATGTATTATTTTATTGAAAAAGATAAAATATCAATTTTCAACAATTGTCACATTAAAAATTTTCTCCATCTATATCCACATAAAATGAATATTTTCCTTATCATATAAATCAATAATTAATTATTCACAAATAATATTACAAAATCACAATACTAGCAACCAGGTTATTCCCAGGAAAGAGTGGGCTTTCCAATAAGGATTTCTCCTTACTGGCGCGCAATTAGGTGACCAAACCTCTCCTTAGACAAAATTTTCTAGACATTGCCAATAATGTTATCTAATAATATTATTCAAATAATATAAATTATTGATCTGATAATGAAAAATACTGTGTAATGACAATTATTGAAACAACAATAATATAAAATATCAACGTAGCAATTATTGAATCAATAAAATAAAATATTGACAGTAATTACTGTAACAATTATTGAGTAGTGCCTTCTTACGTAAGAATCAATAATTGGTGCAATACCGTGTGTTACTGTGTTTTAACCACCGAGTATTCCAACAGTATTAACGGTAACAACTACGTCGTTATTTATAAACAACTTATACTTGTCATTTTCTTCATCCAACCGCTTTCCGTTATGGGGCCCACACAAGGCTGCGCCGTCGTACGAATATTTCCCGATAGTAAGAATATTCCACGACCAAACGAATATTCCCCGACAACAATGAATATTTTATAACCACTTGCTTATTTAAAATATTTGCGCATTTTACCCATAACTAACCACATTAATCAAATCAACCCTTACTATTTCAAAATAATAAATAAAGAAAATTTAATTTTATTTATAATAAGTTGGGGTCTTACACACATGGGCATATAGGGTTATTATTATACCTTTATTTCAATAAATATTCACTAATACGATTGTACCACATGCTTCCTGATTGCTTTAACCCATATAGGGACCTTTGCAACTTGATTGAGTAAACTTCCCGAGGATTTGAATTATATGCTTCAGGCATTTTAAATCCTTCAGGGATTTTCATATAAACATCAGTATCAATTGTTCCATATAAATAGGCTGTAACAACATCCATTAGAAACATATCTAATTTTTCATGAGTTGCTAGGCTAATAAGATACCGCAATGTAATTGCATCTACCACAGGAGAATATATTTCATCGTAATCAATGTCAGATCTTTGTGAAAACCCTTGTGCTACAAGTCGTGCTTTATATCTTACGATTTTATTTTTCTCATTTTTTTTCGCACAAAGACCCATTTGTATCTAACTGGCTTTACTTATTCGGGTGTTTGAACTACAGGTCCAAAAAATTCTCGTTTTGCAAGTGAATTTAATTCTACCTGTATTACTTCTTTCCATTTTGGCCAATCATTTCTGCGTCTACATTCTTCGACAGAATTAGGCTCAAAATCCTCGTTTTTATTAATGATATCAAGCGATATATTATATAAAAAACTGTTGTCAACAACTATCTCACTTTGGTTCCATTTTTTTCTTTGTAAAGACATAACTTATCGAGATCTCATCATTTTTATTATTTTCAGGTACCTGAACCTCTTCTGGGTTTTATGATTAGCTATGTCTATATCCTCATGAATATTTTTCTCCTCAATAATTCTAACTTGTTTATTTACTTCTTTTCTTTTTCAAGGATTTTTGTCTTTCGAAACCGATTGGTCTACCACGCTTTTGGCGTGCTTTAGACTCATTTGATACAATTTTTGCGGATTGTGTTAGGTTTGTAATATTCATGAACGCAATCAAATTGCACAAATAAGCAAAAACATGGAAAATCATAGTTTTTAAAATTTTACGAACCATATACCCGGATCACCCTTTATGCACAATTATTAATTAAACGAAAAATATAAAGAACAAGAATCATACCCTTGAAGATTCGAGCTTCCTCAGGTACAAGTTCACCTCAAATCTTTTTCGCGTTCAACTTGAATCCACCGGGTTTGGTTCCTTCCTTTGATCAACGTTAGCCACCCAAGTGTTTGGCCTCTAGAGGTGATCCACCAAGGAAGAAGAAATATTCAAGAAGAATGGTGGTTGGCTAAACCCTAATTTTTTTTATCTCTATAGAAAAAGAACGTACTCTTCAACTATTAGAATTGTGTATATTGTTAAAAAGTCAACAACCACATCACCCATAATAAGATTATTTATAGATGTGGGCAACCCTCCTTAACAATTAAGGAATTGAGTTTTATTTTAATTAATTAAAACCTTTTAATTAATTAGCCTCCTAATCTTATTAGGAATAAATGAGAGTACTAATATTAAATTAATTTCCAACTCTTTAGAAATTAAAATAATAATAATTGTAATAATATTAATAAGACTCCTCTTATTAATTTATATATTTAATATTTCCAAAATATTAAATAATAAATATCAAGCTATTTAATTTATTCTATCACCATAGATTAAATTAAATACACTTAACATATTATTACGATTATGCCATTAACTTCCTAAATAATTATTCTTCCTTTTATGGTGTGACCCTTTAGGTTTTCCATATTAAACCGGTTGTGAATAAATTAATTAGAATAATTCTAATCTTATTTAAATAAATAAATTAAATTATTAATTTATTTAAATAAATAATATTTATTCTACAATAGGGATAAGCCTCCCTAGCAATCAACGACTTTCCAGATAATATAGATTTCAACATTATTCATAAAAGAACCTTTGAGTAAATAGTTACCGTACAATTCAATCCTTCCACCATATAATGTCCCAATTAAATATAAGACATGAAATTACTGTCAAGTCTTACTTTATTTAATTATATGTATTTCGATTCTTAAATGCACAACTCCAAATAATACAAATTAGAAACTCCTTTCTAATTGCATTCTGCCTTGGCCAAGGACTACTAGGTTGTCATTTATCGAATCACATAAGACATTTCTCTTCTTTTACTAGAAGTGGTAGATTCTTTATTGATCATACATTATCTCCAAGTACAACTTATTATACCCAAGCATACCCTTTGATATACCCTAAGGGTCTTAAGGAATAAGTCAAAGTATAACTCATCATACACAAGATACTATGATGATCTCAAGTCCAAGGATCACTTGTACTACTATCACTACAGGAATTCCTATTGACAGACAAGTAAAACTCCATTAGGTATTCCTTAGCGAGCCACGTTCAGTGAACTTATTCTCTAATAAGCACCTACATACTTGATTTATTGTCTCCACACAAATGATCATGAGATCAATCATCCTCATCCAATGAGCAAGAAACGTATGTACCAATCTATCCAGATTCACTAATCCCAAATTTAGTAATCCAACGATTGGAAACTATTTTAGTTTTAAGATTTCTAAGAATTTAGATCTCATTAGAATGATCATCATCATTATTTTAAAAGCATTGCTTAAAACTATGGGTTTATCACATTTTATAAAACAGCATCATGTAGATAATTAAAAGCCTTTAATTTATTAATACTTTTTATTAATAAATGAATAAGATTGTTACAAAGTATATGCTTTATCATCAAACATGATTGGATTGTGTGCATACTACTTTCAATCTCCCACTTTCACTCATGTCAATCGCCATGATATCTCATACCCTTCTTCTCTAAGTGACGATTATCCTGCTGTTGGATAAGCTTTAGTTAATGGATATGTAATGTTATTCTTATAATCAAATGAAAGTGCCACAACATATGTTTAGATTCAAGATGAGACTTAGGAACTATTCCTAGTTCTGTAATGAACTTTTCATCCAAACAATCAACTTGCAGCTTCATTTATAGCTATATACTTTGTCTTTATCACTAAACCAACACTTCTTTGTTGTTTGGAACCTTTCCAATTCACTGCACCACTGTTCAAGGTTGTTCCTTAAAGTGGATTTTCTGTCTGAAAAACTTGAGTCTGTTAAACCCTCTAGTTTTAATTCAGACCCACCATGAATATGATCACATCCTTAGTGTCGGTTAAGTACTTTAAGATGTTTTTCACTGACTCATAGTGAACTTATCCAGAATATGACTAATCATCATCTGGTCTCGTATATTTCATTGCATACATGATTTTCACTCATGCGATCTCACTTTTCAGGAGTCTATGGGGACTATTAAGAGAGATACACTCCATGTCTCATCAACATGAGACATTTCTTGGAGTTTGCCATGCTAAACGACTTTAGCATCAAATGAATATACGTTTCTTGGGTTAAGTCGAGCATCCTCTTAAATCTATCTATATAGGTTTGTATCCCTAATTAAGATACTCTTCCCAGATCATTCATGGAGGAATGTTTAGACAACTTTATCTTTACTGATTGTAGCATTGGTATGTCATTCCTTATACGTAGTATATCAATATATAATACTAGGAATGTCACGACGCTCCCACTGAACCTTTTGTACACACTAGGTTCATTGTTGTTTTTGATAAAATCAAACTATTTTGATTGTCTCATCAAAATGAATGTTCCAAATTTGAGAAGCTTGCTTCAATCCATTTCTCTGAGTGTCTACAACTCTTCCCTCATCGTATGTAATTGGATCATCATCTTCTATGATACGTACCTCATCACCATCATCATCCATGATGAATCCATACATCCCAGGTATCTTCGGTACTATTCCAGATTTACGATTCAGTTGTGGTACAATAGGTCTATCTACAAGTTCCTCTTATTTGATTTATAGTTTTTTGTGATTCTTGAACTCTTCAAGATTCTATTATCCTCCCACTAACTGTGACGCCCCCAAAATAGGTCCACACGGCCCATTCTGAGTCGCCAGATATCACACTATAAAAATCATTTACAAACTTCATTTATACAACTGTTGAACTGCCGTGCAGAATACGACCATAGTTAAACTGTGATTTTAATACAAATGTATGTAACTCTCATGGTTCCTCGACCACAACCTTACAATGGTACTTTACATAAAAGTACAGTTAAAAACTATTTTGGAAATTAAAATCTTTGGGAAGTGCTCAAGAAAACCTTCGTACATGGGAGGCCATGCGTCAAGGTTATGATAGATATCATATGTCCACAGAATTATCTTTGGTTGACCCAATAGACCCCAAAAAAATGAGAAGATTACTATCATGTTCTTTCCAATGGTGAGTCTTCTCTTGACATATAACTATCTCTACTGTCTGCAATTAAAAATTATATTTCAACCAAACTCCAAGATCATATAGGTAGTGCTCGTAGATATACTCAGCAAGTGAATGTGCACAACCCTGTCTTATAATAACACGAAGTTGTATGTCATTAGATATCTTGTATGATAATGGCAAAACACCCTTCCAAAGTTGGGTTCACCTCACCCTATTTGGTTCACCAAAATTAAATATCAAATGACGTATATAATACGACACACTTATCTAAAGTTCTCAATAAAATTATTTCCATACTATTTAGGGAGAACCTCAACAGCTATATACTACTGTTCTATTATCCTGTTACCCCCGTTCGACCCAGCTACACTCTTATTACCTGAAAGGAATTGTGAAGCAAAAGGGTGAGCACAACTAGACCAGTAAAGAATATCATGACTAAAGATAATTTACATCATCAATAACCTTCATTAGTAATAAATCAGAGATTTAGAACATATGATAGATGATAAAACTTTTCAACCATAGTTACAGCGAAACGAGCAATCCATTAGAAGAGTCATATAGACCATCAGATCTATTATCTTCTCCATGTTAAAAGTCCACCAATAATGTTTTATCCCTGTAACATCAATAAACAATTCCTATCCACAATCATATGAATAACTCATAATCATAATTGTGATTCTAACTTCCTCTTCGCACCCAGGATGAAGATAATTTTCATCACCTATCTTCACCTGAAACATCATAAATCATGGTTATACCAAATCACAATTCCTACTCACAATCATACTAATAAATTCATCTTTGCACTACGGCCAAAGATATTCATTAACAATTCAACTTTGCACTACAAGCGAAAGACATACAACTGTATTTTAGAAGAGTCAAGTAGAGCATGATATCTACTATCTTTTACGAATTAATAGTGTTTAATCAATATTTTATCGCTGAGACTCACCTTAATAAATAATCTACATCATCGAATCATCACTGCACTACGGCCAAGGATATTCATGTAATCATTAATGGTCATGATTATACAAAATAATCTCTGGTTATAATCATACCAATAACTGTCCATCAATGCACTACGGGCCAATGAGTACTTTTAGCACATCATCTATAACATTACGGGTCATAATTATACCGAATGATCCCTGGTCATAATCATACCAATAAACAGTTCATCTATGCACATAAGTCAAAGATATTCATCAATCAATAGTTCATCTTTGCACGTAAGCCAAAGATATACAACTGTAAAATCAATAATCAGCAGTCCATCTTTCCACGTAAGCCAAAGATATATAACTGTAAAACCAATAATCAACAGTCCATCTTTGCACGTAAGCAAAAAATATACAACTATAAAACCAATAATCAACAGTCCATCTTTGTACGTAAGCCAAAAATGACTTTCATCATAATATAAGCATGTGGATGATGACAATGATATAAGCATTAATCAAACGAAAATAAGGATAAATATTAAAGACTTTAAATTTATCCAAATATTATCAATCACTTAATAAACTCATAATCTAATATTATTAATATTATAACAATATTTTAATCACTTCTTAAACTTATAAACAAATTATTTCAATTATTTACACTTTACCAAATAATACATTTAATCATTCAAAAATATCATACTCATAAGATTTCATCACCAATGATCAAATCCCTCATCAAAAATATGTATATACCTTATATAGGATTCCCAAGCCATAAAATCCTATTTTCTAATTTTGTTACTTCACATAACATATTTAATTTATTTACTCATAACTAGTTCATTTTCATGAAAAAATATCAAATCAGTTCCAAAAATATTTCTTTTCTGGATTTAGCAGAATATAGTCCCATATTGAACATATATTTTTCTTGAAATTTTTAAAATTCATTTACTATTTTTTATATGTCCAAAACTGCCGAATATTTAGACATTTATCTTAAATTGTACTTTTGTCCAAAAATTCCAAAATTTACAGGGTATACTCTTGTTATATATATGTACTCCCAATAAAAATTTCACCAATTTTGGAGTTAACCATAAGGAGTTCTAAGAGTTTATTTTTAAAATAGTCTTTTCCCATAAAATTCATAAGTCCTAATCTATACATCCAAAAATCACCATTTTTGGACACAATCTAGAAAACTCAACAAAAAGGCATTTCAAATTTTTTCAGAATTTTTTAGGGTTAGAAAAATTACGAAACTGCAAATGGATTTTTGTCCGCCATGCGGTAATCCACGTAGACAGATCATTTTTACAATTTAATAAAAAAATGAATACAAAGGATCATTCACCATGCATGTGGTAATCCACATAGAAAGGTTATTTCAACAGAATAATAAAGAATAGAATAACAAAATAATTCACCATGCATGCGATAGACCACACATACATGTTATTCTCAACAGAATAATAAAGAATGGAACCAGGTCATGCGTAATCCGCACAGACATGATATTCCAAAAGAATAATAAATAATGGAACCAGGTCATGCATAATCTGCACAGACAGGATATTCCAACAGAATAATAAATAATGAAATCAGGTAATGCGTAATCCGCACAGACAGGATATTCGAAAAGAATAATAAAGAATGGAATAACAACAAAATTCACCAGGCATGCGATAGACCGCACAGACAGGTTATTCCAACAGAATATTAAAGAATGGAATAACAGAAGAATTTCACCATGTATGCGATACTTCGCATGGACAGGTTATTCTAACATAATAATAAAGAATGGAATAACAACTCTTATGAGTATTGAAAGAAAATAACTCTCTTCATGAATACGAAAGAATAATACCTCTTACCTTAGAAAAAAATGGATACTGGAATAGTGAGGTAGCAGACTTATATTCTTCTTTCTTTCTATAATTTCTCTCTATAATAATTGCTCTATAGCTTTAGTGAATTGGTGATAAATGAAGGAAGAATGAGCTTCTATTTATAGAAAAATATAGTTTCGATAATTACACGTTTTGGGGCTCGAAATATTACAGTATAATGCCTTCAACTTTTCTTTCATTTTTAATTTAGTCCTGCAAGTATTATCAAACTTGCACCACCTCCCCAATAGTAAATAATATGAATTAATAGTACAATCATGTGACTCAATAGTTATAATCATGTGAAAATACGAATTACAGTATAGTACCTCCATCTATACCTCCAATTTTAACTTCGTCATGCAAGTATTATCAATCTTACACCACCTCCCCTAATAGTACATGAATGTGAAACAATAGTACACATATGTGAACAAATAGTTATAATCATGTGAATTAATAATAATTAATTGCTCATTTATTCGATTAATTAACCGATTGGTCAATATAACCTCCAGACATCAATTATTATCGAAATAAATGTCGATTTCCACAAACACTAACAATCCCAACACAATGAAAATATTTTTTCCAAAAATTTCATATTTGAAATTTCGAAGTTTGACTTTTCTAAAAAAGTCAACTATTAACGTTTTTGACCAAAAAGTCAACAATTGACTTTTTTGACCAAAAAGTCAACCCCGATAAATTTTATGTTTATAATCTATTTCTACTAATTTCATCGTTTTGGACTCAAATATCACGTCTGCGTCTCTAAATTCAACTCCGAACTCAAATTCGATTTTTATAACATTCATAATTAATATTATAACTCATAATATTTAACAACCAGGTCGTTCCTAGGAAAGAGGAGGCTTTTCGATAAGAATTTCTCCTTATTGGCGTGCAATTAGGTGATCAAACCTTTCCTTGACAGAACTTCTAGACATTGTCAATATTGCAAATAATAATATGAATAACTTTGTCGTCTCAATTATTGATTCAATAATATATAAAATATTATGCAGATGATACTGTGACAATAACTGAATCAATAATATGAGAGATATGATTCAGCAATTACTATAATAATAATTGAGTATAACTAAGTGACTTCTCACGTAAGCATCAATAATTAATACCGTGTGCTACTATGCAACCACGCGTATTACTGTACTTTTACTACCGAGTAGTTCAACAGTTTTAACGGTAACACTTTCGCTGTTATTTTTATAAAAAGATAATTCTGTCGTTTCCTTACTACGATAATACTTCCGTTGTGGGGTCCACCAATGATTGTGCCTTCCTACGGATATTCCTCGACAAAAAGAATATTCTCCGACCAATCGAATATTTTATAACAACTTGCACACTTTGAAAAAATTTCACATATCACCCTTAACTTTAACCTTTTATCAATTTAACCATTTACTAAATAGAATAATTATAAGAAAATTGAATACTTTCATTTCATAAAATTTGGGGTTTCACAATCTCCTCTCCTTATGAAATTTCGCCCTCAAAATTTACGTACCTGGTAGTTCGAAGAGATGAGAATACCTTGCTTTCTTTTTGGATTGTACCATCCCGGTTATTTCCTCTGTATCATGATTTTGTCATTGCTCATCTCCTGTATTTCAGATATCATTCTAGAATATACCTTCAAAACAAAGGTTAATTGACATATCTCAATTTGTCAACTTATCAAGTAAACAATTTCAGCTTAGGTAAGTCACACAGTAGCGGAGTATATTACTCGTCTCTCCCCTCCTAGTTCTAAACTCATATCTTCGCCAGCGACCATATCCCTAAGCTCTGATACAATTTGTGACGCCCCCAAAATAGGTCCACACGACCCATTCTGAGTCGCCAGATATCACACTATAAAAATCATTTATAAACTTCATTTATACAACTGTTGAACTGCCGTGCAGAATTCGACCAAAGTTAAACTGTGATTTTAATACAAATGTATGTAACTCTCATGGTTCCTCGACCACAACATTACAATGGTACTTTACATAAAAGTACAGTCAAAAACTATTTTGGAAATTAAAATCTTTGGGAAGTGCTCAAGGAAACCTTCATACATGGGAGGCCATGCGTCAAGGTTATGATAGATATCATATGTCCACAGAATTATCTTTGGTTGACCCAATAGACCCCAAAGAAAAATGAGAAGATTACTATCATGTTCTTTCCAATGGTGAGTCTTCTCTTGACATATAACTATCTCCACTGTCTGCAATTAAAAATTATATTTCAGCCAAACTCCAAGATCATATAGGTAGTGCTCGTAGATATACTCAGCAAGTGAATGTGCACAACCCTGTCTTATGATAACACGAGGTTGTATGTCATTAGACATCTTGTATGATAGTGGCAAAACACCCTTCCAAAGTTCTGTTCACCTCACCCTATTTGGTTCACCAAAATTAAATATCGAATGACGTATATAATACGACACACTTATCTAAAGTTCTCAATAAAATTATTTCCATACTATTTAGGGAGAACCTCAACAGCTATAGACTACTGTTCTATTATCCTGTTACCCCCGTTCGACCCAGCTACACTCTTATTACCTGAAAGGAATTGTGAAGCAAAAGGGTGAGCACAACTAGCCCAGTAAAGAATATCATT
This sequence comes from Panax japonicus, assembly GCA_020205505.1. Lineage (NCBI taxonomy): Eukaryota > Viridiplantae > Streptophyta > Magnoliopsida > Apiales > Araliaceae > Panax > Panax japonicus. The sequence continues at coordinate 41,556,315 of CM035098.1, forward strand.
ACTAAAGATAATTTACATCATCAATAGCCTTCATCAGTAATAAATCAGAGATTTAGAACATATGGTAGATGATAAAACTTTTCAATCATAGTTGCAGCGGAACGAGCAATCCATTAGAAGAGTCAAATAGACAATCAGATCTATTATCTTCTCCATGTTAAAAGTCCACCAATAATGTTTTATCCCTGTAACATCAATCAATAATTCCTGTCCACAATCATATGAATAACTCATAATCATAATTGTGATTCTAACTTCCTCTTCGCACCCAGGACGAAGATAATTTTCATCACCTATCTTCACCTGAAACATCAAAAATCATGGTTATACCAAATCACAATTCCTACTCACAATCATACTAATAAATTCATCTTTGCACTACGACCAAAGATATTTATTAACAATTCATCTTTGCACTACAGGCCAAAGACATACAATTGTATTTTAGAAGAGTCAAGTAGAGCATGATATCTACTATGTTTTACGAATTAAAAGTGTATAATCAATATTTTATCACCGAGACTCAGCTTAATAAATAATCCACATCATCGAATCATCTCTGCACTACGGCCAAGGATATTCATGTAATCATCAATGGTCATGATTATACCGAATAATCACTGGTTATAATCATACCAATAACTGTCCATCAATGCACTACGGGCCAGTGAGGACTTTTACCATATCATCTATAACATTACGGGTCATAATTATATCGAATGATCCCTGGTCATAATCATACCAATAAACAGTTCATCTATGCACATAAGCTAAAGATACTCATCAATCAATAGTTTATCTTTGCACGTAAGCCAAAGATATACATGTGACGCCCCCAAAATAGGTATGCAACACCCGTTTCTGAGTCGATAAAATACATGGTACAGAAACAACTACAACTTTATTAATAGAATTATCGTGAAAAATACGACAACACTTAAACTGTGAGTTTAAATACAAATATTGTCTTCTAGACAATATCCACACCCAAATAAGTTCTCATTAAAATTATTGATACTTTATTTTACACCCGTGATCACCTCGTTTGGGTTCCTCTCATTTTTAGCAGTCACGACAAACGCTCTTCCAGGAACCGTTGACTTTGACTTTTTTTGGACAACCTTTTGAGTTACCGTCCCCCCTGGACTTGCTTTCGCTACTGTACAATCTCGAGAAATATGTCCTTCATTTCCACAATTATAACATACCTTGAACTATTGTAGATATTTTGGGCTGATATGTCCCTCTTTTCCGCATTTATAGCATACGACCGGTGGTCGTTCTCCTCCCTTAGAACCAGTTGCTGCTGGCACTGACGTCTTCACATGGTCGTTGTTGAATCTCCTCTTTTTAAAATCTCCTCCCAACTCGCTTCTTTTATTCTCATGGCCATGATTACCACCAGAGTGGTTGTCGCTTTTGTCCGTATTTTTCTTTCTCCGCTGGTTATTGTTGTTCTGATGACTGTTGTCACTGGTATGATCCTTGTTCTGGTCCCTCAGTTGAACGTACTCATTATCTCGCTATAACAATTGTGCCCTATTAACAACGTCTGAATAGATAAAAAATTTGTGAGAAATGAGATATTGACGTATGTTGGGTTTCAAACCTCTCAAAAACATCCGCGTCATACGTTCCTCATTCTCCACCAAATGAGGTGCAAACCTGGATAACTCTGCAAACTTCGCCTCATATTGGGACACTATCATATTGTTTTGTTCCAATCTAATAAATTCCACCTCCTTCATATGACGAATACTTTCAGGAAAATACTTGTCATTGAACAGTTTCTGAAACGTCTCCCAAGACATGCTGAGTGCGGCTGGATGGGTAGGCTTCACAGATTCTCACCAGTAATCTGCCTCATTATGGAACATAAAGGTGGCGAATGGAACCTTCTGTTCTTCCGTGCATCCCAAGACATCGAATATCTTGGTGATTTGTTTGACCCATGTTTCTGCCTTAATCGGATCTAGCTTTCCCCAGAATTCTTGTGGTCCCAACTCTTTGAACTGCTTGGCTGTGACAAACCATGCGTTGTTATCATTTTCACTGATATTTTGTGCACAAGTCTCCCTCGCCTGATTTTGCATAAACTGCAAAAAGCTTCTAAACATCCTGTCGTTCATCATCTGCTCAGTGGTGTTGTTCACAGGAGGAACATTGTCAACTTGTTGCACGTTCTCCTCGTTGGTGAGTAAAGGTGTTTCCACGGTCTCATTACTCCACTGTTAACATTCTCAGTCGACATTCTCAAATACTGCCATAAAACAAGGGTTAATTAAAGAAATCAATATATCACATAATATCCCTATATACTGACCAACCAATAAATAAGCTTAGGTAAGACACACTAGGGAAGGTTTTACTCGTCTCTCCCTCCTAGTTCTATTCCCCGATCTCCACCAGAAATCTTATTCCTTAGTTTTGATACCAACTGTGACGCCCCCAAAATAGGTATATAACACTCGTTCTGAGTCGCCAAAATACATGGTACAGAAACAACTACAACTTTATTAATACAATTATCGTAAAAAATACGACAACACTTAAACTGTGAGTTTAAATACAAATATTATCTTCTAGACAATATCCACACCCAAATAAGTCCTCATTACAATGTATTTTGTTATATACAGCGATGCTTCAGGCAAAGGGTTAGGATGTGTTCTCATGCAATGTGGGAAATTCATAGCCTATGCCTCGCGACAACTTAAAGAGTATGAGAGGAATTATCCTACTCATGATCTAGAGTTGGTAGAAGTCATTTTCGCGCTAAAGATCTGGAGGCACTATCTATATGGGGAGAAAGTGGAGATATATTCAGACCATAAAAGCCTCAAATATTTCTTCACCCAAAAGGAACTCAACATGCGGCAGCGACGTTGGCTTGAGCTGTTAAAAGATTATGACCACACCATTCAATACCATCTTGGAAAAACAAACGTGGTAGCTGACGCGTTGAGTAGAAGATCATATGCAGGAACGAGTGCGATGATGTCAAGTATACGCATAGAACCAACTTTAATCGATAAAGTTAAAATTGCTCAAGCCATAGACTCAGAGCTAATGCGTATGAAGAAGAAAGTACAATAAGGTGATATTTCAGAAGCAAGAATCGATGAAGAAGGAATACTTCGAGTACACTCCAGACTTTGTGTTCCTAATGACTCAGATTTGAAGTACAAAAGCATGATGGAAGCTCACAATACACCGTTTGCAATCCATCCTGAAAGTACCAAAATGTATAATGATCTTTGACATACATTTATGTGGAACAATATGAAGAGAGAGATTACAAATTTTATCTCGAGGTGTTTAACTTGTCAACGTGTAAAGGCGGAGCATCAAGTGCCTAAGGGTCCATTGCAACCACTTGAAATTTTGAAATGGAAGTGGGAACACATTACTATGGATTTCTTTACAGGTCTTCCCACGGTTTCTCAAGGCATAAATGTTATTTGGGTTATTATTGATAGATTAACCAAGTCTGCTCATTTCTTTCCGATACGGGAGACTTATTCCCTTAAACATCTTGCTCGTATGTATGTAAATGAGATTGTAAGATTGAATGGCATACCAGTATCGATAGTTTCAGATCGTGACCTAAGATTTACATCACGATTTTGGGTTAGCTTGTAAAAAGCTATGGGCACGGATTTACGATTCAGTTTGGCATATCATCCTCAAACAAACGGACAATCAGAGAGGACTATTCAAACTCTTGAAGATCTATTAAGACTCTATGTCCTAGACTTCAAAGGGAGTTGGGATAAGTATTTACCATTGGTGGAATTCTCCTACAACAACAGTGATCAGGCAAGTATAGGTGTGGCTCCATTTGAAGCATTATATGGACGAAAGTGTCGCTCTCTAGTATGTTGGGATGAGGTTGGTGAATCAACATTATTGGGATCAGAGTTGGTACGTATGACTATGGAAAAGATCCAAATGATTCGACAACGTATACAAACGGCACAAGATCGACAAAAGAGTTATGCGGATCTTCATCGAAAGGACGTGAAATTTAGTATTGGGGATCATGTATTGTTGCGTGTAGCTCCATGGAAGGGAGTTACAAGATTCAGGAAGAGTGGAAAGCTCAATCCACGATTTATTGGTCCATTTCAGATTCTTGACCGAGTAAGAAATGTAGCCTATAGACTCGCGTTACCTCCAAGTATGTCTCGTGTTCATAATGTTTTTCATATATCTGTGCTTCGTAAATATGTGAAACACCCGAACCACATTATTGAGTTAGAATCGGATGAAAAAGTCGAAGACTTAATGTACGAGGAGGTACCTGTCAAGATCTTAGATAGGAAGGAGCATGTCCTACACACAAAGGTCATACCACAAGTCAAAGTTTTGTGGATGAACCATGCTATTGAGGAAATGACCTGGGAGTTAGAAACAAAAATGAAAGCGAGGTGTCCTCACCTTTTCGAAACACCAGGTACGTACGTCAATTTCGAGGACGAAATTTCATAAGGAGGGGAGGTTGTAAGACCCCAACTTATTATAAATGAAATTAAATTTTCTCTATTTATTATTTTGAAATATTAAGGGTTGATTTGATTAATGTGGTTAGTTATGGGTAAAATGCGCAAATATTTTAAATAAGCAAGTGGTTATAAAATATTCATTGTTGTCGGGGAATATTAGTTTGGTCGTGGAATATTCTTACTATCGGTGAATATTCGTACGACGGCGCAGCCTTGTGTGGGCCCTATAACGGAAAGCGATTAGATGAAGAAAATGACAAGTATAAGTTGTTTATAAATAACGGCGTAGTTGTTACCGTTAATACTGTTGGAATACTAGGTGGTTAAAATACAGTAACACACGGTATTGCACAAATTATTGATTCTTACGTAAGAAGGCACTACTCAATAATTGTTACAATAATTATTGTTCAATATTTTATTTTATTAATTCAATAATTGCTACGTTGATATTTTATATTATTGTTAATTCAATAATTGTCATTACATAGTATTTTCCATTATCATATCAATAATTCATATTATTTGAATAATATTATTAGATAACATTATTAGCAATATCTAGAAAGTTCTGTCTAAGAAGAGGTTTGGTCACCTAATTGCGCGCCAGTAAGGAGAAATCCTTATTGGAAAGCCCCCTCTTTCCTGGGAACAACCTGGTTGTCAGTATTGTGATTCTGTAATATTATTTGTGAATAATTAATTATTGATTTATATGATAAGAAAAATATTCATTTTATTTGGATATAGATGGAGAAAATTTTTAATTTGACAATTGTTGAAAATTGATATTTTATCTTTTTTGATAAAATAATTCATTTAAATATATTATATTTTAATATAATAATGGTGATATTTTTACAATGAACGTGGGATATATGAATAAATGAGGAGGAAGAGTATTTTTGTTGCAAAAATATTTAAAACATGTTTTTCATGTTTATGGACCCCATTTCTTGACTGAAATTTGATTATAGTTTGTAAAATCGCCCGTTTGTGGATTTCGGTCAATTTCTGTTTGGAATTTGGAAAAATTTTCTTCTGCAAAGTTTTAGAGAATGGAATTTCCTATGGAAAAGACATGAGGTTCAAAATTTTCTGATAAAAATGTTATTTATTATGAATTATTGAAATTCTAAAGTTTCGAAATAATTAATTTTTGGAAGTTTTAAATATTTTTTGTGAGAAAAACCTTTTTGGTCATTATTGTGGGCTACTTTGGTGGCTGAATTCAGATTGTCAATTGGTGTGTGTGAATTTGTTTTATAATATATTATTTTATTAAATTTTCTGCTTTGGTGTTCTAAGCATTTTCCTATAAATAGGGTGCTTAGGTTAGAATTGAAAATCACACCAGAAACTGAAGTTTTCTCTCTCTATATTATCGAGCGTATTCTTATGAGTATTTTGATACTTTGAGTGTTGTTATACGGTGCAAGTTTCCTTTCAGCACTATATCCAGTATTCCAGTCAGAAGTACCATCTTTTCGAGGTAAGGGATTTTTTTTAAATGATATTATTTCTTCTAATATCATTATGCCGGAATATTGGTAAGATTTTTCTTGTGAAATTCTTGTCTTTTAGTGTCGGGGTTACTATTCACGTATACGGCACTATTCACGAATACGGCACTATTCACAGAAAAATTAATTTTTTGTTTTTTATCCAAACTATCTATTATGGATACTAGCTTTGATTGTATCCATGTTTTGATCATTCTTGAATTTTACTCCACTATGATTATTAAGAGGTATTTTTGGACATGGATAAACCGAAATACGAATCCTTAATATTTATTCTTTTGTTTCACTGGATTCGTTTTCTTTAAAATATTTTTCATCATCCTCAGTCCTAAATGATGATATTACTGAATATCTTTGGCCTGTAGTGCAAAGATTAATGATTTTCTGATGAATAACTTTGGCCCGTAATGCAAAGATGAACAGGTGTTGAGATGAACATGACCAACTTATGAATATCTTTGGCCTGTAGTGCAAAGATGAATATTTGATTCAAGAAGTATATTGATTGATGTTACAGGGATAAAATATTGATGATGAACTTTTAACTCTTCTATGAATTATTATTTCCGCTGCGAATATTGATCTGAAACTTGTTGTCTGTTGTATTTTATCAGATTTTTCTTTGTTGAAAACTAACGATAATTTTTTCTATATTATCTTAGTCATAATATTCTTTACTAGGCTAGTTGAGCTCACCCTTTTCTTTTTTATTCCATTTTTCTTCTCAGGAAGCGAGAATGTAGCGAGTACTAGTCGGGGTATGGAATGATGGTTCTAGAAGTTATTTTAGTAGTCCTCACCGTTTTTGTAAAATAAAGTATCAATAATTATAATGAGGACTTATTTGGATGTGGATATTGTCTAGAAGACAATATTTGTATTTAAACTCACAGTTTAACAGTTGTCGTATTTTTCACGACAATTGTATTAATAAAGTTGTAGTTGTTTATGTACCATGTATTTTGGTGACTCAGAACGGGTGTTGTATACCTATTTTGGGGGCGTCACAATAATAAATAATGGAATCAGGTCATGCGTAATCTGCACAGACAGGATATTCCAATAGAATAATAAATAATGGAACCAAGTCATGTGTAATCCGCACAGACAGGATATTCCAATAGAATAATAAAGAATGGAATAACAACAGAATTCACCAGGCATGCGATAGACCGCACAGACATGTTATTCTAACAGAATAATAAAGAATGGAATAACAGAAGAATTTTACCATGTATGCGGTACTTCGCATAGACAGGTTATTCCAACATAATAATAAAGAATGGAATAACAACTCTTATGAGTATTGAAAGAAAATAACTCTCTTCATGAATACGAAAGAATAATACCTCTTACCTTAAAAAAAACTGGATACTGGAATAGTGAGGTAGCAGACTTATCTTCTTCTTTCTTTCTATAATTTCTCTCTATAATAATTTCTCTATAGCTTTAGTGAATTGGTGATAAATGAAGGAAGAATGAGCTCTATTTATAGGAAAATATAGTTTCGATAATTACACGTTTTGGGGCTCGAAATATTACAGTATAATGCTTTCAACTTTTCTTTCATTATTAATTTAGTCCTGCAAGTATTATCAAACTTGCACCACCTCCCCAATAGTAAATAATGTGAATTAATAGTACAATCATGTGACTCAATAGTTATAATCATGTGAAAATACGAATTACAGTATAGTACCTCCATCTATACCTCCAATTTTAACTTAGTCATGCAAGTATTATCAATCTTGCACCACCTCCCCTAATAGTACATGAATGTGAATCAATAATACACACATATGAACAAATAGTTATAATCATATGAATTAATAGCAATTAATTGCTCATTTATTCGATTAATTACCCGATTGGTCAATATAACCTCCAGACATCAATTATTATCGAAATAAATGTCGATTTCCACTAACAATAACAATCCCAATACAATGGAAATATTTTTCTCAAAAATTTCATTTTTGAAATTTTAAAGTTTGACTTTTTTTCGAAAAAGTCAATTATTGACTTTTTTGACCAAAAAGTCAACCCTGACAAATTTTTTGTTTATAGTCTATTTCTACTAATTTCATCATTCTGGACTCAAATATCACGTCCGCGTCTCCAAATTCAACTCCGAACTTAAATTCGATTTTTTTATAACTTTCATCATTAATATTATAACTCACAATATTTAACAACCAGGTCGTTCCCAGGAAAGAGGGGGCTTTCCGATAAGGATTTCTCCTTATTGGCGCACAATTATGTGACCAAACCTCTCATTGACAGAACTTCTAGACATTGTCAATATTACAAATAATAATATGAATAATTTTGTCGTCTCAATTATTGATTCAATAATATTTAAAATATTATGTAGTGATACTGTGACAATAACTGAATCAATAATATGAGAGATATGATGCAGCAATTACTGTAATAATAATTGAGTATAACTGAGTGACTTCTCACGTAAGCATTAATAATCAATATCGTGTGCTACTATGCAACCACGCGTATTACTGTACTTTTACTACCGAGTAGTTCAACAGTTTTAACGGCAACACTTTCGTTATTATTTTTATAAAAAGATAATTCTGTTATTTCCTTACTACGATAATACTTCCGTTGTGGGGTCCACCAATGATTGTGCCGTCGTACGGATATTCCCCAATAAAAAGAATATTCCCCGACCAAACGAATATTTTATAACAACTTGCATATTGCATACTTTTATCAATTTAACCATTTACTAAATAGAATAATTATAAGAAAATTGAATACTTTCATTTCATAAAATCTGGGGTCTCACAATCTCCTCTCCTTATGAAATTTCGCCCTCAAAATTTACGTACCTGGTAGTTCGAAGAGATGAGAATACCTTGCTTTCTTTTCGGATTGTACCTTCTCGGTTATTTCCTTTGTATCATGATTTTCTCATTTCTCATCTCCTGTATTTCAGATATCTTTCTAGAATATACCTTCAAAACAAAGGTTAATTGACATATCACAATTTGTCAACTTATCAAGTAAACAATTTCAGCTTAGGTAAGTCATACACTAGCGAAATATATTACTCGTCTCATCCCTCCTAGTTCTAGACTCATATCTCCGCCAGCGACCATATCTGTAAGACCCCAACTTATTATTAATGAAATTTAATTTTTTCTATTTATTATTTTGAAATAGTAAGGGGTTGATTTGATTAATGTGGTTAGTTATGGGTAAAATGCGCAAATATTTTAAAATAAGCATGTGGTTATAAAATATTCATTGTTGTCGGGGAATATTCCTTTGGTCGTAGAATATTCTTGATGTCGGGGAATATTCGTACGACGGCTCAGTCTTTTGTGGTCCCCATAACGGAAAGCGATTAGATGAAGAAAACAACAAGTATAAGTTGTTTATATATAACGGCGTAGTTGTGACCGTTAATACTGTTGGAATACCCGGTGGTTAAAATACAGTAATACGCGTTGTTGCACAGTAGCACACGGTATTGCACCAATTATTGATTCTTACGTAAGAAGGCACTACTCAATAATGGTTACAGTATTTACTGTTCAGTATTTTATTTTATTGATTCAATAATTGCTGCGTTGATTTTTTTTATATTACTGTTATTTCAATAATTGTCACTACACAATATTTTTTATTATCGAAGTAATAATTCATATTATCTGAATAATATTATTAGATAACATTATTGGTAATGTCTAGAAAGTTCTGTCTAAGGAGAGGTTTGGTCACCTAATTGCGCGCCAGTAAAGAGAAATACTTATTGGAAAGCCCCCTCTTTCTTGGGAACGGCCTGGTTGCCAGTACTGTGATTCTGTAATATTATTTGTGAATAATTAATTATTGATTTATATGATGAGAAAAATATTGATTTTATGTGGATATAGATGGAGAAAATTTTTAATGTGACAATTGTTGAAAATTAATATTTTATCTTTTTCTAATAAAATAATTCATTTAAATATATTATTATATTTTAATAATATAATAATGATGATATTTTTACGATGAATGTGGGATATATGAGTATATGTGGAGGAAGAGTATTTTTGTTACCAAAGATATTTAAAGCATATTTTATGTGTCGTTGGACCCCATTTCTTGACTGAAAATTGATTATAGCTTATAAAATTGACCGTTTGTGGATTTCGGTTAATTTCTGTTTGAAATTTGGAAAAATTTTCTTCTGCAAAGTTGTAGAGAATTGAATTTTCTATAAAAACTAGCGAGATTCGAATTTTCGGACAAAAGGGCTATTTATTGTGAATTATTGAAGTTCCGAAGTTCCGAAATAATTGATTTTTGAAAGTTTTAATTATTTTTATTTACAAAAATGTGTTTTTCATTTTGTGGCCCTCATTTAACATGTGTAGGAGCTGAATTCAGTTGTCAAGTGTGCGTATGACGTTTTAGAAAATATATATTAATATTATATTAAATTTTCTGTTTTGGTGTTCTAAGCAATTTCCTATAAATAGGGTGCTTAGGTTAGAATTGAAAATCACACCAGAAACTGAAGTTTTCTCTCTATAATATCGAGCGTATTCTTGTGAGTATTTTGAGTATACTTTGAGTATTACTATACGGTGTAAGTTCAAGTTATAGCCTATATCCGGTGTTTCAACTAGAAGTACTGTCTTTCGAGGTAAGGGATGTTATTTTATTTGAAAATGATATTATTTCTTCAATATCATTATGCCGAATTATTGGTTGGGAATTTTTATCAAATTTGGAACTTTTTCATGTCGGGGTTACTATTCATGAGTTAATATTCATGAGTTACTATTCACGAGTTACTATTCATGAGTTATTATTCACGAGTTACTATTCACGAGTTACTATTCACGAGTACTATTCATGAAGCATGATGATGTTTTTTATAAAATTTCTATCTTTTGGTGTCGGAGTTACTATTCACGTATACGGCACTATTCACATATACGACACTATTCACGAATACGACACTATTCACCAAAAAATGAAATTTCTTCTTTCTGTCCAAAATATCTATTATGGATACTTGCTTTGATTGTATCCATATTTTGATCATTCTTGAATTTTACTCCACTCTGATTACTTATAAAGTATTTTTGAACTTGGATTGTTTAAAATACGAATCCTTAATATTTGTTCTTTTGTTTCACTGGATTCATTTCCTTTAAAATATTTTTCATCATCCTCAGTCCTAAATGATGAAATTACTGAATATCTTTGGCCTGTAGTGCAAAGATGAACATGTGTTGAGATGAACATGACCGACTGATTAATATCTTTGGCCTGTAGTGCAAAGATGAATATTTGATTCCAGATATATATTGATTGATGTTACAGGGATAAAATATCGACGATGAACTTTTAAATTCAAATATAGAAGATAGTAGTTTGCATTCTCTACTTAACTCTTCTAATGAATTGTTGTTTCCGCTGCAGTTGTTGATTTAAAATTGGTTGTCTATTGTATTCTATTAGATTTTTCCCTGTTGAAGACTAACAATAATTTGTTGTATATTATCTTAGTCATAATATTCTTTACTGGGCTAGTTGAGCTCACCCTTTTCCTTTCTGTTCCATTTTTCTTCTCAAGAGGCGAGAATGTAGCGAGTACTAGTCGGGGTATGGAATGAAGGTTATAGAGAGAGTTGTTTAGTAATCCTCACCATTTTTGTTAAATAATGTATCAATAATTATGATGGAGATTTATTTGCATGTGGATATTGTCTAGACGACAATATTTGTATTTAAACTCACAGTTTATATGTTGTAATACTAAAGTTGTAGTTATTTCTGTACCATGTATTTGGCGACTCAGAATGGGTTGGATGGAATGGACCTATTTTGGGGGCGTCACAATATCCCTAAGCTCTGATACCATTTGTGACGCCCCCAAATAGGTCCACACGACCCATTCTGAGTCGCCTGATATCACACTATAAAAATCATTTACAAACTTCATTTATACAATTGTTGAACTGTCGTGCAGAATACGACCACAGTTAAACTGTGAGTTTTAATACAAATGTATGTAAATCTCATGGTTCCTCGACCACAACCTTACAATGGTACTTTACATAAAAGTACAGTCAAAAACTATTTTAGAAATTAAAATCTTTAGAAAGTGCTCAAGGAAACCTTCGTACATGGGAGGTCATGCGTCAAGGTTATGATAGATATCATATGTCCACAGAATTATCCTTAGTTGACCCAATAGACCCCAAAGAAAAATGAGAAGATTACTATCATGTTATTTCCAATGGTGAGTCTTCTCTTGACATATAACTATCTCCACTGTCTGCAATTGAAAATTATATTTCAACCAAACTCCAAGATCATATAGGTAGTGCTCGTAGATATACTCAGCAAGTGGATATGTACAACCCTGTCTTATGATAACACGAAGTTGTATGTCATTAGATATCTTGTATGATAGTGGCAAAACACCCTTCCAAAGTTGGGTTCACCTCACCCTATTTGGTTCACCAAAATTAAATATATATCAAATGACGTATACAATACGACACACTTATCTAAAGTTCTCAATAAAATTATTTCCATACTATTTAGGGAGAACCTCAACAGCTATAGTCTACTGTTTTATTATCTTGTTACCCCCGTTCGACCCAGCTACACTCTTATTACCTGAAAGGAATTGTGAAGCAAAAGGGTGAGCACAACTAGCCCAATAAAGAATATCATGACTAAAGATAATTTACATCATCAATAGCCTTCATCATTAATAAATCAGAGATTTGGAACATATGGTAGATGATAAAACTTTTCAACCATAGTTACAGCGAAACGAGCAATCCATTAGAAGAGTCAAATATACCATCAGAACTAATATCTTCTCCATGTTAAAAGTCCACCAATAATGTTTTATCCCTGTAACATCAATAAATAATTCATGTCCACAATCATATGAATAACTCATAATCATAATTGTGGTTCTAACTTCCTATTCGCACCCAGGACGAAGATAATTTTTATCACCTATCTTCACCTGAAACATCAAAAATCATGGTTATACCAAATCACAATTCCTACTCACAATCATACTAATAAATTCATCTTTGTACTACGGCCAAAGATATTCATTAACAGTTCATCTTTGCACTACATGCTAAAGACATACAACTGTATTTTAGAAGAGTCAAGTAGAGCATGATATCTACTATCTTTTACAAATTAAAAGTGTTTAATCAATATTTTATTGCTGAGACTCAGCTTAATAAATAATCCACATTATCGAATCATCCCTGCACTACGGCCAAGGATATTCATTTAATCATCAATGGTCATGATTATACCGAATAATCACTGGTTATAATCATACCAATAACTGTTCATCAATGCACTACGGGTCAATGAGGACTTTTACCACATCATCTATAACATTACGGGTCATAATTATACCGAATTATCCATAGTCATAATCATACCAATAAACAGTTCATCTATGCACATAAGCCAAAGATATTCATCAATCAATAGTTCATCTTTGCACGTAAGCCAAAGATATACAACTGTAAAACCAATAATCAACAGTCCATCTTTGCACATAAGCCAAAGATATACAACTGTAAAACCAATAATCAATTGTCTATCTTTGCACGTAAGCCAAAAATATACAACCATAAAACCAATAATTAACAGTCCATCTTTGCACGTAAGCAAAAAATGACTTTCATCATAATATAAGCATGAGGATGATGACAATGATATAAGCATTAATCAAACGAAAACAAGGATAAATATTAAAGACTTTAAATTTATCCAAATATTATCAATTACTTAATAAAGTCATAATCTAATATTATTAATATTATAACAATATTTTAATCACTTCTTAAACTTATAAACAAATTATTTCAATTGTTTACATTTTACTAAATAATACATTTAATCATTCAAAAAGGCCATACTCATAAGATTTAATCACCAATGATCAAATCCCTCATCAAAAATCTGTATATACCTTATATAGGATTCCCAAGCCATAAAATCCTATTTTCCAATTTTGTTACTTCACATAACATATTTAATTCATTTACTCATAACAAGTTCATTTTCATGAAAAAAATACCGAATCAGTTCCAAGAATATTTCTTTTCTGGGATTTAGCAGAATATAGTCTCATATTGACCATATATTTTTTTCAAAATTTTAAAAATTCATTTACTATTTTTCATATGTCCAAAACTGTCGAATATTTAGACATTTATCATAAATTGTACTTTTGTTTAAAAATTCCAAAATTTACAGGGTATACTCCTTTTATATATATGTACTCCCAATAAAATTTTTACCAATTTGGAGTTAACCACAAGGAGTTATAAGGGTTTATTTTTAAAATAGTCTTTTCCCATAAAATTCATAAATCCTAATCTATACATCCAAAAATCGCCATTTTTGGACACTATCTAGAAAACTCAACAAAATATCATTTCAAATTTTTCCAGAATTTTTTAGGGTCAGAAAAATTATGAAACAAATGAATTTTCGTCCGCCATGCGGTAATCCACGTAGAAAAATCATTTCCACAATTTAATAAAAAATGAATACGAAGGATCATTCACCATGCATGTGGTAATCCACATAGACAGGTTATTCCAACAAAATAATAAAGAATGGAATAATATAAGAATTCATCATGCATGCGATAGACCGCGCATACAGGTTATTCCCAATAGAATAATAAAGAATGTAACCAGGTCATGCGTAATCCGCACAGACAGGATATTCCAACAGAATAATAAATAATGGAACCAGGTCATGCGTAATCTGCACAGACAGGATATTCTAACAGAATAATAAATAATGGAATAAGGTCATGCGTATTTCGCATAGACAGGTTATTCCAACAGAATAATAAAGAATGGAATAACAGAAGAATTTCACCATGTATGCAGTACTTCGCATAGACAGGTTATTCTAACATAATAATAAATAATGGAATAATAACTCTTACGAGTATTGAAAGAAAATAACTCTTTCCATGAATACGAAAGAATAATACCCCTTACCTTAGAAAAAACTGGATACTTGAATAGTGAGTTAGCAGACTTCTCTTCTTCTTTCTCTCTATAATTTCCCTCTATAATAATTGCTCTATAGCTTTAGTGAATTGGTGAGAAATGAAGGAAGAATGAGCTTCTATTTATAGGAAAATGTAGTTTCGATAATTGCACGCTTTGGGGCTCAAAATATTACAGTATAATACCTTCAACTTTTTTTCATTTTTAATTTAGTCCTGCAAGTATTATCAAACTTGCAACACCTCCCCTAATAGTAAATAGTGTGAATTAATAGTACAATCATGTGACTCAATAGTTATAATCCTGTGAAAATACGAATTACAGTATAGTATCTCCATCTATACCTCTATTTTTAACTTAGTCATGCAAGTATTATCAATCTTGCATCACCTCTCCTAATAGTACATGAATGTGAATCAATAATACATACATGTGAATAAATAGTTATAATTATGTGAATTAATAGCAATTAATTGCTCATTTATTCGATTAATTACTCGATTGGTCAATATAACCTCCAGACATCAATTATTATCGAAATAAATGTCGATTTCCACTAACACTAACAATCTCAACACAGTGAAAATATTTTTCTCAAAAATATCATTTTTGAAAATTTGAAATTTGACTTTTTTTCAAAAAAGTCAACTGTTGACATTTTGGAACAAAAAGTTATCCCCGATAAATTTTGTGTTTATAGTCTATTTCTATTAATTTTATCATTCCGAACTCAAATATCACATTCACGCCTCCAAATTCAACTCTGAACTCAAATTCAATTTTTTATAACATTCATCATTATTACTGTACTTTTACTACCGGGTATTTCAACAGTTTTAACGGTAACACTTTCGCCGTTATTTTTATAAAATGATAATTCTGTCATTTTCTAACTACGATAATACTTCTGTTGTGGGGTCCACCAATGATTGTGTCGTCGTACGGATATTTCCCTAGAAAAAGAATATTCCCCGACCAAACGAATATTTTACAACAACTTGCATACTTTACAAAATTTATAAATATTACCCATAACTATAACATTATATCAAATCCACAACATAATATTCAAAAAAATATTTCGAGAATTTAAATCTTTATTCATAAAATTTAGGGTCTCACAATCTCCCCTCCTTATGAAATTTCGCCCTCGAAATTTACGTACGTACCTGGTATGCCGAAAAGGTGAAGATACCTTGACTTCATTTCAGATTCTAACTCTTGAGGTATATCCTTTGAGTGTCGAATATAATCCTTCTTATCCATGATTTTAACATGTAACTCATCATACGTTAAATCTTTTGATATCTTGTCTAGTTCTAATTCAATAATATGGTTTGGGTCGTCCACATAATTACGTAACATTGATACGTTAAAAACGTTATGAACACGCGACATACTTGGCGGTAAAATGAGTCTATAGGCCATAGTTCTTACTCGATCAAGGATTTCAAATGGGCCAATAAAATCGAGGGTTTAGATTTCCTCTCTTCATCGATTCTTGCTTCTAGAATAACGCCCTCTTGAACCTTCTTCTTCACATTTAACAGCTCTGAGTATGTAGCTTACATGGCTTTAACTTTATCGATTAAAGTCGATTCTAATCGTATATTCATTATCTTCACGTGGGTCTCTAGAGTTTTTAACTTTATCTTCATCATTTGTAAGTTATACGAAATAGGTTTTTGTGTTTACAACGTCGCACTCGTATACGATATTCTACTCAACGCGTCAGCTACCACATTCGCTCTTCCACAATGATATTAAATGGTATAGTCGTAATCTTAAACAGCTCGAGCCAACTTCTTTGGCGCATGATATGTTTATTTTAGTTGAAGAAATATTTAAGGGTTTTAGAAATGGGTTTTGTACTGGGGTCAATACAAAATTCAATTTAACGAACTAGGGTTAGGCTAAGAAGTCTTCAAGAATACGTCAGGAAATTTATTAACAATAGAAATATCATTCAAAACTGTGACTCTCATCCAAGACTTGGATAGCACGTCACATTGATACCTATTAACTTGCCACCGTTATTCACAACGTCCCCTATGGATAGTTTGGCTTCGGTGCATTCCACACAAAGAAGTCACCAGCGAAAGGCTCGGGGCTCTCTACTTATGGCTTGATATGACAATGATTGACTTTAGTGGTTTGGTTGCTTGAATTCGCATAACAGGTTGGTTAGGAATATGAAAGCTAACAACCTTACGAAAAGCATGATGAGTAGTTAACCAATCGATTCCTAAAATCACATCAAATGCAAGTATTTTCAAAGAGATAAGATCAACAGGTAACATGAAAGTGTTGATTTGAATCAAAAAGGATTTATAAATAGTGGAGGTAACAAAGGTTTCTCCCAACGGAGTTTCAACAGATAAATCAAAGTCTAATTTCTCCGGAGTCAAATTTAAACATTGAGTGCAAGTAAGAGAAATAAAAGAGTGGGTAGAACTGGTATCGAATAAGGTATATACTTCGCAAGATTTTATAATTAACTTACCCGTAATAACTTCGTTCGGGTTTCTCGACAAACGCTCTCACTTAAACTACCGGATTTGACTTTGCTATAGGGTACATTCCACCCTTAATTTCTTCGTCACATTCCTGATCCATGATTTGAATCATTCTGATCCATATCGAATTGGGGTTGACCGCTCTGCACAGGGTAATTCTAAATTCGATGTTGGATTCTCTCAATTGTTGTCCAAAAAAGCAAAATCCATTTTATCTATTTTGGCCTTATTGGATCGGACGTCTTTTTCTACAATATCTACGCGTCGTGTGGCTTCTACCCATGCATCATCTATTCTCCTTCGTTCAGTTGTTTCTTATTTCATCAGAACTTTGGTCATAGCTTTCTCAGATTCCAACTCTAATATCTTATACTCTGCCAAAGAGTGCTTCTGTTCAAGCATCGCACATCGGGTAACACAATTTTGAATTATTACATATCTTTGCTCCACGACCACCTGCCATTCTTCATCCTGCTTTTCTAACTCATGAATATTATTTTGTAATTATAAATTTCGATCATAAAATTCTTCTAATAAATTCTCCTCAGGTTCCTCTTATTCCTCACTCTCAGCTGCTACCTTTGCAACTAGCTCGGGTGCAACTATTAGTTCTTCACTCACCATGTAGATATCTCTAATTTCTTCTTTATTTGACATCACATTAACCTAGTTAGTAATTAAAGGCGTCTCAACGGTCTCATTCACTCTATTGTGAACATTTTTAGCTGCCATTTTCAAACACTGCCACAAAACAAGGGTTACTTAACATATCACATATTATCCCTATACTCTGACCGACCAATTAAATACCAAATAAACTTAGGTAGGTCATACTAGCGAAGGAATTCCCCGTCTCTCCCCTCAGCCAGGGATCATATTCCTAAGCTTTGATACCAACTATGACGCCCCCAAAAAACATCACCCATCTTGAGTCGCCAAATACATGGTACAGAATACAAATACAAACTTAATTATACAAACGTCGTGTAATATACGATAAAACATATGTTATGAGTTTTAATACAAATATTGTCATCTAGACAATATCCACACTCAATGGAGTCCTTATTACATTTATTATCACACTATTTAACAGAATAGTGAGGACTACTAATTCTATCATCTGGACCGTCACTCTGTTCCCCTACTAGTCCCGGCTACGTTCTCATTTCCTGAAGAGAACAGTGAAAGAAATGGTGAGCTCAACTAGCCTAGTAAGAAATATTATGACTAAGATAATGCAGAATAAATTATCATTAGTCTTCAACAATGTTAAACTGATAAAATACAATAGACATCAAGTCTAGCTGCAGCGAAATAAGCGATCCATTAGAAGAGTCAAGTAGAGAATGATATCTACTATCTTCTATAATTTAAAATGTTTTCATCAATTTTTATCGTTGAGACTCAGCTAAATAAATAAACCAGGTCATCGAATCATCCCTGCAACACGGGCCAAGGATATTTATTAAATCATCAATGGTCATGACTATACCGAATAATCCCTGGTCATAATCATACCAAAAATTATCCATCAATGCACTATCGGCCAACGAGGATTTTTACCACATCATTCGTTCCATTACGGTTATGATTATACCGAATAATCCCTGGTCATAATCATACCAAGTCCATCTATGCACGTAAGCCAAAGATGACTTTCATCACAATATAAGCATGAGGATGATGACAATGATATAAGCATTAATCAAACGAAAACAAGGATAAATATTAAAGACTTTAAATTTATTTAAATATATTAATCACTTAATAAACTCATCATGTAATATTATTAATATTATAACAATATTTTAATCACTTCTTAAACTTATATACAATTTATTTCAATTGTTTACGTTTTACTAAATAATGTATTTAATCATTCAAAAATGTCATACTCATAAGATTTCATCACCAATGATCAAATCCCTTATCAAAAATCTTCATATACCCTATATAGGATTCTCAAGCCATAAAATCCTATTTTCCAATTTTGTTAGTTCACATAACATATTTAATTCATTTACTCATAACTAGTTCATTTTCATGAAAAATACTAACTCAGTCCCAAAAATATATCTTTTCTGGGATTTAGCAGAATATAGTCCCATATTGAACATATATTTTTCTCGAAATTTTTAAAATTCATTTACTATTTTTCATATGGCCAAAACTGCCGAATATTTAGACATTTATCATAAATTATACTTTTATCCGAAAATTCCAAAATTTACAGGGTATACTCCTGTTATATACATGTACTCCAAATAAAAATTTCACCAATTTTGGAGTTAACCACAAAGAGTTATAAGGGTTTACTTTTAAAATAGTCTTTTCCCATAAAATCCATAACTCTTAATCTATACATCCAAAAATCGTCATTTTTGGAAACAATCTAGAAAACTCATCAAATTATCATTTTAAATTTTTCCAGAGTTTTTGAGAGTCAGAAAAATTACAAAACTGCCCCTGGAAAAAACCCCTTTTGATATGAATACAAAGGATCATTCACCATGCATGCGGTAATCCACATGAATACAAAGGATCATTCACCATGCATGCGGTAATCCACATAGATAGGTTATTCCAACAGAATAATAAATGTAATAACATAAGAATTCACCATGCATGCGATAGACTGCACAGACAGGTTATTCTCAACAGAATAATAAAGAATGGAACCAGGTCATGCGTAAATCGAACAGACAGGATATTCCAACAGAATAATAAAGAATGGAATAAAAAAAGAATTCACCATAGATGTGATAAACCGCATAGACAGGTTATTCCAACAGAATAATAAAGAATGGAACCAGGTCTAGCGTAATTCGTACAGACATGATATTCCAACAGAATAATAAAGAATATAATAACAGAAGAATTTCGCTATGTATGCGGTACTTCGCATAGACAGGTTATTCCAACATAATAATAAACAATGGAATAACAAAAGCTCTCTTCATGAATATAAAAGAAATAATACCCCTTACCTTAAAATAAAGCTGGATTCCATAATAGAGATGTAGCAAAATTCTCTTCTTCTTTCTTTCTATAATTTCTATCTATAATAATTGCTCTATAGCTTTAGTAAATTGGTGAGAAATGAAGGAAGAATGAGCTTTTATTTATAGAAAAATATAGTTTCGATAATTGCACGTTTCGGTGCTCGAAATATTACAGTACAATACCTTCAACTTTTCTTTCATTTTTAATTAAGTCTTGCAAGTATTATCAAACTTGCAGCACCTCCCCTAATAGTAAATCATGCAAATCAATAGTAAATCATGTGAATCAATAGTTCTAGACATGTGAAAATATGAATTACAGTATAGTACCTTCATCTATACCTCCATTTTTAACTTAGTCATTCAAGTATTATCAATCTTGCACCAACTCCCCTAATAGTAAATGAATGTGACTCAATAGTACACACATGTGAACAAATAGTTATATAAGCATGTGAATTAGTAACAATTAATTGCTCATTTATCCGATTAATTACCCGATTTATCAATATAACCCCTAGACATCAATTATCATCAGAATAAATGTCGATTTTCACTAACACTAATAATTCCTAACACAATAGAACTATCAATTTCATCTTTAATTAACACAATCTTATTAATCATTAATATTATAATTCATAATATTTAACAACCAGGTTATTCCTAAGAAATAGGGGGCTTTCGGATAAGGTTTTCTCCTTATTGGCGCGCAATTAGGTAACCAAATATCTCTTTGACAGAACTTCTAGACATTGTCAATATTATAAATAATAATATGAATAACTTTGTCGTCTAAATTATTGATTTAATAATATAACATATTATACAGATAATACTATGACAATAATTGAATCAATAATATGAGAGATATGATGCAGCAATTACTGTAGCAATAATAGAGTATAACTGAGTGACTTCTTACGTAAGCATCAATAATCAATACCGTGTACTACTATGCAACCACGCGTATTACTGTACTTTTACTACCTGCGTAGTTCAACAATTTTAACTGTAACACTTTCGCCATTATTTTTATAAAAAGATAATTCTGTCGTTTTCTAATTACGACAATACTTCCGTTGTGGGGTCCAACAATGATTGTGTCGTCGTACGAATATTCCCTGTTAAAATGAATATTCCTCGACCAATCAAATATTATATAACAACTTGCTTACTTTGCAAAATTTATAAATATTACCCACAACTATAACAATATATCAAATCCACACCATAATATTCAAAAAAATATTTTGAGAAATTTAAATCTTTATTCATAAAATTTTGGGTCACACAAAGTCCATCTATGAGCGTAAGCCAAAGAGGACTTTCATCACAATATAAGCATGTGGATGATGACAATGATATAAGCAATAATCAAACGAAATCAAGGATAAATATTAAAGACTTTAAATTTATCCAAAATATTATCAATCACTTAAGAAACTCATAATCTAATATTATTAATATTATAATAATATTTTAATCACTTATTAAACTTATAAATAATTTATTTCAATTGTTTACACTTTACCAAATATTACATTTTAATCATTTAAAAATGCCATACTCATAAGATTTTATCACCAATGATCAAATCCCTCATCAAAAATCTGCATATACCCTATATAGGATTTCCAAGCTATAAAATCTTATTTTCTAATTTTGTTACTTCACATAACATATTTAATTCATTTACTCATAACTAGTTCATTTTCATGAAATATACCAAATCAGTCCCAAAAATATTTCTTTTCTGGAATTTAGCAGAATATAGTCCAATATTGAACATATATTTTTCTCAAAAATTTTAAAATTCATTTACTATTTTTCATATGGCCAAAACTGCCGAATATTTAGACATTTATCATAAATTGTACTTTGTCCAAAAATTTTGAAATTTATAGGGTATACTCCTGTTATGTACATGTACTCCCAATAAAAAATTCACCAATTTTAGAGTTAACCACAAAGAGTTATAAGGGTTTACTTTTAAAATAATTTTTTTTCATAAAATCCATAACTCTTAATCTATACATCCAAAAATCGCCATTTTTGGACACAATCCAGAATTTTTGAGGGTCAGAAAAATTACGAAACTGCCCCTTAACGAAACCCCTTTTGAATGAAAATACTATTTATATGAATACAAAGGATCATTCACTATGCATGCGGTAATCCACATAGACAGGTTATTCCAACAGAATAATAAAGAATGGAATAACAGAAGAATTCACCATGCATGCGATAGACCGCACAGACAGGTTATTCTCAACAGAATAATAAAGAATGGAACCAGGTCATGCGTAAACCGCACAGACAGGATATTCCAATAGAATAATACAGAATGGAACCAGGTCATGCGTAAACCGCACAGACATGATATTCAAACAGAATAATAAAGAATGGAATAATAGAAGAATTTCACCATGTATGCGGTACTTCACATAGACAGGTTATTCCAACATAATAATAAAGAATGGAATAACAGTAACTCTCTTCATGAATACGAAAGAAATAATACCCCTTACCTTAGAAGAAACTGGATACTGGAATAGTGAGGTAGCAGACTTCTCTTCTTCTTTCTTTCTATAATTTCTCTCTATAATAATTGCTCTAAAGCTTTAGTGAATTGGTGAGAAATGAAGGAAGAATGAGCTTCTATTTATAGGAAAATATAGTTTCGATAATTGCACGTTTTAGGACTTGAAATATTACAGTACAATACCTCTAAGTTTTCCTTTATTTTTAATTTAGTCCTGCAAATATTATCAATCTTGCACCACCTCCCCTAATAGTAAATAATGTGAATCAATAGTTCAATCATGTGAATCAATAGTTATAATCATGTGAAAATATATAGTACCTCCATCTATACCTCCATTTTTAACTTAGTCATGCAAGTATTATCAATCTTGCACCAACTCTCCTAATAGTATAAGAATGTGATTCAATTGTACACACATGTGAACAAATAGTTATATAAGCATGTGAATTAGTAGTAATTAATTGCTCATTTATCCGATTAATTACCCGATTTATCAATATAACCCCCAGACATCAATTATCATCGGAATATATGTCGATTTCCACTAACACTAATAATCCCAACATAATAGAACTATCAAATTCATTTTTAATCAACAAGAACTTATTCATCATTACTATTATAACTCACAATATATAACAACCAAGTCGTTCCCAGGAAAGAGGGGGATTTCTGATAAGGATTTCTCCTTATTGGCGCACAATTAGATGACCAAATCTCTCCTTGACAGAACTTCTAGACATTGTAAATATTGCAATTTAATAATATGAATAACTTTGTCGTCTCAATTATTGATTTAATAATATATAAAATATTATGCAGATGATACTGTGATAATAATCGAATCAATAATATGAGAGATATGATACAACAATTACTGTAGCAATAATTGAGTATAACTGGGTGACTTTTTACGTAAGCATCAATAATCAATACCGTGTGTTACTATGCAACCAAGCATATTACTGTACTTTTACTACCAGGTAGTTCAACAGTTTTAATAGTAACATTTTCGCCGTTATTTTTATAAAATGATAATTATGTCGTTTTCTAACTACGACAATACTTCTGTTGTGGGGTCCACCAATGATTGTGTCGTCGTACAGATATTCCCCGACAAAAAGAATTTTCCCCGACCAAACGAATATTTTATAACAACTTGCATACTTTGCAAAATTTATAAATATTACCCACAACTATAACATTATATCAAATCTACACCATAATATTCAAAAAAATATTTCGAGAAATTTAAATCTTTATTCATAAAATTTGGGGTCTCACATTTACCGCCACAGATCTGGAGAAGAAAGGCGAAGGAATATTAAAGAATATGAGAAATGTTTACCACTACAGCCCACATATATGGAGAAGAAAGGCAGAGGAATATTAGAGAAATGAGAGATGTTTAGTTTTTTTCGAATTGCTTCTTCCTATCTCTTTGTTGTTTCTTCTTGTTGCCTTGTTGGACTTGGCGCCTAATATTACAAAACTAACACTCAAGTGCAAAATTGACAAACCTGCTCAGCACCATGAAGAGGCCACTGGTAATAGTATACACTCAAGTGCAAAACTGACAAAAGCATGTAGACTAAATATCTATGAATTAACAAATAATAAATGCGGTAGATTTTTTTAATTTCGATTCTTCAGTTTAACCGACTAACTGAGAATCAAAACCAAATCCGAACCTAAAAAGTGAAAATAAATTCAGTTATAATCGAATTATAAAAAATAACTGAATAATCGAAATAATTCGGTTAAAAAAATTCGGTTTAGTTCTGTTATTCGATTTTATCCGTTTTTTGTTCACTCCTACTTATTAAATTTTGATTTTGATCTATCATAACTCTTCTATCGCATGACATTGATCTCATAATATTTTTATACATACTTGACTTTGAAATCTATCTAACAAAATACAATAATTTTGAATTTTTCATTCACACTAACAAATTATCTAGGCCGTCCAAAATTTGGGATAAATCTCATCGACCATTTAGTGCAGGAGGCACGTGACACAGCTAGTAAGACTTTTCTAAGATTCTAAACTAGTTTATATGTGTTGAAAAATTTAATGCTAAAATATTGAAAGTTAAAATTTATTCGTACAAGTAATAATTTTGAGCAACTTTTAATATATTTTTATCATAAGCTCAATTATTTTTAATAACTTTTACAATTCAAATAGTTTATAAATACTAAATTATAATCAATTTTATTATCTGAGTTTTTATTCTTATAAATATAACAATAAAAGTAATACATTATCAAATCATTTATATAAAACTTTTCAAAAAAAAATCATTTATATAACAACCACCAATATATTTGAGTAATTTTTTCCCATATTTTTTATATATGTCAAACACATTTTTACCCATCATACCATGAGTAAAACACACCATTTTACTCGTATAATAATATATATAGTGACTTTATGTGTTATTTTTTTATTATGAGTTATATGGATAAATTTAATTGATAATGCTTTTACAATGTATTTGATACAATCTCATGTATTGATATACGTCGCAATCTTAATTTAGTAGAACTCTTTCGCAATATATAGTTGGATTCTAATTTAAATGTTAAAAAAATTGTATGTAATCTAATTGAGATGAATTATATTAGGATAATGTGATGCCCCCAAAATAGGTATACATCACCCATCTTGAGTCGCCAAATACATGGTACAAAATACAAATACAAACTTAATTATACAACCGTCGTGTAATATACGACAAAACATAGCTGAGAGTTTATACAGGAATGTTGCCTTCTAGACAATATCAACTCTCAAATAGAGTCTTCATTACATTTATTGTAACACTATTTTTTAGAATAGTGAGGACTACTAATACACCATCTCGGACCATCACTCCGATCCCCAACTAGTCCCGGCAACGTTCTCATTTCCTGAAGAGAACAATGAAAGCAAAAGGGTAAGCTCAACTAGCCCCCCAGTAAGAAATATTATAACTAAGATAATGCAGAATAAATTATTGTTAACCTTCAACAGTGTTAAACTGATACAATATAACAAACATCAAGTTTAACTGCAGCGGAACAATCAATCCATTAGAAGAGTAAAGTAGAGCATAAAATATACTATCTTCTATGATTTAAAAGATTTTTCATCACTTTTATTGTTGAGACTTAGCTTAATAAATAATCTACATCATCCCTGCACTGCGGCCAAGGATATTCATTATTATCATGACCACAAATTATCCATACACTACGGGCCAAGGATATTCGTGTTTTCATCAATGGTCATGATCATGCCAACAACTGTCCATCAATGCACTACGGGCTAATGAGGACTTTTACCACATCATTTATAACATTATGGTCATGATTATACCAAATAATCCCTGGTCATAATCATACCAAGTCCATCTATGCAATACAGGCCACAGATGACTTTCTACATAATATAAACATGAGGATGGTGACAATGACATAATAATTCAATAAAACAAGTTCAAGAATAAATTTTAAAAATTAATAAATAGATTTATCCAGGAACCAATAACGTCCAAATTGTTAACATGATACTGCTTTGTGGAGTAAAAATTCAAGAATGCTCAGAAGAATATTTTCATGAAAAGATACTGGATGAAACGCAAATATCCAGGATATTTTACTAATTTCATGGAGTATAGATGCCAAAACTTTAACCAATAGATTATAATAGAATATATGAAACTGTAAATGGATTTTCGCCCGCCAGGCGGTAATCCACGTAAACAGATTATTTCCACAAGTTAATAAAGAATGAATAGAAATGATCATTCACCATGCATGCGGTAATCCACATAGACATGTTATTCCAATATAGTAATAAAGAATGGAATAACTGAAGAATTCACCATGCATGCGATAGAAGGTTATTCCCAACAGAATAATAAAGAATGTAACCAGGCCATGCGTAATCTGCACTGACAGCATATTCCAACAGAATAATAAAGAATGGAACCAAGTCATGCGTAATCCGCACAGACAGGATGTTCCAACAGAATAATAAAGAATGGAATAACAACAGAATTCACCAGGCATGCGATAGACCGCACAGACAGGTTATTCCAACAGAATAATAAATAATGGAACCAGGTCATGCATAATACACACAGACATGATATTCCAACAGAATAACAATGAATGGAATAAGAGAAGAATTTAACTGTGTATGCGGTACTTCACATAGACAGGTTATTCTAACATAATAATAAAGAATGAAATAACAGAAGAATTTCACCATATATGCGGTACTTCGCATAGACAGGTTATTCCAATATAATAATAAAGAATGGAATAACAGAAGTTCTCTTCATGAATACGAAAGAAATAATACCCCTTACCTTAAAAAGAAGAGTATTCTGACGGGTAGGGCGGAGATATACTTGAAGAAAACTTATATTATTTTCTACGCTCAAATCTTCTTAAAACTCTAAATAAATACGCTCAAGATTATAGAAGAAGAATTCTCTGAATTTCTGGTGTGTTTTCAATTCTAACTAAGCATCCTATTTATAGGAGAATGAAAATGATACTATGCAATAAAATATAATATATTCTATTTATAATATATTTATAGATATATATATAAATATATTATTTAAAATCTAATAAAATAAATAATTTTATAAAAGTATTTTATTTTATATAAAAAGTTTTTACTATGCAAATACTATGCATAATAAAATATAATATATTCTATTTATAATCTAATAAAACAAATAAATTTATAAAAGTATTCTGTTTTATATAAAAAGATTTTACTACGCAAACACTATACATGCACTATGCATAATAAAATATATTATATTCTATTTATAATCAAATAAAACAAAACTTTATAAAAAGTATTCTGTTTTATATAAAAAGTTTTATGTTTTATTACATTTATAATAATAATAAAATAAAACTCATCATCATTATTATAATTCACACTATTAATCGACCAGGTCGTTCTCAGGAAAGAAGTGGCTTTCCAATAAGGATTTCTCCCTATTGGCGCGCAATTAGGTGACCAAATCTCTTCTTGACAGAACTTCTAGACATCGTTAATATTGCAAATAATAATATTAATAACTTTGCTATCTCAATTATTGATTTAATAATATATAAAATATCGACAATAATTGAATCAAATAACGTGAGATACTATGCAACAATTACTGTAGCAATAATTGAATAAAACTGAGTGACTTCTCACGTAAGCATCAATAATCAATACCGTGTGCTACTATGCAACCACGCGTATTATTGTACTTTTAACACTGGGTGTTTCAACAGTTAACGGTAAAACTTCCGCCGTTATTTTCATAAAATATTTTTGTTGTTTTTTCAATCCCACAATAATTCCATTGTGGGGTCCACCAATGACTGTGTCGTCGTACGGATATTCCCAGATAAAAAGAATATTTCCTGACCAATCGAATATTATATAACAACTTGCTTACTTTACAAATTTTATAAATATTACCCACAACTATAACATTTTATCAAATCCACACCATATTATTAAAAAATATTTCGAGAAATTTAAATCTTTATTCATAAAATTTGGGGTCTCACAATCTCCCCTCCTTATGAAATTTTGCGCTCGAAATTTACGTACGTACCTGGTATGCCGAACAGATGAGAATACCTCGTCAGATTCGAACTCTTGAGGTATAACCTTTGAGTGTAGAATATGATCCTTCTTATCCAAGATTTTAACTCGTATCTCCTCATACGTTAAATCTTTTACTATCTCGTCTAGTTCTAATTCAATAATGTGGTTCGGGTCGTCCACATAATTACGTAACATCGATACGTGAAAAATGTTATGAACACGCGACATACTTGACAGTTAAACGAGTCTATAGTCCACGGCTCCTACTCAATCGAGGATTTCAAATAGACCCATAAAGTCGAGGGTTGAGATTTTCTCTCTTCGTCGATTCTTGATTCTAGAATAACGTCCTTTTGAACCTTTTTTCTTCACCTTCATAAGCTCTAAGTCTGTAGCTTGAGCGGCTTAAACTTTATCGATTAAAGTCAGTTCTACTCGTATATTCGTTATCTTCACGTGGGTCTCTAGAGTCTTTAACTCTATCTTCATCATTTGTAAGTTATACAAAATGGGTTTTTGTGTTAACAACATCGCACTCGTAAACGCATACGATCTTCTACTCAACGCGTCAGCTACCACGTTCACTCTTCCACAATGATATTGAATGGTATAGTCGTAATCTTCAACAGCTCGAGCCAACGTCTTTGGCGCATTATACGTTCGTTTTGGTTGAAGAAATATTTAAGGGTTTTGGAAATGGGTTTTGTACTAGGGTCAATACAAAATTTGATTTCACGCTCTAGAGGTAAGCTAAGAAGTCCTCAAGAATACGTCAGGAAATTTATTAACAATAGAAATATCATTCAAAACTGTGACTCTCATCCAAGACTTGGATAGTACGTCACATTGATACCTATCAACTTTGTGATAACCCAGGATTTCGAATAATCAAAAATTTGCGAATAAATTTTTTTTTATTAATATTAATTATTAATTTTGTGACAAATTCTATGATACGTGTATCGAGAAGGTCAATTTATGTATTGACTTATAAAATTGGAGTAGAGTTGTGCTTAACGGAGAATAAAAACCCTAACCCTAATTATTAGAACGAGATTCGATAGAAAATATAATTAAAATAATTATATTAATATGTATGTGTTTGAACGGTATAGAATTTTTGATCAATGATTGATCGGATAAGGTTTAATATTAATAAACCCTAATAAGAGATTAGAAACCCTAATCTCAGGATTAGAAACCCTAACGTACTGTTCGAAACCCTAATTGTACGCCGAGAAACCCTAATTTTAAAACCGGGAATTTTAAACCCTAAATTAGGAAGCCCTAATCCTAATTGACAAGCCTATGGGTTCATTAAACTTAAATATGATTAGAAAGCTTTAGTTATATTCCTGTATATTAATTTTTCTATTTAGAAAACCTAATTGCAATTTTAGGAATTTATTTTCTAATTTGAGAACCCTAAATTTGAAAATTGTGGGAACTAGAAATTTTTAAAACCTAAAAGGGTTCAAGCCCTAAACCTTAGTGTCCAAACCCTAAACCCTAAGGGTTTCATCAAATCCAAGTTCTAGAAAAAAAATTGGAAATGACCATAATGCCCTTTTTGGAGATTTTATTGATTTCTTGTAAATATTTCCAAATCAAGAGTTGATGGACAACTCTCTTGACTTTGTTTAGCCTATTAACCAGCACATCAGCCTATCTAGCCAGCCAAATCATCCAATTCATTGCATCTAAGTCATTTATATAGATTGGAGAGAGAGAAAAGTGGCCAAAAGTTGCTAATTTTTACTCTAGCTCTCACCAACTCTTTCTCATACTAGAACCCACGAAATTTTATTGTAAATCATTCCTAATACCAGCCCTAGATCAATCATAAACATCTTGGAGAGCTTAGCTCAAAAATCGGAATCAAGAGAGGTATAACCCTATTTATTTTTTTGATCTTTGATGCTTGAGAAATAATTCTGTTTATGTGTTTAGATTCATGCTAGGATATGTTTTTAGTTGATCTATGATGATCTATCATGGATCCATAGCATCAAAGTGTGATAAAATCGAGTTTTTTCAAAATCTGTTCTTGAACATTTTCAGTGGTCTGACAAGTAATGTCAGTCGCTCTAGATCATGGTGTCTTTATGATTTGTGATGTTTTATTGTTGGAATTTGTAGTCTGGTAGATGTTCTTTAATCTGGAAGTGGTAGTGAAACCATTTGATAACTAGATTGCAAGTTATTTAAGGTCAAACAGCGTTGACCGAAGTTGACCAGACGAAAATCTGGGCAAGCCCAGAACTTTAAAACACGTCTGACAACAACTTTGTGTTCTTAGATCTGTCAGTAGGTGTAGCTTTTGTTGTTGTTAATTGGTAGATATTGTAGCTAGTAGTGTGGGATAAATTAGTTATGATTAGCATATTTATTATGTTGTATTGTAAACCCTTTTTGTATATCTAAAGGGTATGTTTGTAAAGTTAAGGTTAGAAAATCTGGGTGATGTATTATTAAACTCTGATAAAAACTTATGAAAGTGACTATCTATATATATTATGGGTAGTTAAGTGTTATTTATATTGTGGATCATGAACACCAAACTCGGGAGTCAGGTAACCCGGATTTGGGGGTGTCACTGGTTGGTATCAGAGCTGTAGTGACCAAGGTGTCACCAGCTGGTAGTGGAGCTGTAGGTTATAAACCTTAAGTGGGGTGGGGGAAAACCCTAGGATTATGACCATAGAGAGATAGAGAATACTCATTTAGAGTACTAAGTGAGGGATCGTTGAAGTGTATCGATAGTGAGATAAGTAAATTCGTAGTGAGAGAAATTTGTACTGGTGAAGTACTAATCAAGTTGTTTAAAACTGATTGTAGGATGTCGGGAGAAGATGAAATGAGTACGGAGAAGCCAGCGGCTGTCGTACCAATGCCAGTAGCCGAGGTGCCACCACAGAGCGAATTGGTTGAAGAAGTGGGGAAAGATGAACCAATGATTAATCTTGGGAGTGATCATGACGATTATCCTGAGATGTATCTAAGTGGTGATGAGGAGGCGGAGTCTGAAGAAGCTAAGGTGGAACTAAAGAATAAGATCAAGGTTGGTGAACAAGATCAGCTATCTGTGGAAGTCCAAGAACTCCGAAGCAAAGTATTTCTTTTGGAGGAGTTGTGGAAGACGGAGCGGGCGTTACGCGAAATGACTGAAGAACGGAACGAGTTGAAAGCGCAGGTGGAGAAGATGAAGGCTGAAGGTGGTGGATCGTCTGAAGGAACTGGCAAGAAGGACACGAAGAAAAGAAAGAGGAACAATGACAGTGATAACTCTGGAAATTCGAACCCGAAGAAAAAGAAAGCTTGCGGTAAGTATGGCAAAACTCACGTGGGGGAATGCATGATGTGGAAGAACGTGTGCTTCAACTGTAAGCAGGAAGGACATATTTCTTTGCATTGTCCTAAACCAAATTTGAGGAAGTGTTTTTCATGTGGGCAGACGGGTCACGGATTCAACAAGTGTCCCAACAAGAAGAAGATTTGTGAAGGAAGTGGTCGGTAGACAACTTAGATATATGTAATCGTATCTTTTGGTAGAAGTTTCTGATATTAAGATATGTAATATCAAGAACGATGTTTGAACATATGTAAATATATGTTTGTATGAATAAAATCTTTATTTTTTATATAAATATAAGATTAAAATGAATTTATGTGTTCTTAAAACTTATACTTATGGTATATTCATGACTCATAATTATATGAAATGTTCTGAACCCCTCAGCGAATGGACGCCAAAGGTTTGACTAGGATAAGTTCATACACTCATATGATTATGGCAAGTTACTGAACTCCTAAGTGTGGTAATTTTGATGAACTGGAAATAGTAATGTGAAATTGGAGAATGTCAACTTTTTGTGTAAAGTTGGGGAATTGCAACTTTTGTAAAGTTGAGTGTGTTAATCCTAGTATTATTTTAAAAGGATAGTAATATGTTAAACACTAAATGTACTATGTGTTATTTGAATAAATATGTGATTACTTGAGAATTATGTGCTAAATTCTTATTGTGTTAAGAAATTGTATAGAGAAAGAGTATTAATATAAAATTTTCATTTAAATCAGATCATGCCGCCTAGACGACAGAATTGAAACCAAAGAGAAGAACAATCAGTGAATAACGAAGGAGGTCAAGTGGACCCGATGCAGAATTTTGTGGATATGCTGGCCCAAGCTATGAAAAATAGGGCTCCAGCCAGGGGAAGACCAAGGAATCAACCAGCCGACAGATTGGCTAGTTTTAAGGATTTTAAAGCGGTAGGACCTCCTGAATTCAAGGGGGCTACAGATCCGATCGAAGCCCAAACTTGGGTGAAAGAGATGGAGAAAGCGTTCGTGATTGCGCGAGTGGCAGAAGAGCAAAAGACGGCTTTTGCGACATACTTAATGAAGGGAGAAGCCAATTACTGGTGGGAGACGAACCAAGCAAGAGTTGGTACAGAGGTGGTGACGTGGACAAGATTTAAAGAATTTTTCTTTGAGAACTACTTCTCACCGAGTATGCAAGCTCGGATGGAAGTTAATGTTCTTGGAACTTAAGCAGGAGAACATGTCTGTTTCTGAATACGCGGCTAAATTCAACGAATTGGAACGATTTTCCCCTCATCAGGTGGACACAGAAGCAAGAAAAGCAAGAAGATTTGAGAACGGATTGAAGCCGGGAATTTACAACAAAGTAGCTGTGCTGCAGATCAACACGTTTGCGGCTCTATTGGAGAAAGCATTAATCGCTGAAGGAGGAAGCGAGGCTGCATCTCGTTTTCATCAGGAGAAGAAGAAGAATACTAATGAGGGTGGAAGCAGTGGTGTTAATAACCTGACTAAAAGGAAGTGGAGTGAGAATAACCAATCGGGTAGCAAAGCTGAAGGGAATAAGAAAGGAGGAGGGCCTTGTGCGAATTGTGGGAAGAATCATGCAGGTGTTTGTTTGAAGAAGAAGGGGGTTTGTTACAACTGCGGACAAGAGGGGCATATGTCGCCAAATTGTCCCAGCCCGAAAAAGATTTAAGGTTGCTATGCGTAGTGAATCGACTGATCATCTGGTGCGGAACTGTCCGAAGAAGAATGCAGAAAAAGAAAGTGCCAACAAGGGACCTGGTGGTGGAACCTTGGCAATTCGAGGACCTGTACAGTCAGGAAGACCAACAGCCCGTACATTCAACATGACGGCGCTAGATGCGGTAGCTACTCAAGAGGTGGCAGCAGGTAACGATTTCGCTTAATATTTAAATTATGCGATTGATATTGGATAAATATGGCTGTGAATTGTTTTCTTTTATAGATTCGAGTCATAGGTTAGAATTTGAAACACAATTTAATAATGTGTTGATAAAAATGAATTGATAATACAACTTTTAAAGATTGTAAAGAATAAGAAAGCGGTGATTCCGAGGATGAAATCCTTTTAAGGAGGGGTGAATGTGATAACCCGGGATTTCGAATAATTAAAATTTTGCGAATAATTTTTTTTTATTTAATATTGACATTGACTGTTAATATTGTACTGAGAATTTTTGAGACAAGTCTCGAGAATTAGTTAATATGTGATTTGACTAATAGAGTAGAGTTGTGCTCAACAACTTTAGAAAACTCTAGCCCTAATTTTCGGATAGGGATTCGGTAAAAAAATAATTAAAATAATTATATTGTTAAAAATGTGTTTGTACTATATATTGATTATGTTGATCAATAATTGATTGGATAAGGTTTGTAATTAATAAACCTTAATAAGGGATTTAAAACCCTAATCTTAAATTTAGAAAATAAATTGTACGTTAAGGAACCCTAATTTAAAATCTGGAATTTCCTAAACTCTAATTTTTATTAGCATGCCTAAAGTGTTTGTTAAACTTAAATATGATTAGAAAACTCTAATTATATTTTTGTATGTTAAATTTCTATTTTAGAAACCCTAATTTTATTTTAGAAAATTTATTTTTCTATTAAACCCTAAATTTGAACATTGTGGGAACTAGAATTTTTAATACCTAAAAGGTTCAAATCTCAAACCCTAATCCAAATCCTAAACCCTAAGGGTTTGTGTATTGGACAAGAATGCCATTAATTATATTTTAGAAATGACCAAAATGCCCTTTAGTGTAAATTAGTGAGCTAGCTTGCAAATCTTGGCAAATATGTGTTAGGTCACCAACTTTGTTGACTTTGTGGCATTAAAAATCTCGGTAAAACATGCCCCTTGTGACAGCAAGATCAGATCTAGCAATATATCATAATATATATAGGATCTAAGAGAGAGAAAGTTCATAAAATTTCTCATTTGGACAATTTGCTCTCACCAACTCTCTCTCTCACTTAAAGCTCCGAAAATCACAACTAGATCAGTCCCAAATACTTTCCTTAGATCAACCATAAACATATTGGAGAATCAAGATCAAAATTTGGGCAAGAAAGGTCTTTCGAAAGCAGATAAGTATTTTGTGTAGCTGTAATCAACGGAAGAGGCAAGTTCCCTAACTCAACCTTGAGTTATTTCATTCAATTATTATTGGTGAATAATTATTGCTAATTATACCACGTCCAGGGATTTATTGTTGAAATTAAAGTATTGAATTAGAAAATATATATTCATAGAATTACTGTTGTTGGATATTCATATCTGTAGAAGTTAGAATTGACAGTACAGATAATTCTTGTTTATTGTCAAATTATGTTGAGAAATGTCTTAGCCAATTATTCTGGTTAGATAAACATTTGTAAAAACTTGTTAGGTTTGAGAAGAGAAGCAAATAGAATTTGAAATCCCAGTATATCGTTGTAAAATCAAAGTTTTGATTCTAAGACTGAGACGAAAAACCTTTTATATAAAGGGAACATTTTGTTGGTCGTGAATTCGACCTTTGCGCGCGTTTTGAGTATTATGCATAATATAGGGTATAATAAGCTGATCACTTGTTGTACTTGCAGAGGGGTATGATTTAATCTTTATGGTTATCTGATACACCTGAGTATTTATCAAAGTAAATCTTTGATATCTACCCGAGAAAATAAGTTCAAGATCTTGTGTGATCGCTAAATATAAATCTGGAAAACATTCCACTTTGATATTTCGTAGAATTGATTTTTGATTATTCATTAGAATATCGTAGAAACTTTGAAAGCGTTGTACTCTTTCATTATTGAATTATTGTGTTATATAGAATACGAGAAAACTTGTTATTGAATAACAATTTGTTCATCTATTTCAAAATTCCCCGAACTTTGATTTCATTCTATCAAAATAGATAGACTGTTGTTTTGAATTCTTATACATTTATTTTATGTCTTAACTTGCGGAGCAAATTAGTTTCTCACCCTTGCTAAATAAAATTTTCCAGCTAGGGATGAAGTTGCAGGAGGTGCTGCAAAGGACAAAGGCAAAGGCGTTGTAATAAATTAGTTATGATTAGCATATTTATTATGTTGTATTGTAAACCCTTTTTGTATATCTAAAGGGTATGTTTGTAAAGTTAAGGTTAGAAAATCTGGGTGATGTATTATTAAACTCTGATAAAAACTTATGAAAGTGACTATCTATATATATTATGGGTAGTTAAGTGTTATTTATATTGTGGATCGTGAACACCAAACTCGGGAGTCAGGTAACCCGGATTTGGGGTTGTCACAAACTTACCACTATTATTCACGACTTCCCCTACAGAAAGTCTGGCTTCGGTGCATTCCACACAAGGAAGTCGCCAGTGAAAGGCTCAGGGCTCTTTACTTATGGCTTAATATAACAGTGATTGACTTTAGTGGTTTGGTTGCTTGAATTAGCATAACAAGTTGGTTAGGAATATGAAAGCTAAGAACCTTATAAAAATTATTAATTTTGGCATGATGAGTAGTTAACCAATCGATTCCTAAAATCACATCAAGGGAAAGTATTTTCAAAGAGATAAGATCGACAGGTAACGTGAAATTATCGATTTGAATCAACAAGATTTATACATAGTGGAGGTAACGAAGGTTTCTCCCAACAGAGTTTCAACAGATAAATCAAAGTCTAATCTCTCTGAAGTCAAATTTAAACGTTGAGCGCAAGCAAGAGAGATAAAAGAATGGGTAGAATCGATATCTAATAAGGTATAGACTTCGTAAGCGTTTACGATTAACTTACCCGTGATAACTTCGTTTGGGTTCCTTGACAAATGCTCTCACTTAAACTACCGACTTTGACTTGTCTGAGACATCCTTTGGCATCATTATCCCAGCTAGACTTGACTTTACTACACGACAAAATTGAGCTAGGTGACCTTCTCTTTCGCAATTGAAACACACTTTGGATTGCTATGTACAGTTTAGACGAATGTGTCCCTCTTGTCCGCATTTGAAACATACGACCGGTGGTTGTTCTCCTTCCTTAACAACATGTGCTGGTGCTGACGTCTTTCCATCATCGTTAAATTTTTTCTTCTTGAAATTTTCACTCCTATTATCTTAGCCATGATTACCACCGAAGTGGTTACCATTCTTGGCATGATAATTTTCCACACGATGGTTATCATTATTTCGATATCGTGTTGTTGATCGTTGCCTTTTGATTGTGTTGACTCATTTTTGCGCTCCAATAACTGAGCCCTATTCACAACATCTGAATATAAACAAATTTTGTGAGAAATGAGGTATTGATGTATCTCGGGTTTCAAACCTCTTAGAAACATCCGCGTCATTCTCTCCTCATTATCAACCAAGTGGGACGTAAACCAGGATAACTCCGCAAACTTAGCCTCGTACTGCGACACGGTCATATTGTTTTGCTCCAGCTTGATGAATTCCACCTCCTTCATGTGACGAATACTTTTAGGAAAGTACTTGTCGTTGAACAATTCTTGAAACTTCTCCCAAGACATCTTAAGTGCGTCAGGCTGGGTACTTTTTACAAATTCCCACTAGTAATCTGTCTCTTCACACAACATAAAGGTGGGAAAGGAAACCTTTTGCTCCTCGGAGCATCCCAAGATATCAAATATCTTGGTGATCTGCTTTAATCACGTCTTCGCCTTAAGTGGTTCTGGCTTTCCCAAAAACTCCGGTGGTCCAATCTCCTTGAACTGATTAGCGGTGACCAACCGTGGGTTGCCATTATTTTCACCTATATTTTGAATAGGAGTCTCTCTTACCTGATGTTGCATGAATTGCATAAAGCCTCTGAACATCCCATCGTTCATCATCTAATCGGTGTTGTTATTTACCTGAGGATTATTGTCAGACCCAAGATTTTATGAATAAAGATTTAGATTTCTCAAAATATTTTTTTTAATATTATGGTGTGGATTTGATATAATGTTATAGTTGTGAGTGATATTTACAAATTTTTCAAAGTAACCAAGTGGTTATATAATATTCGATTGGTCGGAGAATATTCGTTTTAACAGGAAATATTCGTACGACAACACAATCATTGGTGGACCCCACAACGGAAGTATTTTCGTAGTACGAAAATGACAAATTATCTTTTTATAAAAATAACGGCGGAAGTGTTACCGTTAAAACTGTTGAACTACCCGGTAGTAAAAGTACAGTAATACGCGTGGTTGCATAGTAGCACACGGTATTGGTTATTGATGCTTACATGAGAAGTCACTCAGTTATACTCAATTATTGCTACAGTAATTGCTGCATCATATCTCTCATATTATTGATTCGATTATTATCACAGTATCATCTGCATAATATGATATATTATTAAATCAATAATTGAGACGACAAAGTTGTTCATATTATTAAATTGCAATATTTACAATGTCTAGAAGTTCTGTTAAGGAGAGGTTTGACCATCTAATTGCGCGCCAATAGGGAGAAATCCTTATTAGAAAGCCTCCTCTTTCGTGGGAACGACCTGGTTGTTAAATATTATGAGTTATAATATCAATGATGAATAATTTCGTGTTGATTAAAGATGAATTTGATAGTTCCATTGTGTTGAAATTATTTGTGTTAGTGGAAATCGATATTTTTTCGATAATAATTGATGTCTTGAGGTTATATTGTTTAATCGGGTATTCGGGGCACTTTTTGTGTCAAAGTATTATTCACGAGTTACTATTCATGAGTTACTATTCACGAGTTACTATTCACGAGATACTATTCACCCGAAAAATATATTTCTTTTCTGTCCAAATCATTTTTGGGTACAATATTATTCCATGAGGAGATGCGCTAATTTTTTAGATCGTTGGTTGAAATTATAATAGTAAATCAATATGGATCGTTATTTTAAAGTTTTAAAAGTAACTTGTCCTTTCGATTTTTCAAGAATTATTTGTCCCTTCAGTTTTCCAAGAGTTATTTGTCCCTTCAGTTTTCCAAGAGTTACTTATCTCTTCGGTGTTCCAAGAGTTAATTGCCCCTTCGCAAATAGTAGTTGTCTCTTCAATATTACCAAGAGTCATTTTGACCCTTCGTTAAGACCAAGAGCTACTTTCAGTTCTTCTATAAATAGAAGCTCATTCCTTCATTATTTCTTACGAATTCACTGAAACTCTAGAGAGAGAAATTATAGAAAGAAAGAAGAAGAGAAGTCTGCTACCTCTCTATTCCAGTATCCAACTTTATTCTAAGGTAAGGGATATTATTTCTTGTACTCGTAAGGGGTATTATTCTTTCGTATTCATGAAGAGAATTATTTTCTTTCAATACTCGTAAGAGTTGATATTCCATTCTTCATTATTATGTTGGAATAACATGTTTATGCGAACTACCGCATACATGGTGAAATTCTTCCGTTATTCTATTCTTCATTATTATGTTGGAATAACCTGTTTATGCGAAGTACCGCATACATGGTGAAATTCTTCTATTATTCCATTCTTTATTATTATATTGGAATAACCTATTTAGGTGAAGTACCGCATACATGGTGAAATTCTTCTATTATTTCGTTCTTTATTATTCTATCGGAATATCATGTCTGTGCGTTTACGCCGGACCTGGTTCTATTATTTATTATTCTGTCAGAATATCCTGTTTGTGCATTTACGCCGGACCTGGTTCCATTATTTATTATTCTGTCAGAATATCCTGTCTGTGCATTTACGCATGACCTGGTTCTTTTATTTATTATTCTGTTGGGAATAACCAGTCTGTGCAGTCTACCGCACGCATGGTGAATCCTTCTGTTATTCTATTCTTTATTATTTTGTTGGAATAATCTGTCTATGTTGATTACCACATGCATGGTGAATGATCCTTTGTATTCATTCCTTATTAAATTGTGGAAATGATCTGTATTCGTGGATAACCGCATAGCAAGTGAAAATCATATATTCTGTTATACTCAGTTGGTTAAAGTTTTGGGTTCTATACTCCATAAAATTAGTAGAATATCCTGGATATTTGCGCTTCATCCAGTATCTTTTCATGAAAATATTATTCTGAGCATTCTTGAATTTTACTCCACAAAGCAGTATCATGTTGACAATTTGGACGTTATTGAGTTCTGGATAAATTAATTCTTGAACTTGTTTTATTGAATTATTATGTCATTGTCATCATCCTCATGCTTATATTGTAATGAAAGTCATCTTTGGAATATGTGCATAGATGAACTTAGTATGATTATGACCAGGGATCATTCGGTATAATCATGACCTGTAATGTTATAAATGATATGGTAAAAGTCCTCAGTGGCCTGTAATGCATTAATGGATAGTTTTTGGTATGATTATGACCAGGGATTGTTCGGTATAATCATGACCATTGATGATTTAATGAATATCCTTGGCCCGTAGTACAGGGATGATTAGATGATGTGTTTTATTTATTAAGATGAGTCTCAGCGATAAAAATTGATGAAAACATTTTATACCATAGAAGATAGTAGATTTTATTCTCTACTTGACTCTTCTAATGGATTACTTATTCCGCTACAGTTAAACTTGATGTCTATTGTATTTTATCAGTTTAACATTGTTGAAGACTATTGATAATTTATTCTGCATTATCTTAGTCATAATATTTCTTACTATGCTAGTTGAGCTCACCCTTTCTTTCATTGTTCTCTTCAGGAAATGAAAATATAGCTGGGACGAGTCGGGGAAAGGAGTGACGGTCCAGATGATAACATTAGTAGTCCTCACTATTCTGTTAAATAGTGTGACAATAAATGTAATGAAGACTCCTTTGAGTGTGGATATTGTCTAGATGAAAATATTCCTATTAAAACTCTCATTTTATGTATTGTCGTATATTACACAACGGTTGTATAATTAAGTTTGTATTTGTATTCTGTACCATGTATTTGGCGACTCAAAATGGGTGAGGTATACCTATTAAGGGGGCGTCACAATTGGTATCAAAGCTTAGGGATATGATCCATGGCTGAGATGTGAGACAAGAACTAGGAGGGGAGAGACGGGGAATTCCTTCGCTAACCTACCTAAGTTTATTTGGTATTTAATTGGTCAGTCAGAGTGTAGGGATAATATGTGATATGTTAATTAACCCTTGTTT
The DNA here is from genome assembly GCA_020205505.1 of Panax japonicus. Classification (NCBI taxonomy): domain Eukaryota; kingdom Viridiplantae; phylum Streptophyta; class Magnoliopsida; order Apiales; family Araliaceae; genus Panax; species Panax japonicus. The sequence goes on from CM035098.1 coordinate 41,597,544, forward strand.
TGTGGCAGTATTTGAAAATGACAACCGAGAATGTTGAGAATAGAAATAGAGCACATGAGTTCGTTGAGACACCTTTAATCACTAACCAGGTTAATGTGATGTCAGACGAAGAAGAAATTAGAGATATCTACGTGGTGAGTGAAGAACTAATAGTTACACCCGAGCTAGTTGTAGAGGTAGCAGCTGAGACCGGGGAAGAATATGAAGAAGAGGAACTTGAGGAGAATTTATTAGAAGAATTTTATGATCGAAATTTAGAATTACAAAATTGTATTCATGAGTTAGAAGAGAAGTGTAAGACCCCGAAAATTTTTAAATAAAAAGGAATTTCCTTTATTTATTATTTTGAAATAGTAAGGGTTGATTTGATTAATGTGGTTAGTTATGGGTAAAATGCGCAAATATTTTAAATAAACAGGTGGTTATAAAATATTCATTGTTGTTGGGGAATATTCGTTTGGTCGTGGAATATTCTTGCTGTCGGGGAATATTCGTACGACGGCGCAGTCTTTTGTGGGTCCCATAACGGAAAGCGATGGGATGAAGAAAACGACAAATATAAGTTGTTTATAAATAACGGCGTAGTTGTTACCGTTAATACTGTTGGAATACCCGGTGGTTAAAAAACAGTAATACGCGTTGTTGCACAGTAGCACCAGGTATTGCACCAATTATTGATTCTTACGTAAGAAGGCACTACTCAATAATTGTTACAGTAATTACTGTTCAGTATTTTATGTTATTAATTCAATAATTGCTGCATTGATATTTTATATTACTGTTGTTTCAATAATTGTCACTACACAGTATTTTCCATTATCGAAGAAATAATTCATATTATCTGAATAATATTATTTGATAACATTATTGGCAATGTCTAGAAAGTTCTGTCTAAGGAGAGGTTTGGTCACCTAATTGCGCGCCAGTAAGGAGAAATTCTTATTGGAAAGCCCCCTCTTTCCTGGGAACGGCCTGGTTGCTAATATTGTGATTCTGTAATATTATTTGTGAATAATTAAATTATTGATTTATATGATGAGGAAAATATTGATTTTATGTGGATATAGATGGAGAAAATTTTTAATGTGACAATTGTTGAAAATTAATATTTTATCTTTTTCTGATAAAATAATTCATTTAAATATATTATTTTAATAATATATTAACGGTGATATTTTTACGATGAATGTGGGGTATATGAGTATATGAGGAGAAAGAGTATTTTTGTTACCAAAAATATTTAAAGCATATTTTATGTGTCGGTGGACCCTATTTATTGACTGAAATTTGATTATAGCCTGTAAAATCATCCGTTTGTGGATTTTGGTCAACTTCTGTTTGGAATTTGGAAAAACTTCCTTCTGCAAAGTTGTGCAGAATTGAATTTCCTATAAAAAGTCGCGAGATTCGAATTTTCTGACAAAAGGGCTATTTATTATGAATTATTGAAGTTTCGGAGTTTCAAAATAATTGATTTTTGGAAGTTTAAAATATTTTTAATTAGAAAAACGTTTTTTTTACTTCTTCTAGAAGGGAGCATGTGATTTGAATGTGTTGAATGCAGATTTTCAGATTCAAGAAGTGTACGTAGAGAATTTATATATATTATTATTATATTAAATTTTCTGCTTTGGTGTTCTAAGCAATTTCCTATAAATAGGTGCTTAGGTTAGAATTGAAAATCACACCAGAAACTGAAGTTTTCTCTCTCTATATTATCGAGCGTATTCTTGTGAGTATTTTGAGTATACTTTGAGTATTGCTATACGGTGAAAGTTCAAGTCATAGCCTATATCCGGTGTTTCAGCTAGAAGTACTGTTTTTTCGAGGTAAGGGATGTTATTTTCTTCTCAAATGATATTATTTCTTCAATATCATTATGCTGAAATATTGATTAGAACTTTTTATCAAATTTGGAACTTTTTCATGTCGGGGTTACTATTCATGAGTTACTATTCACGAGTTACTATTCATGAGTTACTATTCACGAGTTACTATTCACGAGTACTATTCACGAAGCGTGAAGATGTTTTTTTTGTGAAATTTCTATCTTTTGGTGTCAGAGTTACTATTCACGTATACGACACTATTCACGTATACGGCACTATTCACGAATACGGTACTATTCACCAAAAAATGAAATTTCTTCTTTTTGTCCAAAATATCTATTCTGGATACTAGCTTTGATTGAATCTATGTTTTGATCATTCTTGAATTTTACTTCAGTATGATTATTTATGGAGTATTTTTGAACTCAGATTGTTTAAAGTACGAATCCTTAATACTTGTTATTTTGTTTCACTGGATTCGTTTTCTTTAAAATATTTTTCATCATCCTCAGTCCTAAATGATGGTGTTACTGAATATCTTTGGCCTGTAGTGCAAAGATGGTTGATTTTACTATGAATATCTTTGGCTCGTAGTGCAAAGATGTACAGGTGTTGAGATGAACATGAACAATTGATGAATATCTTTGGCCCGTAGTGCAAACATGAACAGGTGTTTAGATGAACATGACCGACTGATGAATATCTTTGGCCTGTAGTGCAAAGATGAATATTTGATTTGATTTGAGATATATATTGATTGATGTTACAGGGATAAAATATTGATGATGGACTTTTAAATTCATAGATGTTAGTAGATTCTATTCTCTACTTAACTCTTCTAATGAATTGTTGTTTCCGCTGCAGTTGTTGATCTAAAACTTGTTGTCTATTGTATTCTATCAGATTTTTTTCCCTGTTGAAGACTAACGATAATTTGTTGTATATTATCTTAGTCATAATATTCTTTACTAGGCTAGCTGAGCTCACCCTTTTCCTTGTTGTTCCATTTTTTCTCAAGAGGGGAGAATGTAGCGAGTACTAGTCGGGGTATGGAATGAAGGTTCTAGAGAGAGTTGTTTAGTAGTCCTCACCATTTTTTTTATAAAATTATGTATCAATAATTATGATGGGGATTTATTTGCATGTGGATATTGTCTAGATGACAATGTTTGTATTCAAACTCACAGCTTATGGGTTGTAAAAGTTGTAGTTGTTTCTGTACCATGTATTTGACAACTCAGAATGGGTTGGGTGGAATGGACCTATTTTGGGGTCGTCACAGTTGGTATCAGAGCTTAGGGATATTATCTCTGGCGGAGATCGGGGAATAAAACTAGGAGGGGAGAGACGAGTAAATCCTTCGCTAGTGTGTCCTACCTAAGCTTATTTGTTAGTTGGTCACTATATAGGGATATTATGTGATTTATTGATTTCCTTAATTAACCCTTGTTTTATGACAGTATTTGAGAATGTCGACTGAGAATATTAACAGTGGAGTAAATGAGACCGTGGAGATGCCTGTACTTACCAACGAGGAGAATGTGCAACAGGCTGGCAATGTACCTCCTGTGAACAACGCCACTGAGCAGACGATGAACGACGGGATGTTTAGGAGCTTTTTGCAGTTCATGCAAAACCAGACGAGGGAGACTCGTGTTCAAAATACAGGAGGAAATGATAGCAATTCACGTGTGGTCACAGCCAAGCAGTTCAAAGAGTTGGGACCGCCAGAATTTAAGGGAAAGCCCGATCCGATCATGGCGGAAACATGGGTCAAGCAAATTACCAAGATATTCGATGTCTTGGGATGCACGGAGGAACAGAAGGTTCCATTCGCCACCTTTATGTTCCGTGGCAAGGCAGACTACTGGTGGGAGTCAGTGAAACGTACACATCCAGCCGCACTCAGCATGTCATGGGAGACGTTTCAGAAACTTTTCAACGAAAAATACTTTCCTGAAAGTATTCGCCATATGAAGGAAGTGGAGTTTATTTGACTAGAGCAGAATAACATGACGGTGTCCCAGTACGAGGCGAAGTTTACGGAGTTATCCAGGTTTGCACCTCATTTGGTGGAGAATGAGGAACGTATGACGCGAATGTTTTTGAGAGGTTTGAAACCCGGCATACGTCAGTATCTCATTTCTCATAAATTTTCTATCTATTCAGATGTTGTCAACATGGCTCAGTTGTTAGAGCGAGATAACGAGTACGTTCAACCGAGGGACCATAACCGGGATCATACCGAAGATAGCAGTCATCAGAATAACGATAACCAGCGGAGAAAGAAGAATATGGACAAAGGCGGTAACCACTCTGGTGGTAATCGTGGCCATGAAAATAGAAGAAGCGAGGCGGGAGGAGATTTTAAAAAGAGGAGATTTAACAACGACCATGTGAAGACGACAGTGCCAGTAGCAACTGGTTCCAAGGGAGAAGAAAGACCACCGGTCGTATGTTACAAATGCGGGAAAGAGGGACATATCAGCCCAAACTGCCCACAACAATTCAAGATATGCTATAATTGTGGAAAGGAAGGACATATCGCTCGAGAGTGTACGGTAGCGAAACCAATTCCAGCGGGGATGGTGATTCAAAAGGATGTCCCAGAAAAGTCAAAGTCAACAGTTCCTGGAAGAGCGTTTGTCGTGACCGGTCAAAATGCGAGGAACCCGAACGAAGTTAGCACGGGTTAGTTAATTATAATTCTTGCGAAGTTTATACCTTACTAGGTACCGGTTCTACCCATTCTTTTATCTCTCTTGCTTGCGCTCAACGTTTGAACTTGACTACGGAGAAATTAGACTTTGACCTATCTATGGAGACTCCGTTAGGAGAAACTTTCATTACATCCGTTGTTTAGAAATCTTGCTTGATTCAAGTTGGCACTATCACATTACCTGTTAACCTTATTTCTATAGAGATATTTGCTTTTGATGTGATTTTAAGGTTAACTACTCATCATGCCAAAATTAATTGCTTTTGTAAGGTTGTTAGTTTTCATATTCCTAAGCAACCTGATATTCGAACTCAAGCAATCAAATCATTGAAGTCAAACATTTTTATATCAAGCCATGAAGTCATTCGTTTATTGAAAAATGGATGTCATGTTTTCTTAGCCCATGTCATGGACTTGAACAAAAATACATCAGATTTGAATGATAATTCTGTTATTAGTAAATTTCCTGATGTATTTCCTGAAGAATTTCTTGGCTTACTCCCAGAGTGTGATATTGAATTTTGTATCGACTTTGAATCCGGTACAAAACCCATTTCTAAAATCTCATATCGAATGGCTCCTATTGAACTTCAGGAGTTAAAAATCCAACTGTAGAAGTTGATACCCGAGCCTTTATCTGGTGACTTCCTTTGTGGGATGCACCGAAGCCAGACTCTTCGTAAGGGACACAATATTCGTGCGATAGTAAACTGATAGGTGTCATTGTAACGTGCTATCCAAGGTTGGGATATGAGTCACAGTTGAGAACAACCTAAGTCGATAATCGAAATACGTAGCTTTCTAGGCTTAGTTGATTATTATCGGAGATTCGTTGAAGGATATTCTCGAATCGTTATTCCATTAACGCAGCTGACTCGTAGAGATACAAAATTCGAATGGAGCAAAGAATGTGGGAAGAGTTTCGAAGAACTCAAGAGGAGACTCATTTCAGCACATGTTCTGACCATGTCATCCTGGAAAAGTGAACGTTGTAGCTGACGTGTTGAGTAGAAGATCGTATACAAGTACGAGTACGATATTGTCAAAGACTCATTTCGTATAAATAATAGAGATGGAGATGAAAACTCTAAGTACCCACGTGATGATATACGAGTATAATCGACTTTAATCGATAACGTTAAAGCTGTTCAAGCTACACACTGGAGCTGATGAATTTGAAGAAGGAGATGCAAGAAGTTGTTATTCCAAAAGCGAGAATTGGCGATGTGAGCAAAGCTCAAACCTTCGATTTATTAATCCATTTGAAATTCTTGATCGAATAGGAACTGTGGCCTATAGACTCGTTTTATCGCCAAGTATATCGCGTGTTTATAACATTTTTTTTATGTACCGATGTGGACGACTCGAACCATGTTATTGAGTTAGAACCGGACGAAATAGCCGAAGACTTAACGTACGAGGAGGTATCTGTCAAGATGTTGGATGGGAAGGAGCATGTCCTATGTACCGAGGTTATACCATAAGTTTTGTGGAGAAACCATGCTATTGAGGAAATGACCTGGGGGTTGGAAACGAAAATGAAAGCGAGGTATCTTTACCTTTTCGAAGCACCAGTTACGTACGTCAATTTCGAGGACGAAATTTCATAAGGAGGGGAGGTTGTAAGACCCCGAAAATTTTTAAATAAAAAGGAATTTCCTTTATTTATTATTTTGAAATAGTAAGGGTTGATTTGATTAATGTGGTTAGTTATGGGTAAAATGCGCAAATATTTTAAATAAACAGGTGGTTATAAAATATTCATTGTTGTTGGGGAATATTCGTTTGGTCGTGGAATATTCTTGCTGTCGGGGAATATTCGTACGACGGCGCAGTCTTTTGTGGGTCCCATAACGGAAAGCGATGGGATGAAGAAAACGACAAATATAAGTTGTTTATAAATAACGGCGTAGTTGTTACCGTTAATACTGTTGGAATACCCGGTGGTTAAAAAACAGTAATACGCGTTGTTGCACAGTAGCACCCGGTATTGCACCAATTATTGATTCTTACGTAAGAAGGCACTACTCAATAATTGTTACAGTAATTACTGTTCAGTATTTTATGTTATTGATTCAATAATTGCTGCATTGATATTTTATATTACTGTTGTTTCAATAATTGTCACTACACAGTATTTTCTATTATCGAAGCAATAATTCATATTATCTGAATAATATTATTTGATAACATTATTGGCAATGTCTAGAAAGTTCTGTCTAAGGAGAGGTTTGGTCACCTAATTGCGCGCCAGTAAGGAGAAATTCTTATTGGAAAGCCCCCTCTTTCCTGGGAACGGCCTGGTTGCTAATATTGTGATTCTGTAATATTATTTGTGAATAATTAAATTATTGATTTATATGATGAGGAAAATATTGATTTTATGTGGATATAGATGGAAAAAATTTTTAATGTGACAATTGTTGAAAATTAATATTTTATCTTTTTCTGATAAAATAATTCATTTAAATATATTATTTTAATAATATATTAACGGTGATATTTTTACGATGAATGTGGGGTATATGAGTATATGAGGAGAAAGAGTATTTTTGTTACCAAAAATATTTAAAGCATATTTTATGTGTCGGTGGACCCTATTTATTGACTGAAATTTGATTATAGCCTGTAAAATCATCCGTTTGTGGATTTTGGTCAACTTCTGTTTGGAATTTGGAAAAACTTCCTTCTGCAAAGTTGTGCAGAATTGAATTTCCTATAAAAAGTCGCGAGATTCGAATTTTCTGACAAAAGGGCTATTTATTATGAATTATTGAAGTTTCGGAGTTTCAAAATAATTGATTTTTGGAAGTTTAAAATATTTTTAATTAGAAAAACGTTTTTTTTACTTCTTCTAGAAGGGAGCATGTGATTTGAATGTGTTGAATGCAGATTTTCAGATTCAAGAAGTGTACGTAGAGAATTTATATATATTATTATTATATTAAATTTTCTGCTTTGGTGTTCTAAGCAATTTCCTATAAATAGGTGCTTAGGTTAGAATTGAAAATCACACCAGAAACTGAAGTTTTCTCTCTCTATATTATCGAGCGTATTCTTGTGAGTATTTTGAGTATACTTTGAGTATTGCTATACGGTGAAAGTTCAAGTCATAGCCTATATCCGGTGTTTCAGCTAGAAGTACTGTTTTTTCGAGGTAAGGGATGTTATTTTCTTCTCAAATGATATTATTTCTTCAATATCATTATGCTGAAATATTGATTAGAACTTTTTATCAAATTTGAAACTTTTTCATGTCGGGGTTACTATTCATGAGTTACTATTCACGAGTTACTATTCATGAGTTACTATTCACGAGTTACTATTCACGAGTACTATTCACGAAGCGTGAAGATGTTTTTTTTGTGAAATTTCTATCTTTTGGTGTCAGAGTTACTATTCACGTATACGACACTATTCACGTATACGGCACTATTCACGAATACGGTACTATTCACCAAAAAATGAAATTTCTTCTTTTTGTCCAAAATATCTATTCTGGATACTAGCTTTGATTGAATCTATGTTTTGATCATTCTTGAATTTTACTTCAGTATGATTATTTATGGAGTATTTTTGAACTCAGATTGTTTAAAGTACGAATCCTTAATACTTGTTATTTTGTTTCACTGGATTCGTTTTCTTTAAAATATTTTTCATCATCCTCAGTCCTAAATGATGGTGTTACTGAATATCTTTGGCCTGTAGTGCAAAGATGGTTGATTTTACTATGAATATCTTTGGCTCGTAGTACAAAGATGTACAGGTGTTGAGATGAACATGAACAATTGATGAATATCTTTGGCCCGTAGTGCAAACATGAACAGGTGTTTAGATGAACATGACCGACTGATGAATATCTTTGGCCTGTAGTGCAAAGATGAATATTTGATTTGATTTGAGATATATATTGATTGATGTTACAGGGATAAAATATTGATGATGGACTTTTAAATTCATAGATGTTAGTAGATTCTATTCTCTACTTAACTCTTCTAATGAATTGTTGTTTCCGCTGCAGTTGTTGATCTAAAACTTGTTGTCTATTGTATTCTATCAGATTTTTTTCCCTGTTGAAGACTAACGATAATTTGTTGTATATTATCTTAGTCATAATATTCTTTACTAGGCTAGCTGAGCTCACCCTTTTCCTTGTTGTTCCATTTTTTCTCAAGAGGGGAGAATGTAGCGAGTACTAGTCGGGGTATGGAATGAAGGTTCTAGAGAGAGTTGTTTAGTAGTCCTCACCATTTTTTTTATAAAATTATGTATCAATAATTATGATGGGGATTTATTTGCATGTGGATATTGTCTAGATGACAATGTTTGTATTCAAACTCACAGCTTATGGGTTGTAAAAGTTGTAGTTGTTTCTGTACCGTGTATTTGACAACTCAGAATGGGTTGGGTGGAATGGACCTATTTTGGGGTCGTCACAGTTGGTATCAGAGCTTAGGGATATGATCTCTGGCAGAGATCGGGGAATAAAACTAGGAGGGGAGAGACGAGTAAATCCTTCGCTAGTGTGTCCTACCTAAGCTTATTTGTTAGTTGGTCACTATATAGGGATATTATGTGATTTATTGATTTCCTTAATTAACCCTTGTTTTATGACAGTATTTGAGAATGTCAACTGAGAATATTAACAGTGGAGTAAATGAGACCGTGGAGATGCCTGTACTTACCAACGAGGAGAATGTGCAACAGGCTGGCAATGTACCTCCTGTGAACAACGCCACTGAGCAGACGATGAACGACGGGATGTTTAGGAGCTTTTTGCAGTTCATGCAAAACCAGACGAGGGAGACTCGTGTTCAAAATACAGGAGGAAATGATAGCAATTCACGTGTGGTCACAGCCAAGCAGTTCAAAGAGTTGGGACCGCTAGAATTTAAGGGAAAGCCCGATCCGATCATGGCGGAAACATGGGTCAAGCAAATTACCAAGATATTCGATGTCTTGGGATGCACGGAGGAACAGAAGGTTCCATTCGCCACCTTTATGTTTCGTGGCAAGGCAGACTACTGGTGGGAGTCAGTGAAACGTACACATCCAGCCGCACTCAGCATGTCATGGGAGACGTTTCAGAAACTTTTCAACGAAAAATACTTTCCTGAAAGTATTCGCCATAGAAAAAGACGTCTGATCCAATAAGACCAAACTAGATGAAATGGATTTTGCTTTTTGGACAACAATTGGGAGAATCCAACATCTAATTCAGAATTACCCTGTGCAGAGCGGTCAACCCCAATTCGATATAGATCGGAGAATAATGATTCAAATCATGGATCAGGAATGTGACAAAGCACTTAAGGGTGAAATGTACCCTATAGCAAAGTCAAATCCGGTAGTTTAAGTGAGAGCATTTGTCAAGAAACCCAAACGAAGTTATTATGGGTAATTTAATTATAAACTCTTGCAAAGTCTATACCTTATTCGATACTAGTTCTACCCACTTTTTTATTTCTCCTACTTGCGCTAAATGTTTAAATTTGATTCCAGAGAAAATAGACATTAATTTATCTGTTGAAACTCCATTGGGAGAAACCTTCGTTACCTCCACTATTTATAAATTTTGTTTGATTCAAATCAACACTTTCACGTTACCTGTCGATCTTATCTCTTTGAAATTACTTGCCTTTGATGTGATTTTAGTAATCGACTGCTTAACTACTCATCATGCTAAAATTGATTATTTTCGTAAGGTTGTTAGCTTTCATATTCCTCACCAACTTGTTATGCGAATTCTAGCAATCAAACCACTAAAGTCAATCATTGTCATATCACGCAATAAGTAAAGAGCCTGAGCCTGAGCCTTTCGCTGGTGACTTCTTTGTGTGGAATGCACTGAAGCCGAACTTTTCGTAGGGGGTGTCGTGAATAACAGTGGAAAGTTGATAGGTATCAATGTGACGTACTATCCAAGTCTTGGATGAGGGTCACAGCTTTGAATGATATTTCTATTGTTAATAAATTCCTGACGTATTCTTGCAGACTTCTTAGCCTACCATAGAGAGTAAAATCGAATTTTGTATTGACCCCAGTACAAAACCCATTTCTTATAAATTATAAATGATGAAGATAGAGTTAAAGACTCTACGAACCCACGTGAAGATAACGAATATACGAGTAGAATCGACTTTAATTGATAAAGTTAAAGTCGCTCAAGCTACATACTCAGAGCTAATGAATGTGAAGAAGAAGGTTCAAGAGGGCGTTATTCTAGAAGCAAAAATTGACGAAGAGAGGAAATCTCAACCCTCGATTTTTTTGGCCCATTTGAAATCCTCGATTGAGTAGGAACTGTGGCCAATAGACTCGTTTTACTGCCAAATATGTTGCGTGTTCAAAACGTTTATCACGTACCGATGCTACATAAATATGTGGACGACCCGAACTATGTTATTAAATTAGAACTAGACGAGATAGCAGAAGATTTAACGTATGAAGAGATACGTGTTAAAATCTTGGATAAGAAGAACCATATTCAACACTCAAAGGTTATACCTCAAGAGTTAGAATCTGACGAAGTGTCCTCATTTGTTCGGCATACCAAATACGTACGTAAATTTCGAGGGTGAAATTTCATAAGAAGGGAAGATTGTGAGACCCCAGATTTTATGAATAAAGATTTAGATTTCTTGAAATATTTTTTTAAATATTATGGTGTGGATTTGATATAATGTTATAGTTATGGGTGATATTTACAAAATTTGCAAAGTAAGCAAGTGGTTATATAATATTCGATTGGTCGAGGAATATTCGTTTTAACAGGGAATATTCATACGATGACACAATTATTGGTGGACCCCACAATAGAAGTATTGTCGTAGTAAGAAAACGACAGAATTATCTTTTTATAAAAATAACTACGGAAGTGTTACCGTTAAAACTGTTGAACTACCCGGTAGTAAAAGTACAGTAATACGTGTAGTTGTATAGTAGCACATGGTATTGGTTATTGATGCTTACGTGAGAAGTCACTTAGTTATACGCAATTATTGCTTCAATAATTGCTACATCATATCTCTCATATTATTGATTCGATTATTATCACAGTATCATCTGCATAATATGATATATTATTCAATCAATAATTGAGACGACAAAGTTGTTTATATTATTAAATTGCAATATTTATAATGTCTAGAAGTTCTGTCAAGGAGAGGTTTGGTCACCTAATTGCACGCCAATAGGGAGAAATCCTTATTGGAAACCCCCTCTTTCCTGGGAACGACCTGGTTGTTAAATATTGTGAGTTATAATATCAATAATGAATAAGTTCATGTTGATTAAAGATAAATTTGATAGTTCTATTGTGTTAAAATTATTTGTGTTAGTGGAAATCGATATTTATTTCGATAATAATTGATGTCTAGAGGTTATATTGTTCAATCGGGTATTCGGGGTACTTTTTGTATCGGAGTACTATTCATGAATTACTATTCACGGGGTACTATTCACCTGAAAAATATATTTCTTTTCGGTCCAAATCATTTTTGGGTACAATATTATTCCATGAGGAGATGTGCTAATTTTTCAGATCGTTGGTTGAAATTATAATAGTAAATCAATATGGATCGTTGGTTTAAAGTTTTAATAGTAACTTGTCTTTTCGGTTTTCCAAGAGTTATTTGTCCCTTCAGTTTTCTAAGAGTTACTTGTCTCTTCGGTGTTCCAAGAGTTAATTGCCCCTTCGCAAATAGTATTTGTCTCTTCAATATTACCAAGAGTCATTTTGACCCTTCATTAAGAGCAAGAGCTACTTTCAGTTCTTCTATAAATAGAAGCTCATTCCTTCATTATTTCTTACGAATTCACTGAAACTCTAGAGAGAGAAATTATAGAAAGAAAGAAGAAGAGAAGTCTGCTACCTCTCTATTCCAGTATCCAGCTTTATTCTAAGGTAAGGGATATTATTTCTTGTACTCGTAAGGGGTATTATTCTTTCGTATTCATGAAGAGAATTATTTTTTTTCAATACTCTTAAGAGTTATTATTCCATTTTTCATTATTATGTTGGAATAACCTCTTTATGCGAAGTATCACATACATGGTGAAATTCTTCTGTTATTCCATTCTTCATTATTATGTTGAAATAATCTGTTTATGCGAAGTACCGCATACATGGTGAAATTCTTCTGTTATTCCATTCTTTATTATTATGTTTGAATAACCTATTTATGTGAAGTACCGCATACATGGTGAAATTCTTCTATTATTTTGTTCTTTATTATTCTATCGGAATATCCTGTCTGTGCGTTTACGCCGGACCTGATTCCATTATTTATTATTCTGTTAGAATATCATGTCTGTGCGTTTACGCATGACCTGGTTCCATTATTTATTATTCTATTGGGAATAACCTGTCTGTGTAGTCTACCGCACGCATGGTGAATCCTTCTGTTATTCTATTCTTTATTATTCTGTTGGAATAACCTGTCTATTTGGATTACCACATGCACGGTGAATGATCCTTTGTACCTTATTAAATTGTGGAAATTATGTGTATACGTGCATTACCGCATGGCGGGTGAAAATCCATTTGTAGTTTCATATATTCTATTATACTCAGTTGGTTAAAGTTTTGGCTTCTATACTCCTTGAAATTAGTAGAATATCCTGGATATTTGCGCTTCATCCAGTATCTTTTCATGAAAATATTCTTCTGAGCATTCTTGAATTTTACTCCACAAAGCAGTATCATGTTGACAATTTGGACGTTATTGAGTTCTGGATAAATTAATTCTTGAAATTGTTTTATTGAATTATTATGTCATTGTCATCATCCTCATGCTTATATTGTAATGAAAGTCATCTTTGGCTTACGTGCATAGATGGACTTAGTATGATTATGACCAAGGATCATTCGGTATAATCATGACCTATAATGTTATAAATAATATGGTAAAAGTCCTCAGTAGCCTGTAATGCATTGATGGACAGTGTTTGGTATGATTATGACCAGGGATTGTTCGGTATAGTCATGACCATTGATGATTTAAAGAATATCCTTGGCCCGTAGTACAGGGATGATTACATGATGTGTTTTATTTATTAAGATGAGTCTCAGCGATAAAAATTGATGAAAACATTTTATACCATAGAAGATAGTAGATTTTATTCTCTACTTGTCTCTTCTAATGGATTGCTTGTTCCGCTGCAGTCAAACTTGATGTCTATTGTATTTTATCAGTTTAACATTGTTGAAGACTATTGATAATTTATTTTGCATTATCTTAGTCATAATATTTCTTACTAGGCTAGTTGAGCTCACCATTTCTTTCACTGTTCTCTTCAGGAAATGAGAATATAGCTGGGACGAGTCAGGAAAAGGAGTGACGGTCCAGTTGATAGCATTAGTAGTCCTCACTATTCTGTTAAATAGTGTGACAATAAATGTAATGAGGACTTCTTTGAGTATGGATATTGTCTAGATGACAATATTCCTATTAAAACTCTCATTTTATGTATTGTCGTATATTACACAACGGTTATATAATTAAGTTTGTATTTGTATTCTGTACCATGCATTTGACGACTCAAGATGGGTGAGGTATACCTATTTTGGGGGCGTTACAATTAGTATCTTCCTGTTGCACATTATCCTGGGTATTGATCGGTGGTGACTCAACGGTCTCATGTGCTTCATTGCTAATCTCAACATTTTCATATGCCATTTTCAAACACTGTCACAAAACAAGGGTTAATTGACATATCACATATTATCCCTATACTCTGACCGACCAATTAAATAACAAGTAAACTTAGGTACGTCATACTAGCGAAGGAATTTCCCGTTTCTCCCCTCCTAGTTCTTATCTCACATCTCAGCCAAGGACCATATCCCTAAGTTTTGATACCAACTGTGACGCCCCCAAAATAGGTATACATCACCCATCTTGAGTCACCAAATACATGGTATAGAATACAAATACAAACTTAATTATACGACCGTCGTGTAATATACGACAAAACATAGCTGAGAGTTTAAACAGGAATGTTGCCTTCTAGACAATATCCACTCTCAAATAGAGTCCTCAATACATTTATTGTTACACTATTTTATAGAATAGTGAGGACTACTAATACACCATCTCTAACCATCACTCCATTCCCCGATTAGTCCTGACTAAGTTCTCATTTTCTGAAGAGAACAATGAAAGCAAAAGGGTGAGCTCAACTAGCCCAGTAAGAAATATTATGACTAAGATAATGCAAAATAAATTATCGTTAGCCTTCAACAGTGTTAAACTGATACAATATAACAAACATCAATTTTAACTGCAGCGGAACAAGCAATCCATTAGAAGAGTAAAGTAGAGCATAAAATCTACTATCTTCTATGATTTAAAAGATTTTTCATCACTTTTATTGTTGAGACTTAGCTTAATAAATAATCTACATCATCCCTGCACTACGGCCAAGGATATTCATTAGTATCATGACCACAAATTATCCATAAACTACGGGCCAAGGATATTCGTGTTTTCATCAATGGTCATGATCATGCCAACAATTGTCCATCAATGCACTACGGGCCAATGAGGACTTTTACAACATCATTTATAACATTACGGTCATGATTATACCGAATAATCCCTGGTCATAATCATACCAAGTCCATCTATGCACTACAGGCCACAGATGACTTTCAACATAATATAAACATGAGGATGATGACAATGACATAATAATTCAATAAAACAAGTTCAAGAATAAATTTTAAAGATTTATAAATAAATTTATCCAGGAACCAATAACGTCCAAATTATCAACATGATACTACTTTGTGGAGTAAAAATTCAAGAACGCTCAGAAGAATATTTTCATGAAAACATACTGGATGAAGCGCAAATATCCAGGATATTCTACTAATTTCATGGAGTATTGAAGCCAAAACTTTAACCAACTGAGTATAATAGAATATATGAAACTGCAAATAGATTTTCGCCCGCTATGCGGTAATCTACATAAACAGATCATTTCCACAAGTTAATAAATAATGAATACAAAGGATCATTCACCATGCATGCGGTAATCCACATAGACAGGTTGTTCCAACAGAGTAATAAAGAATGGAATAACTGAAGAATTCACCATGCATGCGATGGACCGCACAGACAGGTTATTCCCAACAGAATAATAAAGAATGGAACCAGGTCATGCGTAATCCGCACCGACATGATATTCCAACAGAATAATAAAGAATGGAACCAGGTCATGCGTAATCCGCACAGACAGGATATTCCAACAGAATAATAAAGAATGGAATAACAAAAGAATTCACCAGGCATACGATAGACCGCACAGACAGGTTATTCTAACAGAATAATAAATAATGGAACTAGGTCATGTGTAATACGCACAAACAGGATATTCCAACAGAATAACAAAGAATGGAATAACAGAAGAATTTCACCATGTACGTGGTACTTCGCATAGACAGGTTATTCTAACATAATAATATAGAATGGAATAATAGAAGAATTTCACTATGTATGCAGTACTTCGCATAGACACATTATTCCAACATAATAATAAAGAATGGAATAACAGAAGCTCTCTTTATGAATACGAAAGAAATAATACCCCTTACCTTAAAAAGAAGAGTATTCCGACGGGTAGGGCGGGGATATACTTGAAGAAAACTTATACTGTTTTCTATGCTCAAAACTTCTTAAAACTCTAAAGAAATATGCTCAATATTATAGAGGAAGAATTCTCTGAATTTCTGGTGTGTTTTCAATTCCAACTAAGCATCCTATTTATAGGAGAATGGAAATGATATTATACAATAAAATATAATATATTCTATTTATAATATATTTATATATATATATATATATATATATATTATTTAAAATCTAATAAAACAAATAACTTTATAAAAGAATTCTGTTTTATATAAAAAGTTTTTACTATGTAAACACTATGCAAGTACTATGCAAACACTATGTATAATAAAATATAATATATTCTATTTATAATCTAATAAAATAAATAACTTTATAAAAATATTCTGTTTTATATAAAAAAAAATTACTATACAAACACTATGTAGGCACTATGCAAACACTATGCATAATAAAATATATTATATTCTATTTATAATCAAATAAAACAAAACTTTATAAAAACTATTCTGTTTTATATAAAAAGTTTTCTGTTTTATTACATTTATAATAATAATAAAATAAAACTCATCATCGTTATTATAATTCACACTATTAATCGACCAGGTCATTCGCAGGAAAGTGGGGGCTTTCCAATAAGGATTTCTCCCTATTGGCGTGCAATTAGGCGACCAAACCTCTCCTTGACAGAACTTCTAGACATCGTTAATATTGCAAATAATAATATTAATAACTTTGTTATTTCAATTATTGATTTAATAATATATAAAATATTGACAATAATTGAATCAAATAATATGAGATACTATGCAACAATTACTGTAGCAATAATTGAACAAAACTGAGTGACTTCTCACGTAAGCATCAATAATCAATATCGTGTGCTACTATGCAACCACGCGTATTACTGAACTTTTAACACCAGGTGTTTCAACAATTAACGGTAAAACTTTCGACGTTATTTTCATAAAATATTTTTGTCATTTTCCCAATCTGACAATAATTCCGTCGTGGGGTCCACCAATGATTGTGCCGTCATACGGATATTCCCCGACAAAAAGAATATTCCCCGACCAATAGAATATTATACAACAACTTGCGTACTTTACAAAATTTATAAATATTACCCACAACTATAACATTATATCAAATCCACACCATAATATTAAAAAAATATTTCGAGAAATTTAAATTTTTATTCATAAAATTTGGGGTCTCACAGATAAAATGTTATTTTTAAAAAGATGTAGGGATGTTTTTATATTTAAGTGTGTAAATAAATCGAATCAAAACAAATAGAGAGCTGTTCGAATTCGACTCAAAAAGTTAATTTCATACTCGAATTCGAATTGTATTTGAAAAATTCTACTTAGATTCAATTTGACTCAAATTGAATAATTATTACTCGAATTCGATTCGACTCGGATCGAATTATATTCAAACTAATCGCGAACTTTAAATTTAAGTTAAAATTCGAGTCTCCACATAATAACTAATTTTATAATAAATATAATTATAAATTAAATTTGTTATTTTACTCAAAAATGATAAAGTATATTTACCAGTACACTTTACAAATATAAAATCACAATTAAAATTAAAATTTAAAACAAAACAAAATAATAATTAATTATTCTAATTTGATTTAATTTTGTATGTATTATAAGAGAATGTATCGAGTATCTAATTAATGTATCAATTGAATATGTATCGAATCACAATTAAGAATTTGAGTAGTTTGAATCTTAAACGAGTCGAGTATAATCTTACATATAATTTTTTGAACTATTTTTATACTCAAATTTGAATCATATTATTAACGAATCCGAGTATCGCTCGTATTTTTTTGAGTCGAGTCCAAATTATTTGGTTCGTTTACAGCCTTATTTGTATTGGGTTAATGACAACATTATCTCTCTAAATTTGGACGAAAATCAATTTGATACTCAAAATTTGAGAATCCTCAATCAATAGCTTGAAGTATTTAAAAATACCAAACTTGTTCGTTTTGGCCTGAGTACCAAATTAAATCGCCCGAGAAAGACACGTGTCAACAAATTATTTAAATTTTACGAATTAGCCCTTCATTTAATACTTAGCCCTTTGTGAGTAAAGTTGTGACACCCCCAAAATAGGTCCATTTCACCCAACCCATTCTGAGTTGTCAAATACATGGTACAGAAACAACTACAACTTTTACAACCCATAAGCTGTGAGTTTGAATACAAACATTGTCATCTAGACAATATCCACATGCAAATAAATCCCCATCATAATTATTGATACATAATTTTATAAAAAAAAATAGTGAGGACTACTAAACAACTCTCTCTAGAACCTTCATTCCATACCCCGACTAGTACTCGCTACATTCTCGCCTCCTGAGAAAAAATGGAACAACAAGGAAAAGGGTGAGCTCAACTAGCCCAGTAAAGAATATTATGACTAAGATAATGTACAACAAATTATCCTTAGTCTTCAACAGGGAAAAATCTGATAGAATACAATAGACAACAAGTTTTAGATCAACAACTGCAGCGGAAACAACAATTCATTAGAAGAATTAAGTAGAGAATAAAATCTACTAACATCTATGAATTTAAAAGTCCATCATCAATATTTTATCCCTGTAACATCAATCAATATATATCTCAAATCAAATCAAATATTCATCTTTGCACTACAGGCCAAAGATATTCATCAATTGTTCATGTTCATCTCAACACCTGTACATCTTTGCACTACGGGCCAAAGATATTCATAACAAAATCAACCATCTTTGCACTACAGGACAAAGATATTCAGTAACACCATCATTTAGGACTGAGGATGATGAAAAATATTTTAAAGAAAACGAATCCAGTGAAACAAAATAACAAGTATTAAGGATTCGTACTTTAAACAATCCGAGTTCAAAAATACTTCATAAATAATCAAACTGAAGTAAAATTCAAGAATGATCAAAACATAGATACAATCAAAGCTAGTATCCAGAATAGATATTTTGGACAAAAAGAAGAAATTTCATTTTTCGGTGAATAGTGCCGTATACGTGAATAGTGCCGTATACGTGAATAGTAACTCCGACACCAAAAGATAGAAATTTCACAAAAAAAACATCTTCACGCTTCGTGAATAGTACTCGTGAATAGTAACTCATGAATAGTAACTCGTGAATAGTAACTCATGAATAGTAACCCCGACATGAAAAAGTTCCAAATTTGATAAAAAGTTTCAACCAATATTTCAGCATAATGATATTGAAGAAATAATATCATTTGAGAAGAAAATAACATCCTTTACCTCGAAAGACAGTACTTCTAGTTGAAACACCGGATATAGGCTATGACTTGAACTTTCACCGTATAGCAATACTCAAAGTATACTCAAAATACTCACAAGAATACGCTCGATAATATAGAGAGAGAAAACTTCAGTTTCTGGTGTGATTTTCAATTCTAACCTAAGCACCTATTTATAGGAAATTGCTTAGAACACCAAAGCAGAAAATTTATATAATAATAATATATATATAAAAATTTTCTACGCATTCTTAGAATCTGCAAATTTGAATACAAACCACATGCTCCCTTCTAGAAGAAGTACAAAAAACGTTTTTATTAATAAAAATATTTTAAACTTCCAAAAATCAATTATTTCGGAACTCCGAAACTTCAATAATTCATAATAAATAGCCCTTTTGTCAGAAAATTCGAATCTTGCGAGTTTTTATAGGAAATTCAATTCTCTACAACTTTACAGAAGGAAGTTTTTCCAAATTCCAAACAGAAATTGACCGAAATCCACAAACGAGCGATTTTACAGGCTATAGTCAAATTTCAGTCAATAATTGTGTCCACCAACACACAAAATATGCTTTAAATATTTTTGGTAACAAAAATACTCTTTCTCCTCATAAACTCATATATCCCACATTCATTATAAAAATATCACCGTTAATATATTATTAAAATAATATATTTAAATGAATTATTTTATCAGAAAAAGATAAAATATTAATTTTCAACAATTGTCACATTAAAAATTTTCTCCATCTATATCCACATAAAATTAATATTTTCCTCATCATATGAATCAATAATTAATTATTCACAAATAATATTACAGAATCACAGTACTAGCAACCAGGCCGTTCCCAGGAAAGAGGGGGCTTTCCAATAAGAATTTCTCCTTACTGGCGCGCAATTAGGTGACCAAACCTCTCCTTAGACAGAACTTTCTAGACATTGCCAATAATGTTATCAAATAATATTATTCAGATAATATGAATTATTGCTTCGATAATGGAAAATACTGTGTAGTGACAATTATTGAAACAACAGTAATATAAAATATCAATGCAGCAATTATTGAATTAATAAAATACTGAACAGTAATTACTGTAACAATTATTGAGTAGTGCCTTCTTACGTAAGAGTCAATAATTGGTGAAATACCGTGTACTACTGTGTTTTAACCACCGAGTATTTTAACAGTATTAACGGTAACATCTACGCCGTTATTTATAAACAACTTATACTTGTCGTTTTCTTCATCCAATCGCTTTCCGTTATGGGACCCACAAAAGACTGCGCCGTCGTACGAATATTCTCCGACAGCAAGAATATTCCACGACCAAACGAATATTCCTCGTCAACAATGAATATTTTATAACCACCTGCTTATTTAAAATATTTGCGCATTTTACCCATAACTAACCACTTTAATCAAATCAACCCTTACTATTTCAAAATAATAAATAAAGGAAATTAAATTTTATTTATTAATAATTTGGGGTCTTACAACCTCCCCTCCTTATGAAATTTCGTCCTCGAAATTGACGTACGTAACTGGTGCTTCGAAAAGGTAAAGATACCTCGCTTTCATTTCCGTTTCCAACCCCCAGGTCATTTCCTCAATAGCATGGTTTCTCCACAAAACTTGTGGTATAACCTCGGTACATAGGACATGTTCTTTCCTATCCAAGATCTTGACAGGTACCTCCTCGTACATTAAGTCTTCGGCTATTTCGTCCGGTTCTAACTCAATAACATGGTTCGAGTCGTCCACCTCGGTACATAAAAAAAAACGCTATAAACACGCGACACACTTGACGGTAAAACGAGTCTATAGGCCACAGTTCCTATTCGATCGAGAATTTCAAATGGATTAATAAATCGAAGGTTTGAGCTTTGCTCACATCGCCAATTCTCGCTTTTGGAATAACAACTTCTTGCACCTGCTTCTTCATATTCACCAGCTCCGGTGTGTAGCTTGAACAACTTTAACTTTATCGATCAAAGTCGATTATACTCGTATATCATCACGTGGATACCTAGAGTTTTCATCTCCATCTTTATTATGTGTAAATTATACGAAATGAGTCTTTGACAATATCGTACTCGTACTTGTATACGATCTTCTATTCAACACGTCAGCTACCACGTTCGCTTTTCTAAGACGGTATGGTCAGAACATGTGCCGAAATGAGTCTCCTCTTGAGTTCTTCGAAGCTCTTCCCACATTCCTTGCTCCATTCGAATTTTGTATCTCTACGAGTCAGCTGCGTTAATGGAGTAGTGATTCGAGAATATCCTTCAACGAATCTCCGATAATAATCAACTAAGCCTAGAAAGCTACGTATTTCGATTACCGACTTAGGTTGTTCTCAACTATGACTCATATCCCAATCTTGGATAGCACGTCACAATGACACCTATCAGTTTACTATCGCACGAACATGGCGTCCCCTACGGAGAGTTTGGCTTCTGTGTATTCCACAAAGGAAGTCACCAGATAAAGGCTCGGGTATCAACTTCTACAGTTGGGTTTTTAACTCCTGAAGTTCAATAGGAGCCATTCGATATGAAATTTTAGAAATAGGTTTTGTACCGGATTCAAAGTCGATACAAAATTTAATATCACGCTCTAGGAGTAAGCCAAGAAATTCTTCAGGAAATACATCAGGAAATTTACTAACAACAGAAATATCATTCAAACCTGACGTATTTTTGTTCAAGTCCATAACATGACTAAGAAAGCTTGACATCCATTTTTCAATAAACGAATGACTTCATGGCTTGATATAAAAATGTTTGACTTCAAGGGTTTGATTGCTTGAGTTCAAATATCAGGTTGCTTAGGAATATGAAAACTAACAACCTTACAAAAGCAATTAATTTTGGCATGATGAGTAGTTAACCTTAAAATCACATCAAAAGCAAATATCTCTATAGAAATAAGGTTAACAGGTAATGCGATAGTGTCAACTTGAATCAAGCAAGATTTATAAACAACGGATGTAATAAAAGTTTCTCCTAACGGAGTCTCCATAGATAGGTCAAAGTCTAATTTCTCCGTAATCAAGTTCAAACGTTGAGCGCAAGCAAGAGAGATAAAAGAATGGGTAGAACCGGTACCTAGTCAGGTATAAACTTCGCAAGAATTATAATTAACTAACCCGTGCTAACTTCATTCGGGTTCCTCGTATTTTGACCGGTCACAACAAACGCTCTTCCAGGAACCGTTGACTTTGACTTTTCTGGGATAGCCTTTTAAATCACCATCCCCGCTGGAATTGGTTTCGCTACCGTACACTCTCGAGCGATATGTCCTTCCTTTCCACAATTATAGCATAACTTGAACTGTTGTGGGCAGTTTGGGCTGATATGTCCCTCTTTCCCGCATTTGTAACATACGACCGGTGGTCTTTCTCCTCCCTTGGAACCAGTTGCTGCTGGTACTGTCGTCTTCACATGGTCGTTGTTAAATCTCCTCTTTTTAAAATCTCCTCCCGACTCGCTTCTTCTATTTTCATGGCCACGATTACCACCAGAGTGGTTACCGCCTTTGTCCATATTCTTCTTTCTCCGCTGGTTATCGTTATTCTGATGACTGCTATCTTCGGTATGATCCTGGTTATGGTCCCTCGGTTGAACGTACTCGTTATCTCGCTCTAACAACTGAGCCCTGTTGACAACATCTGAATAGATAGAAAATTTATGAGAAATGAGATACTGACGTATGCCGGGTTTCAAACCTCTCAGAAACATCCGTGTCATACGTTCCTCATTCTCCGCCAAATGAGGTACAAACCTGGATAACTCCGCGAACTTCGCCTCGTACTGGGACACCGTCATGTTATTCTGCTCTAGTCTAATAAACTCCACTTCCTTCATATGACGAATACTTTCAGGAAAGTATTTTTCGTTGAAAAGTTTCTGAAACGTCTCCCATGACATGCTGAGTGCGGCTGGATGTGTACGCTTCACAGACTCCCACCAGTAGTCTGCCTCGCCACGGAACATAAAGGTGGCGAATGGAACCTTCTGTTCCTCCGTGCATCCCAAGATATTGAATATCTTGGTAATTTGTTTGACCCACGTTTCCGCCATGATCGGATCCGGCTTTCCCTTAAAATTTGGTGGTCCCAACTCTTTGAACTGCTTAGCTGTGACCACCCGTGAATTGCTATCATTTCCTCCTGTATTTTGAACACGAGTCTCCCTCGTCTGGTTTTGTATGAACTGCAAAAAGCTCCTAAATATCCCGTCGTTTATCGTCTGCTCAGTGGCGTTATTCACAGGAGGAACATTGTCAGCCTGTTGCACATTCTCCTCGTTGGTAAGTACAGTCGTCTCTACGGTCTCATTTACTCCACTGTTAATATTCTCAGTCGACATTCTCAAATACTGTCATAAAACAAGGGTTAATTAAACAAATTAATAAATCACATAATACCCCTATATTATGACCGACCACCAAATAAGCTTAGGTAGGACACACTAGAGAAGGATTTACTCGTCTCTCCCCTCCTAGTTCTATTCCCCGATCTCCGCCAGAGATCATATCCCTAAGCTCTGATACCAACTGTGACACCCCCAAAATAGGTCCATTTCACCCAACCCATTCTGAGTTGTCAAATACATGGTACAGAAACAACTACAACTTTTACAACCCATAAGCTGTGAGTTTGAATACAAACATTGTCATCTAGACAATATCCACATGCAAATAAATCCCCATCATAATTATTGATACATAATTTTACAAAAAAAATGGTGAGGACTACTAAACAACTCTCTCTAGAACCTTCATTCCATACCCCGACTAGTACTCGCTACATTCTCGCCTCCTGAGAAAAAATGGAACAACAAGGAAAAGGGTGAGCTCAACTAGCCCAGTAAAGAATATTATGACTAAGATAATGTACAACAAATTATCCTTAGTCTTCAACAGGGAAAAATCTGATAGAATACAATAGACAACAAGTTTTAGATCAACAACTGCAGCGGAAACAACAATTTATTAGAAGAATTAAGTAGAGAATAAAATCTACTAACATCTATGAATTTAAAAGTCCATCATCAATATTTTATCCCTGTAACATCAATCAATATATATCTCAAATCAAATCAAATATTCATCTTTGCACTACAGGCCAAAGATATTCATCAATTGTTCATGTTCATCTCAACACCTGTACATCTTTGCACTACGGGCCAAAGATATTCATAACAAAATCAACCATCTTTGCACTACAGGACAAAGATATTCAGTAACACCATCATTTAGGACTGAGGATGATGAAAAATATTTTAAAGAAAACGAATCCAGTGAAACAAAATAACAAGTATTAAGGATTCGTACTTTAAACAATCCGAGTTCAAAAATACTTCATAAATAATCAAACTGAAGTAAAATTCAAGAATGATCAAAACATAGATACAATCAAAGCTAGTATCCAGAATAGATATTTTGGACAAAAAGAAGAAATTTCATTTTTCGGTGAATAGTGCCGTATACGTGAATAGTGCCGTATACGTGAATAGTAACTCCGACACCAAAAGATAGAAATTTCACAAAAAAAACATCTTCACGCTTCGTGAATAGTACTCGTGAATAGTAACTCATGAATAGTAACTCGTGAATAGTAACTCATGAATAGTAACCCCGACATGAAAAAGTTCCAAATTTGATAAAAAGTTTCAACCAATATTTCAGCATAATGATATTGAAGAAATAATATCATTTGAGAAGAAAATAACATCCTTTACCTCGAAAGACAGTACTTCTAGTTGAAACACCGGATATAGGCTATGACTTGAACTTTCACCGTATAGCAATACTCAAAGTATACTCAAAATACTCACAAGAATACGCTCGATAATATAGAGAGAGAAAACTTCAGTTTCTGGTGTGATTTTCAATTCTAACCTAAGCACCTATTTATAGGAAATTGCTTAGAACACCAAAGCAGAAAATTTATATAATAATAATATATATATAAAAATTTTCTACGCATTCTTAGAATCTGCAAATTTGAATACAAACCACATGCTCCCTTCTAGAAGAAGTACAAAAAACGTTTTTATTAATAAAAATATTTTAAACTTCCAAAAATCAATTATTTCGGAACTCCGAAACTTCAATAATTCATAATAAATAGCCCTTTTGTCAGAAAATTCGAATCTTGCGAGTTTTTATAGGAAATTCAATTCTCTACAACTTTACAGAAGGAAGTTTTTCCAAATTCCAAACAGAAATTGACCGAAATCCACAAACGAGCGATTTTACAGGCTATAGTCAAATTTCAGTCAATAATTGTGTCCACCAACACACAAAATATGCTTTAAATATTTTTGGTAACAAAAATACTCTTTCTCCTCATAAACTCATATATCCCACATTCATTATAAAAATATCACCGTTAATATATTATTAAAATAATATATTTAAATGAATTATTTTATCAGAAAAAGATAAAATATTAATTTTCAACAATTGTCACATTAAAAATTTTCTCCATCTATATCCACATAAAATTAATATTTTCCTCATCATATGAATCAATAATTAATTATTCACAAATAATATTACAGAATCACAGTACTAGCAACCAGGCCGTTCCCAGGAAAGAGGGGGCTTTCCAATAAGAATTTCTCCTTACTGGCGCGCAATTAGGTGACCAAACCTCTCCTTAGACAGAACTTTCTAGACATTGCCAATAATGTTATCAAATAATATTATTCAGATAATATGAATTATTGCTTCGATAATGGAAAATACTATGTAGTGACAATTATTGAAACAACAGTAATATAAAATATCAATGCAGCAATTATTGAATTAATAAAATACTGAACAGTAATTACTGTAACAATTATTGAGTAGTGCCTTCTTACGTAAGAGTCAATAATTGGTGAAATACCGTGTACTACTGTGTTTTAACCACCGAGTATTTTAACAGTATTAACGATAACATCTACGCCGTTATTTATAAACAACTTATACTTGTCGTTTTCTTCATCCAATCGCTTTCCGTTATGGGACCCACAAAAGACTGCGCCGTCGTACGAATATTCCCCGACAGCAAGAATATTCCACGACCAAACGAATATTCCTCGTCAACAATGAATATTTTATAACCACCTGCTTATTTAAAATATTTGCGCATTTTACCCATAACTAACCACTTTAATCAAATCAACCCTTACTATTTCAAAATAATAAATAAAGGAAATTAAATTTTATTTATTAATAATTTGGGGTCTTACAACCTCCCCTCCTTATGAAATTTCGTCCTCGAAATTAACGTACGTAACTGGTGCTTCGAAAAGGTAAAGATACCTCGCTTTCATTTCCGTTTCCAACCCCCAGGTCATTTCCTCAATAGCATGGTTTCTCCACAAAACTTGTGGTATAACCTCGGTACATAGGACATGTTCTTTCCTATCCAAGATCTTGACAGGTACCTCCTCGTACATTAAGTCTTCGGCTATTTCGTCCGGTTCTAACTCAATAACATGGTTCGAGTCGTCCACCTCGGTACATAAAAAAAAACGCTATAAACACGCGACACACTTGACGGTAAAACGAGTCTATAGGCCACAGTTCCTATTCGATCGAGAATTTCAAATGGATTAATAAATCGAAGGTTTGAGCTTTGCTCACATCGCCAATTCTCGCTTTTGGAATAACAACTTCTTGCACCTGCTTCTTCATATTCACCAGCTCCGGTGTGTAGCTTGAACAACTTTAACTTTATCGATTAAAGTCGATTATACTCGTATATCATCACGTGGATACCTAGAGTTTTCATCTCCATCTTTATTATGTGTAAATTATACGAAATGAGTCTTTGACAATATCGTACTCGTACTTGTATACGATCTTCTATTCAACACGTCAGCTACCACGTTCGCTTTTCTAAGACGGTATGGTCAGAACATGTGCCGAAATGAGTCTCCTCTTGAGTTCTTCGAAGCTCTTCCCACATTCCTTGCTCCATTCGAATTTTGTATCTCTACGAGTCAGCTGCGTTAATGGAGTAGTGATTCGAGAATATCCTTCAACGAATCTCCGATAATAATCAACTAAGCCTAGAAAGCTACGTATTTCGATTACCGACTTAGGTTGTTCTCAACTATGACTCATATCCCAATCTTGGATAGCACGTCACAATGACACCTATCAGTTTACTATCGCACGAACATGGCGTCCCCTACGGAGAGTTTGGCTTCTGTGTATTCCACAAAGGAAGTCACCAGATAAAGGCTCGGGTATCAACTTCTACAGTTGGGTTTTTAACTCCTGAAGTTCAATAGGAGCCATTCGATATGAGATTTTAGAAATAGGTTTTGTACCGGATTCAAAGTCGATACAAAATTTAATATCACGCTCTAGGAGTAAGCCAAGAAATTCTTCAGGAAATACATCAGGAAATTTACTAACAACAGAAATATCATTCAAATCTGACGTATTTTTGTTCAAGTCCATAACATGACTAAGAAAGCTTGACATCCATTTTTCAATAAACGAATGACTTCATGGCTTGATATAAAAATGTTTGACTTCAAGGGTTTGATTGCTTGAGTTCAAATATCAGGTTGCTTAGGAATATGAAAACTAACAACCTTACAAAAGCAATTAATTTTGGCATGATGAGTAGTTAACCTTAAAATCACATCAAAAGCAAATATCTCTATAGAAATAAGGTTAACAGGTAATGCGATAGTGTCAACTTGAATCAAGCAAGATTTATAAACAACGGATGTAATAAAAGTTTCTCCTAACGGAGTCTCCATAGATAGGTCAAAGTCTAATTTCTCCGTAATCAAGTTCAAACGTTGAGCGCAAGCAAGAGAGATAAAAGAATGGGTAGAACCGGGTACCTAGTCAGGTATAAACTTCGCAAGAATTATAATTAACTAACCCGTGCTAACTTCATTCGGGTTCCTCGTATTTTGACCGGTCACAACAAACGCTCTTCCAGGAACCGTTGACTTTGACTTTTCTGGGATAGCCTTTTAAATCACCATCCCCGCTGGAATTGGTTTCGCTACCGTACACTCTCGAGCGATATGTCCTTCCTTTCCACAATTATAGCATAACTTGAACTGTTGTGGGCAGTTTGGGCTGATATGTCCCTCTTTCCCGCATTTGTAACATACGACCGGTGGTCTTTCTCCTCCCTTGGAACCAGTTGCTGCTGGTACTGTCGTCTTCACATGGTGGTTGTTAAATCTCCTCTTTTTAAAATCTCCTCCCGACTCGCTTCTTCTATTTTCATGGCCACGATTACCACCAGAGTGGTTACCGCCTTTGTCCATATTCTTCTTTCTCCGCTGGTTATCGTTATTCTGATGACTGCTATCTTCGGTATGATCCTGGTTATGGTCCCTCGGTTGAACGTACTCGTTATCTCGCTCTAACAACTGAGCCCTGTTGACAACATCTGAATAGATAGAAAATTTATGAGAAATGAGATACTGACGTATGCCGGGTTTCAAACCTCTCAGAAACATCCGTGTCATACGTTCCTCATTCTCCGCCAAATGAGGTGCAAACCTGGATAACTCCGCGAACTTCGCCTCGTACTGGGACACCGTCATGTTATTCTGCTCTAGTCTAATAAACTCCACTTCCTTCATATGACGAATACTTTCAGGAAAGTATTTTTCGTTGAAAAGTTTCTGAAACGTCTCCCATGACATGCTGAGTGCGGCTGGATGTGTACGCTTCACAGACTCCCACCAGTAGTCTGCCTCGCCACGGAACATAAAGGTGGCGAATGGAACCTTCTGTTCCTCCGTGCATCCCAAGATATTGAATATCTTGGTAATTTGTTTGACCCACGTTTCCGCCATGATCGGATCCGGCTTTCCCTTAAATTCTGGTGGTCCCAACTCTTTGAACTGCTTAGCTGTGACCACCCGTGAATTGCTATCATTTCCTCCTGTATTTTGAACACGAGTCTCCCTCGTCTGGTTTTGTATGAACTGCAAAAAGCTCCTAAACATCCCGTCGTTTATCGACTGCTCAGTGGCGTTATTCACAGGAGGAACATTGTCAGCCTGTTGCACATTCTCCTCGTTGGTAAGTACAGTCGTCTCTACGGTCTCATTTACTCCACTGTTAATATTCTCAGTCGACATTCTCAAATACTGTCATAAAACAAGGGTTAATTAAACAAATTAATAAATCACATAATACCCCTATATTATGACCGACCACCAAATAAGCTTAGGTAGGACACACTAGAGAAGGATTTACTCGTCTCTCCCCTCCTAGTTCTATTCCCCGATCTCCGCCAGAGATCATATCCCTAAGCTCTGATACCAACTGTGACACCCCCAAAATAGGTCCATTTCACCCAACCCATTCTGAGTTGTCAAATACATGGTACAGAAACAACTACAACTTTTACAACCCATAAGCTGTGAGTTTGAATACAAACATTGTCATCTAGACAATATCCATATGCAAATAAATCCCCATCATAATTATTGATACATAATTTTACAAAAAAAATGGTGAGGACTACTAAACAACTCTCTCTAGAACCTTCATTCCATACCCCGACTAGTACTCGCTACATTCTCGCCTCCTGAGAAAAAATGGAACAACAAGGAAAAGGGTGAGCTCAACTAGCCCAGTAAAGAATATTATGACTAAGATAATGTACAACAAATTATCCTTAGTCTTCAACAGGGAAAAATCTGATAGAATACAATAGACAACAAGTTTTAGATCAACAACTGCAGCGGAAACAACAATTCATTAGAAGAATTAAGTAGAGAATAAAATCTACTAACATCTATGAATTTAAAAGTCCATCATCAATATTTTATCCCTGTAACATCAATCAATATATATCTCAAATCAAATCAAATATTCATCTTTGCACTACAGGCCAAAGATATTCATCAATTGTTCATGTTCATCTCAACACCTGTACATCTTTGCACTACGGGCCAAAGATATTCATAACAAAATCAACCATCTTTGCACTACAGGCCAAAGATATTCAGTAACACCATCATTTAGGACTGAGGATGATGAAAAATATTTTAAAGAAAACGAATCCAGTGAAACAAAATAACAAGTATTAAGGATTCGTACTTTAAACAATCCGAGTTCAAAAATACTTCATAAATAATCAAACTGAAGTAAAATTCAAGAATGATCAAAACATAGATACAATCAAAGCTAGTATCCAGAATAGATATTTTGGACAAAAAGAAGAAATTTCATTTTTCGGTGAATAGTGCCGTATACGTGAATAGTGCCGTATACGTGAATAGTAACTCCGACACCAAAAGATAGAAATTTCACAAAAAAAACATCTTCACGCTTCGTGAATAGTACTCGTGAATAGTAACTCATGAATAGTAACTCGTGAATAGTAACTCATGAATAGTAACCCCGACATGAAAAAGTTCCAAATTTGATAAAAAGTTTCAACCAATATTTCAGCATAATGATATTGAAGAAATAATATCATTTGAGAAGAAAATAACATCCTTTACCTCGAAAGACAGTACTTCTAGTTGAAACACCGGATATAGGCTATGACTTGAACTTTCACCGTATAGCAATACTCAAAGTATACTCAAAATACTCACAAGAATATGCTCGATAATATAGAGAGAGAAAACTTCAGTTTCTGGTGTGATTTTCAATTCTAACCTAAGCACCTATTTATAGGAAATTGCTTAGAACACCAAAGCAGAAAATTTATATAATAATAATATATATATAAAAATTTTCTACGCATTCTTAGAATCTGCAAATTTGAATACAAACCACATGCTCCCTTCTAGAAGAAGTACAAAAAACGTTTTTATTAATAAAAATATTTTAAACTTCCAAAAATCAATTATTTCGGAACTCCGAAACTTCAATAATTCATAATAAATAGCCCTTTTGTCAGAAAATTCGAATCTTGCGAATTTTTATAGGAAATTCAATTCTCTACAACTTTGCAGAAGGAAGTTTTTCCAAATTCCAAACAGAAATTGACCGAAATCCACAAACGAGCGATTTTACAGGCTATAGTCAAATTTCAGTCAATAATTGTGTCCACCAACACACAAAATATGCTTTAAATATTTTTGGTAACAAAAATACTCTTTCTCCTCATAAACTCATATATCCCACATTCATTATAAAAATATCACCGTTAATATATTATTAAAATAATATATTTAAATGAATTATTTTATCAGAAAAAGATAAAATATTAATTTTCAACAATTGTCACATTAAAAATTTTCTCCAT
This sequence comes from Panax japonicus, assembly GCA_020205505.1. NCBI lineage: Eukaryota > Viridiplantae > Streptophyta > Magnoliopsida > Apiales > Araliaceae > Panax > Panax japonicus. The sequence continues at coordinate 41,629,290 of CM035098.1, forward strand.
CTATATCCACATAAAATTAATATTTTCCTCATCATATGAATCAATAATTAATTATTCACAAATAATATTACAGAATCACAGTACTAGCAACCAGGCCGTTCCCAGGAAAGAGGGGGCTTTCCAATAAGAATTTCTCCTTACTGGCGCGCAATTAGGTGACCAAACCTCTCCTTAGACAGAACTTTCTAGACATTGCCAATAATGTTATCAAATAATATTATTCAGATAATATGAATTATTGCTTCGATAATGGAAAATACTGTGTGACAATTATTGAAACAACAGTAATATAAAATATCAATGCAGCAATTATTGAATTAATAAAATACTGAACAGTAATTACTGTAACAATTATTGAGTAGTGCCTTCTTACGTAAGAGTCAATAATTGGTGAAATACCGTGTACTACTGTGTTTTAACCACCGAGTATTTTAACAGTATTAACGGTAACATCTACGCCGTTATTTATAAACAACTTATACTTGTCGTTTTCTTCATCCAATCGCTTTCCGTTATGGGACCCACAAAAGACTGCGCCGTCGTACGAATATTCCCCGACAGCAAGAATATTCCACGATCAAACGAATATTCCTCGTCAACAATGAATATTTTATAACCACATGCTTATTTAAAATATTTGCGCATTTTACCCATAACTAACCACTTTAATCAAATCAACCCTTATTATTTCAAAATAATAAATAAAGGAAATTAAATTTTATTTATTAATAATTTGGGGTCTTACAAAAGTATTAAGAAAGTGTAAAATACATTGACACCCCATATAGATAACTATAATAACATTCATCATCCCTCTAGTTTTTCAAATAACAATGAGCACCCCTCTAGTCAATAATATGTAACATTCATTACCCGTAATGTGGTTGACCAATTAATATTCAATTTTTTTAATATAATTTCTAATATACCTTTTAAGTTATAATGTTTAATATACACGTTAAATATAAATTTATATCTTATAATTTTTACTTAACTTGATCTAATTAATTAAATTATAAATTTGTGGAATATATAACATAAATATCAAAAAATAATAAATATCTATTCATCAAGAAAATAAAGTCATACACTTTTTGCTAATTAAATTTCTTAAAGATTTAAAATTTACGTAATATACATTCAAATATATTTTTTGTAATTAAAAAGTAAAATTTTAATCAGTATAAAAGTACAAAATAACGCAAAAAATTATAATTATTTTCCCAGATATTGAAATTTATGTAAAAAACGCTTATTCTTAGATAACGAATCTTATTATTCATATACAAAAGTATTAAAAATTATATTAATTATTTTTCTCAAATATTAAACTAAACATAAGTCACACTTAAGCATAATTAAAAATGACAAATCTTATTACTCAAAAAAAGAAAAAATATATTAAAAAAAGCTCTTTTAATAAGATAGAGGTAGTAATAAATATTATTATATTTTTTATTCAATTTTGTATAAAAACAACACCAACAATATATTAAAAAATGTAATTAAAATTGTAAACATCCCAAACTTTGACACATACTTAAGAAAATTTAACATATAAAAATCATAATATGAAACTAAGAATTCAAATAATAATTTTTGTTGTTAAACACAAAAACTAAACTATCAACATACTCAATCATTTTAATTAGAAAACCTCAATTAATTTAATTTAAAATTATTAATATTTGTATCACTTATAAAAAAATATGTGTTAATTAAATTAAATTATTTGAATGAGATAGTTTTAATTAGAAATAAAACTATTATTAAAATGTATTGTATTAAAAAATGATAATTAAAATATATATACATAGATATATTATTCAGGAATTAAAATTTGATAACATACAAGGGTAAATATATAATTTTATCCATTTAGTCAACTCTAAAAATTTACAATGATACTAACTGTTACTTTAAAAAGTAAAGAAGATGAGAGTGTTATTATGGTTATCTAGAGGTGATATCACTGTATTTTACTCATTAAGAAAAATGCTAAGTATTAAGAAAAAGGTTAATTCCTATGATTTAGCTAATTTGTTGATACTAGTCTTTTTTCGGAGATTTAATTTCAATATGCATGTGAGCTGAATGTGAGCGGTTGTATGTGATAATAGACTTATTGCATAAAGAATAAAATTGGTGTTCTTAAATACTTAAATTTTGAATATCAAATTAATTTAAATTGATTTTCATTCAAACTTGGACAGTTTTGTAATTAGCCCTTCAGTATTTTTCTGTGCCAACAAACCATCCGCTGTAACCATTCTGTCTTTCTCCGTCTTTCACTGTCTGCGTTTGTGAAGTCGTCACGACTTCAATTTCTCTAATCAACAAAAACTCTACTTTTCACCTTCACTTTCTTTCTTATTTACAGAACTAGTAAACAATTACTATTTCACAAAATTAAGCCCCTGTTGTATGTTTCTCAAAACCCCAACAAAAAGCCTGCACCACACAACCCACCTCCACAATTACTACTTTCCTTCCAAACAAACAGGTAAAGAAAAACCCAACTTCTTGATTTCAATTTGAACAAATTTATCCGACTTAAATAAGTCGTTATAGCAGTGGAATGACTGGGTAGTTGCTTATTTCAGGGATGTTTCTTACTTGGCGTATTATTTATTTTGTCAACAATTAATTTTAATGAGCTATCATTTCCCCCCGTCTTGAGCTGTTTTGGGTTTGGGAGATGTATGCATATTGTTTCTGAATCTATAGCTGCTGGGTGGTGTAATGGGTTATTTTCTTTGAGTTTAGATTCTTTGGGGGTGAACTTAAATTGACTTATTGGAAGTGGGTCGGGTTCATAGCGCTTCAAATTTGGCCACGTTTATGATGGTTTTGACTTGTGGGTATGTTATCTTTGTTAGTTAAGCGCACACAAAACACGCACAAGAAATATATGTGCCTATTATATTTAGCTTGATTTTCAGTTTTTTTTTAGTTGTTGACTGGGTTTCATTGACTTTTATATGTCCTTTCGCATTGTTAGCCCTAATTTCTTTAAATTCAAATATTTTGGTTGAAGATGATTGTTGTTGAAGGGTTTTAGATTTATGGACTTGCTGTGTTTTTACCTTTAGTTTGGCTATATTGCAGGTTTGGATATCAGGAAGTGTATGTTCAAAGGGTTCTTGACTTCCGAGCTTGGTGAATTTTCTTTATTTTTTGAGTTCTGTTATCTGCTTACCTTTAATTTTGGTGGATTTGTAAATTTGGGTAGCCAGAGTTTTGTTGTGAAAGAGTTTTGGAGTTGTGGGTTGGGTTTGGTGAAGCTCATCAGATGAAATGACTAGTAATGGGAGTGCTAATAACTTGAATGATTTGAAGGAGGAAGGTGAAACTAGACAGGTGGCTCAAAAAGTTTTGAGCCAGGCTTTTGATGCTGATGCAACATGGTTGTCAAAAAATAAGTCTGTTGGCGAGCAATTGCATAATGGTGCTTTTGACGGGCCTGATGATCGGGGGATAAATTCATCAGAAATGGCAACTGAGTCCACATGTGAACCATTTGATTCCGGTTCTTCTGATTATTCTGATGCCGAGGACAAGCAAATAACAAGTTCATTGGTAACGAGAGATAAAGTTTCAGGCCAACAGCCGGTTGTTGGTTCTATCCATCGAGCCGACTACACAAAATCCTTGAAAAGTTCATCTAATTTGGAGAAATCTAGAGACTGGAGTATTAGTCCTTCTCGGCGGCCATGGAGAGGTTAGTACAAGTCAATTTTCCTTTATCTTTCTTGGTGGAAGTCTTTTAACCTGGGTGCACTTGGCTATTGAAAAACTGAAGAAGATCCTCTATTTATGTACAACTAGTCTAATAGGCTGTTTAGTTGATTCCCTCTATCGTACCATCATAATTTCCTGACTTTAATCATAAAATGTGTTGAAGGGCTATACTGTAACTAGAGATGTTATCTTCCTAATGGATGTAGAATCTAGCTACATGGGCCTCAATTAATTCTTCTAATGCTTATATCAGGATCGATCCATTCTAACTCAACCATTACATAATCAGATAAATTAGGAACCAAGTAGAAGTAGTCAAGTTGACCATGGCACGTCGAGTTTCTTTGGCTGCGTAGCTGCACAGATAACCTGCACACCACAAAGCTATCATTCCAGAATCTAGCTGCATGCCCATTCATTCCAGCTACATGCTCTGTTATTTGTTGCCTTAGAAAATTAATATTTTTGTGTGAAAAGGCTGTCTATAATTTTGAGATGTATTTCCTCCAGAAAGAGTTGGAGACCTACTTTCCCTACTCTATAAAATTCCTAATCATCTTTTCCAGTTCATGGTAATACGAGTACAGTAAGCTACTCTAATGCAGTCATTAAAACCTTACATCTGCAGACTGGTCATCAGGAGATGGACTATACATATACTTATCTCCCTTTTTTGTACAACTTCATATATATTTTCAGAAGAGACTGCTGTGCCCTGCTTGTGTAGAAAAATTTGTGAAATCAAAAATGTACTACTCCCTCCGTCCATCAAAGAATGTGACAAGTGTTAGAATTTGAGCTTAAAAAAGCTTTTAAATATGGTGTTTTAAGCTAGAATTTAAGTGGGTTCCATTAATCACTTGAGATGAATCCACATATAAATATGTTCTACTCCATGAGTAGATTAAGATCAAGATCAAGTATTAGGAAGCTCAAATCGATAATGAATGAAAAATTTACTCCCAAAAATTGCCACTTGAATATGATATTAAATGCTTGTGGAAAACAAGAGTCCCACATGGATTAAGAACTAAACATCAAATGGGTAATATATACAATTAGATTGCTCTTGAGTTTAGTTCCCAAGGGACACCTCACTTTTGTAGAGGGGAGATGACCTAGGTTCACCACACGCGCCGCTGCCGCGACCCGAACCGGGTAGGTCTGGCACGGGCCGTGGGCCATTGTATATATCTTTTTCGGCAAAAATTTCTTTATTTTTTGTTTTGCTTAGTTTCTTTAATATTATTTATTACCAGTAGGTGAAACTGTGTTGTTTTGGGAACAGTGCCGCAGTGCTGACTTGTCTGGCGCTACCATCCAGAGCCGCAACACTTCATCCATGCGCACGCCACTGTTCATTCAAATTGAACATCCATGCCTTTTTATGTGTCCAGTTGGATCATGAAGGGTCATTAATCATCCTATAAATATCATATGAATTAGTCATTCGAATACATCAATTTTGCATCAACTTTTCAGTCAATATTCAGAGTAGATTTCAAAGCATTGTCTGGTTTGCTGTGTGTGCTATTTGTAGTGCTGCTATCATAGTTATCAAGGTGACGAGTCGAGGCGATAGCCGGGAGCTTAAGTGCTTAGGCGACAAGACGCCCAATTAGTCGTCCACAAGTCGACAAGTCGTTAATAATGTAAATTTTATACGAATAAAATTATATATATTTAATATTTATATGAATATTGATATATATTTTTTAATGATTTACCATATTCATAATGTAAGTTGTAGCATATCAAATCACAAATCACAATAAGAAGTGAACAAAATCAAGTCAAAATGGATAATTTTATTATAGTCGTAAGCTTGTAACTATCTACAAAATGCAATTTATAACTATATTATAAGCATAAGACAACAATGCATCACATACATATAAAATTTTTTTTTTGAGCAGCAACACTCAACAAAGCAGAATACACATTATAAGATTTTAAAAAAAATTCCATTTTCTCTAAATTGATTGTAAGATTTTAAATTTGGGTTCCTCTAAGGTTCCTTAAATATAATCATTAATTAGGAATCTACTTTCAATTAAACAGTAGTCGGTCAATCAACATAGCAGAATACACTAGGCATAGAATGAATTAAAAAACCTTCTCTCCCCTGTAACATACATTCATTTATTATTATTATAAGCCCATACGTTGCCCAATTCAATTAAAGCCATATGGATACAGTGTGTACTATGTTCTGTGTAACCCAAAACCAAAGTGAAGGAAAAAAAGCTTAGGAACTCGAGAATGGTTAAACCCAAAAGAGAAGGAAAAAAATCAAAAAAACCAAACTCTTTGTCCAAGTTAACGCCTCGGCATAAAAAAGAAAAGAAAAGTAGAAGAATTGAAGAAGAAAAGAAGAAAAAGAGGTCGTCGGAGTCGCGCCGAAGTGAGTCGTTGGAGTCTCGTTTTCTCGGCTTGATCGATTGATCGATCCATTAGCAGGTTTCGTTTCTCCCTTTTTGCTATTCCGAAGTTGGGATCAATAGATTAGGTTCAAGCGAACTTTACCCTTTTTTTAACCCTGTTAAGTTTTGTGTCGGACCACACCCGCTTTGGCCAAGTCAACCGCTTAGCCATATAGTCGTCCAAGTCGCTCGGAAGTCGTCCAAGTTGCTGTCTGGGCGCTCGCCTTTTGCCTCTCCCACCAAGTCGCTCTAACGCCTTACCACTTCGTACCGACTAGACCCCTAGTCGTCTCCTAAGCGACGCCTTGCATGATTGTTATAGTACACGTTGTCATTGTATTCTGAGAGACAAAAGCTAATACCTCTAAGCATCAAAGGACGAAGTAATTGTCTTAAATGATATAGTACCAAGTACTAGCCTTGACATACTACAATTATTTTTCTACATTTTTTGCTTTTACATTAGTATACCAAATTTGAATTCTTATTCATATCAAATTCGAATATACATCTTCCTAGCAATCTTAAGACAATTAGACTATATATATATCTACAATAAATGGCTACATAATCTGTATCTATGGTCGGCTCATGTTCTGCACCAGTGATGGCTAACGTACTTGTGAATCATGGAGAAAAATCAGAAATGTTCAATGGAACAGGATTCAAAAGATGGCAACAAAAGATGTTTATCTCACTACACTAAATTTGGCAAGATATTTTCATGAAGACCCCCCCGTGCTTAGTGAGAATGAAATAGATAGGCAAGTGATTGCTGAAGTAGATGCATGGAAACAACAAGAGAACTATGGGATTCCTTGGATAAAAAATATAAAATGGAAGATGCTGACACAAAGAAGTTCGTAGTTGACAGATTTTTGGACTATAAGATGGTGGATTCCAAGACTGTCATAAGAACCTCTAGTAATCCTGCACGAAATACATGCAGAAGGTATGTCTTTGAGTGAATCCTTCCAAGTAGCAGCTATCATTGAAAAGCTACCATCAATGTGGTAAGATTTCAAGAATTATCTCAAGCATAAGCGTAAAGAGATGAAACTTGAAGACTTGATCGTGAAATTAAGGATAGACGAGGACAACCGTGCTTCCAAAAAGAAAACACTAAATTTTTTTATGGAATCTAAAGCCAACATAATGAAACAAGGTCAAAAGTCAAAAAAGAGGAAGCACTCCAGAAATGGGTCTAAATAGGGAACCAACGAAAAGTTCCAAGGCAAGTGCTACATTTGTGACAAGCCAGAACATATGGTAAAAGATTTAAAATGAATGTATTGACTATTGTACCTTCCAAAATTAATGAAAATACATCTTCTGCTTATGTGATTGAGTCATTTAATTTATAGCGTGGTAGATTAAGACATGTTAATTATAATATTATACGTAGATTAATCAATATGGAATGTCTACCAAAATGTGAGATTAACCTCAAATCATAGATGTGAATTTGTGTTGAAGCAAAGTTTCAAAAATCTTCTTTTAAATCAATTGAAAGAAGTACGGAACCTCTTGAATTAAGACATACATATATTTGTGATTTAAAATATATACAAACAAGAGGGGGTAAGAAATATTTTCTTACTTTTATAGTTGATTGTACAAGATACTGCTATGTTTACTTATTGAGAAGTAAAAATGTTGTCATGTAAATGTTTATACATTACAAGAATAAGGTTGAGAATCAACTTGATAAAAAGATCAAGATAATTCGAAGTGATAGAGGTGGGGAATATGAATCCCTTTTTGGTGCAATTTGTTCGCAACATTGTATAATACACTAAACAACTGCATCTTATTCACCACAACAAAATGGTGTTGAAAGAAAGTGTAGAATTTTGAAAAAATTGATGAATGCATTATTATTAAGTTCTAGGTTACCTTAGAATTTGTGGTGGAAAGCAATTCTTTCAACAAATTATATTCTCAACCGAATACCTCAAAAGAAGTCTAATGCATCACCTTATGAATTATGGAAAGGACGAAAATCGTCTTATAAACACTTAAAAGTGTGTGGGGGGGGGGTGCTTAGCAAAAGTAATGGTTCCTACACCAAAAAAGATAAAAATAGGACTAAAAACAATAGATTGTATATTCATTGGCTATGCTCATAATAGTAGTGCATATAGATTTTTGGTTAATAAATAAAAAATAGATGAGATATTATTATTGAGTTGAAAGATGCTTAATTTTTTGAAACAATATTTCCTAATAAGAAGATATAAGAGCCAAGTTCTAATGAACATGAAACAAGTTCAAATAAAAGAACGTATGACACCGTCAGTGGCAATGATCATGATATAGAAGATATTAATGAACCTAGTTGTAGTAAACGTGTTAGAATATCAAAATCTCTTGGTATAGATTTTCTAACTTATTTGTTAGAAAATGAGCTTCAAACTTACAAAGAAGCGGTATCAAGTCCTGAAGAAAGAGACTATAAATAGTGAAGTAGAATCCATACTGCACAATTATATGTGGGATTTAGTAGATCTCTCACCAAGCTCTAAACCTCTTGGATACAAGTGGATATTCAAGAAGAAAATGAAAGCGGATGGATCTATAGATAAATATAAAGCAAGACTTGTATCAAAGGATACAAATAAAAAGAGGAGGATTTGGATTATTTTGATACCTATTCTCCCGTGACAAGAATATCTTTAATTAGGATGTTAATAGCCTTGCAACTATATACAATTTGGAGATGCATCAAATGGATGTGAAAACAACTTTCTTGAATGGTGATTTAGAAGAAATATACATGGAATAACCATAGCGGTTTATTTTTCCAGGACAAGAAAAGAAAGTATGTCGACTTGTGAAGTCTCTTTATGGATTAAAACAAGCACAATGACATGAAAAGTTTGATAGTACAATGATGTCAAATGGTTTCAAAATAAATGAGTGTGACAAATGTGTATATGTCAAGGACGCTGAGAAAGGGTTTGCTATTATTTGCCTTTATATAGATGATATGATCATTATGGGTAGTAATAATGAAATCATTAAAACTACCAAGAAAATGATGAATAATGTGTTTCGACATTAAAGACATGGGAGTTGCCGATGTAATATTATGAATAAAAATTTCTTAAACATCGGATGGTTTAGTGTTATCACTATCACACTATATTGAGAAAATACTCGGGAAATTGAAACAATATGATTGCAATCTTGTAATGGAGAGAGCATATCACAATTTTCTAAAAATAATGGAGAGAGCATATCACAATTTTCTAAAAATAATGGAGAGAGCATATCACAATTTGATTATGCCCAAATAATTGGAAGCTTTATGTATGTAATGAATTGTACACGTCCTGGCATAACATATGCTGTTAATAAATTGGAAAGATTTTCAAGCAATCTAGGACAAGATCATTGAAAGGCTATTATAATAGTTTTAAGGTATTTAAAATACACTCAAAACTTCGGATTGCATTACTCAAGATATCCAACAATACTTGAGGAATATTGTGATGTGAATTGAATATCAAATACAAAAGACTCTAAATCCACAAGTGGCTTTGTGCTTACACTAGGTGGAGCAATATCATGTAAATCTTCTATACAAACATGCATTGCTCGATCAACAATGAAATATGAGTTTATTGCATTGGATAAGGCTAGAGAAGAAACTGAGTGACTTCGTCATTTTTTAGAAGATATTCTTATGTGGCCTAAACATGTACCCGCCGTTTGTATCTATTGTGATAGTTAATCAACAATTGGAAAGGCACTGAGTCACATGTATAATGGTAAGTCTAGACATATTCATCGTAGACACAATACAATAAAACAATTGCTCTCTAATGACATTATGACTATTGAGTACATAAAATCGAAAGAGAATATAACAGATCCGTTAACTAAAGGTTTGACTAGAGAACAAATAAAAATAACATCGAGGGGAATGGGTTTAAAGCCTATAAATCAGGATCGTCATGATAGATACCCAACCTAGTTGACTGGAGATCCCAATATTTAGGTTCAAAGAGACAACTAAATTGTGAATGATTCAGCCAAATTACTATGAAGAAAATAATTTCTTCTGCTCATTCATATAATACGAGATAGTGATACCTGCTGCGGTTTTAGGATAAACTGTGCTTTTAATGATTCTTATATCTTGAGAAACAAGTAGGGTATGACATGATACTCTTATTAAGAATCACTTATGTGAGTGTGAACTGAGCCAATTCTACGATAATGACAAGGCTATACTTCTCTAGAGCACTCATAAATCCATTAATGTTCAAGGTTGAAATGAACAGAGTCTAAGAACCAAATAATGTTTCGAAAGATTCTGTGTGAATTTCTATTGTCTCGATTTACACAAACGGTTGGGCAGTTCAAGACATCACGTTCACTAAACAACCAGTAAACCCGATAGTCTTTCACAAGGGAAGGTTCAAGGCCAGAATTCGAAAAAGTCGGCCTAGTCGGCGACTCACCGAGTCGACTAGGGCCTAATCCTTTGATTTAGTCACTGGCCGACTTAGTCGGGCTTCAGTCGGCGACTAGTTGGTAAAGTCGCCCAGTCGGAGTAAATCAAAAAATCGGAACAAGTCGGGACAAATCGGAACATATCGGGGTAAAAAACAGAACATGTGAAATGTTTGGGGCTATAGTGTAATTTATTAGATGTGTTTATAACTTTAAAGTTTAAACCTTACCTGCCGACTGTGGTTATCAAAAAAGAAAGAAAAAAAAACATTCGACAACTTCTCTTCTTCTTCGACTGTTGCTGCCGACTATTCTTCTTCGACTGCTGCTGCTGCTGACTGTCGTCGACGGGATCGACTGTTTCTTCCTCAAGGCTCAAATCACTTCTCTTCTTGTTTGTTTACTGCTGACTCAGGTAAGCTCACTTCTCTTCTCCTTCGACTCCAGCTCGCGTCTCTCTCTCTCTCTCTCTCACTCTCAGTTTCTCTATTTTTTGTTTTTTAGGTAAATACTAATTAGTTTAGACAATCAACTGATATAAGCATAATATATTCTCTTCATTGTATAAACTTGAATTGGGAAACTGATATAAGCATAATAATGTATACAGTTTGTCGGCAAAGTGGGCAAAATTATTTTTTTTTAATTTTTTTGGTTTTAGTTAATTAGTTCCCACTTAGGCATTAAAGAAAAGGTTGGACTTCTATAATTGTTATATTTCATTTTAAATTTTTTCAACTTCAGTTATAAATTAAAATCTGACTGTGGGGTTTGGTTTGCCCAAATGACCAAATCAAAGGAGAAATGATTGATTTTATATTTTTATGCATAGGTATAGCCGTATAGTATAGTATCAATGGTTCAATCACCATCTTCGTCTTCAGTAGCCTCTGCTACTTCTGAGTGTTCAGTATTAAAAAGAGCTTCAGATGATGTTGGATGGGAATATGGCTTCCTTGTAAATTCTAACAACAAGGATTGTTGGAGATGCAAATTGTGTGACAAAGAGTATGGTGGAGGAGTTTATAGATTGAAACAACACATAGCAAATATTAAGGGAAATGTAGCACCATGCCCCAAGTCAACCAATGAAGATAAATAAAAGTGTAAGATGACACTTGACAAGGCAACAACTAAAAGAGAGACAAGAAGATAGATAATGTGAATGTTAGAGTGGAAGTGGAAGTGGAGGCAATTCCAAAAGGAAATGAAGACGAAGAAGTTGAAGTTTTAGGGTCAAAGGAAGAGGCCCCATTATCTTGGTCCCATAGATAGATATGCAAGGGCCATCAATCCGGATTTGAGTGCAAGTATGAAGATGCGACAACAAAACATGAATGATGCACTTTGGAAAGAGAGAACTCATGATGTGAATAGGTACTTGGCTCGATGGATGTACGAAGCCGGTATTCCATTTCATGCTATTGACAATGATAACTTTAAACGCTTTGTTGAGGCGGTGGGTATATTTGGCCAGGGCTACCAACTCCTAAGCCAATACCAATTATGGGAGCCGTTGTTGAAGGAGGAGGTGGAGAGAACCAAACAATCACTCAAGAAACAAGAAGAGTGGGCTTCAACGGGATGCTCTATAATGACCGATGCTTGGACCGACTGAAAAAAGATGTATCATGAATTTATGTGTTAATTGTAGGACTGGGGCTTGTTTTCTTTCTTCTAAGTAAGATTCGGAGGTGTCTGAACATATATTTGGCTATGTTGACAAGTGCATTGATGAAGTTGGGGCGCAAAATGTAATCCAAGTAGTCACGGACAATGCCTCTAATAATATGGCAGCGGCGGCATTGTTGAATGCCAAGAGACCACACATGTTTTGGACCTCATGTACAACCCACACAATAAACCTCATGCCTGAAGGGATTAGAAAGCAACAAAAGTTCAAAGACACTATTGAAAGGGCAAATAAGTTTACTATATTTATTTATGCTCATCATAGAACATTGGCATTGATGAGAAAACATACAAAAAAAGAGAGACATAGTGAGGCCGGGTGTTACTAGACTTGCAACCGCCTTCTTGACAATGCAAAGTATGATAGAGAAGAAACAAGAGTTGAAGATGACTACCAATGAATGGGGAGCTCTTTCATGGGTGAAGACCGCAAAGGGGAAAGCCGCATTTGCTACATTGATGAGTACGGCGTTTTGGAATAGCGTTACACTTTGCTTGAGAGTGTTTGCTCCATTAGTGATGGTTCTTCATCTTGTTGATGGGGATTAGAAGCCCTCAATGGGCTTTGTGTATGTGAAAGAAGAGATCAAAGAGACATACAAACAAAATGAGGGTAACTACCGGCCAATACTACCAAGTCATTGTCACAAAAGGCTTAGGTCGGCTTGATAGTTCATTGCATTTGACGGCTTACTTTTTGAATCCATTTTACCTCTTCAAGAATCCTACCATGAAAGATGATCCAATTATCATGGATGGTGTTTTTACTTGTGTTGAATCTTTATTCCCCGATGATTTTGAAGTTCAAAATGAGGCCATCAATAAAGTTGTTGAAGTACAAGAACAAAGAGGGTGGATTTGGTAGACCATTGGCCAGGGATGTGAGGAGAACAATGACACTTATGATCTGGGTAACTTTGTAATTAATTTTTTAGTTTTCTTAGTTAGCAACTTAGTTTTAGTTTTCCCCAATCAAGCAACTTATAGTTAGTACTAAATTACTCATTGTGCTTCTTTCATGATTAGTTGGATGGTGGTCTAACTATGACAATCATACACCCAACTTGAAAAAAATGGCCATTAGAATTCTCTCTTTGACTTCGAGTTCATCCGGGTGTGAGAAAATTTAGAGCACTTTTGAGGGAGTAAGTACATATTCCATCTCTTTATTATATGTTGTAATTTTTTAATAAGGGTATTAGAATTATTAACTTGAGAATTTTCTTTAATGTATAGATACATACAAAGAAAAGGAATAGACTTGATGAAACAAGGTTGAACAACCAGTGTATGTCCAATTCAATGCCAAACTTATCAACAAGAAAAGAAGGATAAAGGAGAAGGATGTCCTAATTACTAGTGAAGCAACAAATGCACAAGGATGGATTGTTGAAGGTGGTGACGATGAAGTTGAGTCGGGTTCGGGACTTACATGGGATATGGTTGGGGAAGCTATGGGAGCGAATGAGGTCCTTCTACCTAGAAGAAGTGGTAGAAATGTGCGAGAACTAGATGAAGATGAGTTTGTGTCGGAAGATGATGACAACGAAGAGGATTATGAGTTTGAGTCCGATGGAGAGCAAGTCTTGGAGGGAT